>LR999451.1:19230169-19523346 GCA_905216605.1 Arabidopsis arenosa
TTTTCCCCGCTTTATAGTAAATAAACGATATGCGGTCATAATGGTGACAGATGTCACGCGATCAAACATGGAAAAGCGCCGAAATTAAAGGATTGATGGGATCCTGGCGGGAAAATCAGAAGATTCCTCATAACGCAATCTTTGGTCATTAAGACGATTAAGCCTTCCGAATTGGAACAAGCACTTCGAAAGACTTGGGGGGCTAATTGTTGGTGTCGGATCCCGCACCAGTGGACCGGGACCAACCAAAGATTGCCACGTAATCAAGATGAAGGCCCGCAAAGGATAAGGCCCATTAAGCCCATGGATCACAAGATATAATCGAAGTGGGCGTCATCAGAGAGAGAGCCCGGAGTGGTCACACCTCGGGATATGACTCGGAATCGAAGTCGGATGACTTGGGCCAAAAGGCGAAGCCCATGAAGATCGGAGTCAATTCAAATTCAAACATTGGGCATTAAAACTCGAAGACCAAAACGGACGCATTTAAGAGAGAATAATTATGTTTAATTGAGAGTTAAATGTCGATTGTCAATATAAATAAGAGGGCTAATAGCCATGTAGGAGATACGCAATTTTTCCAGCAAATACACTATAGTCATTCCTATTTCAATTCATAGCTTTTTGTATCGTATTTTTGCCCTCAAGAGTATTCATTCCCACAAAATAAACAAATATTCAAGTGTGTGAATCCGACATCCACATGAGTCCAGGTTTGGCCATAAGACTTGGTGCAATAGTGGTTAATGCATTTAAAACCTTGTGAAAATTTGTGCTTGCAGCAAACTTTGATCTCTCAAATGTGTCCATTGTATAATTATATCTCGAATTTTGACCAATGGTGAGCAAAAATGTAGCCACCATTTCTTCAAGACAAGTCTGGCGGGTACCTCTTAAAGATGTTTTTTCTCTGATAATATCACATAACTTCAAAAAAACGTCAGGATACATACGGTATAACCTTTCGAAAGCGGTCATGATCTTTCTTCAAAAGTTTCTCGAGGTAAATGTAGCCAATTCTTGTGATAGGCTTACGAATCGGACGCTCAATACGTTTATTCGTGAAGTAAGCTCTCGTCGTATTTTTCAGTAGTAATAGCAAAATATCCATTTCTGATTCGTCATCTTCATCCTCTCTTACAATGGTGCTCTCCATAATTCCCTGCAAAGAGTAATTAAAAATCAGCTTAAAATTATAAACATGAACACTAACGTATACACAAACAAATAAAGGAATATTTGACGTGTTTATGTTTGACAAACGTTCACCCTACTCCACCATGCATCAAACCGTATACACACACAAAAAAAAAAATATTTGGGAATAAAAATCAATGGCAATTTCAATAGAACTTATATGAAACCAAATTCAATAACCAACTTGAAAATATTGTCTCGCCAAACAAGAGATATAAATATAAAAGAAAACTCAAAAGCAATATTATATAGAGCCAACATTGCTCTGAATCCAACCAAAACGTTCTTCTACCGACATGTCTATGAAGACATCTTTCATTCCAAGCGAGTGAATCAAGGTAACTGCTTTGTAGCGAATATGATTCTCTAAATTAGGAATTTCCTTCATCGCTTCCCAAACATTGTTTTTTTTCTTTTCAGCTTCTTTTTCCTCAACTTCCCGTCTTAGATTTTCTTCTCTTTTCTCAGCTTCTCTCTGTTGTCTTTCTTCTCTTTGTTGTATGACATTAAGGATCCTATTACTAACTATGATCATAGGATCCTCCTCATCAGTTTTCAGCTTATCTACATTGCTAGTAGCTAAGGTTCTAGACCTCTTCCTTGGACGAAGTTTATCCACCCTCCCTTTTGGATTTGTACCTCGAATGGGTGACATATCACATTCTGGTGATGCTAATGGCTCTTCAGATGATAGTTCAAAAACTTCATCAACGATTATGTTATCTCTCACTCTTGTACTCTCCCCAGTTCTAATGGTTCGAGCATCAATGGTATCACCCATTCCAATTGCGGAACCACCAGTAGCTAAACCACATCCAAATATGACTTGAAGATCCTCAAATTGTTCATTTGACTCATATCGTAGATGTTTATGTTTAGGATGTTTCTGTAGATAAAAAAAAATTAATCATAAGATATATTTGAAACAAAATGTTATATGCTTAAAGATTTATCAAATACATACCCTCAAGTACTCGTCCCACACTTCATCCGGAGCGGTAAACATTTTCATTTCATTATCCCATCCAAATCCAGAATTGAAGCGTTGAAGGTCTAAATAATTTTGGTATAGGCCTCTCAAGTACTTCCATCTACTTAGGTACTGAGTGTGATTCTTTTGGCATCCAAGTCTTTCATTGAGAACTGGTAAAATCTTTTGCTCCACCGTTAGCTTGCTAAAGATACCGCTATTATCACGCCAATTTCGGTGAACTGCATCAACAAGTAACTCTACCAACAATTTTGTCTCCTCTGGTCCCCATTGATTGTATGGACCCTTTTCCTTACTCTTTTGGGAATCTCCCATTGACTAAAAGCATTTGTTACAGATGAATATAAAACATAAGGATGTCCGATATTCAAACAACTTATCTTTGACTAAGCAAATCTTATTGACATTTTTTTCACATTCAAACATCCTAATATTAAACCAAACGTATCACATCTACACTTATGAATTATTATGATCATGATAAGCAAATCAAACGTATCAAAAAAAAAAGACCATTGACTTGTCACAAAACCAAACGTATCACAGCATAAGCAAATCTCCGCATGTATATATTATTAAACCAAACGTATCACATCACTTGACTTTTGCAAATTTTATAGATTTTGGTGCTAGAGAATCAAAAGATCCAAACACAATGAAAACAATTAAATATTATATGAACATACAAGAATCTAACGATCGACACACGAAATTCATAAGCGAGTATTATGATAGAAGATACGTACCTCTGTAACTCTGATAAACAACCTAGTATATAGAAGAAAACTAGACCTACACAGAACATGTTATATAGAAGATAGAAGATGGTCACTAGACGTTAATAAAAATTGGACAAGATTTTGGAAATATTTTGTAGGAAAAGTTAGGAAAAGTCATCAAGAGTATACAAGATTATGGAAAAAAGTTTTAAAGACTTTACAAGATTTTGGAAAATAAATCATCAAGATAATATAACAATCTTTAACAATCTTTTAAAATCCTTTATTATCAAGTCACTAAAAGTCTTTCTAAATCCCAAACCAATAACACCCCCTTAGAGCATGCACATAGTTGATACTGTATGAGTATCATTAACATTTTTTAGTATTAATTTTAATGTTTGTTTATTATTTGAGATTTTTTATGATACTGATAATAAATCTGTTTCCATTGGTGAGACCGGTTTAAGTATCATAAAAAAAAAAATTATTTGCAAAATCAAAAATATTCGCAAAGTTGTTCATTTTTCAGTTTCGCGATTGATCGCTGCCACTAATCGCAAGTTTGTTATCGCTGTGACTGATTTTTAAAAATTTGTGTATTTGGTTATCAAAATTTTTTAATCTTCATTAGTATATAAATAAATTTAAAAATCCAAAACCAAATCTAAAATAAAACAAAGTTATAAGTCATAAATCAAGTTACAAAAACAAACCGAAACAGAGTTACATAATTTCTATTTTCTGTTTCTATTGGTTGTGACGTATCCATCATATCAATTGAATTAGCTTCATCTTCTGCTGCACTCACTCTAGAATCAAACTTGCTTAACCCATCTTGGGCGCTCCATCCTTCTTCGCTATTTGATGCTCCATCAAATGGCCATCATCCATCTCATGCGAAGAAAATTCAAGCAAAAACCTTTCTTTTAGTATTAAGAGTCACTTTAAAACGTAAGCCAAAGTAACTCATAGCCTAAAAAATCTTCAAGAGAGAGAGAGATTCACAAGTACATGACGATTAGTGCAGTAATGTTTTCTTGAAGCCTTGCACAATGAAGACAGACCCGTGACCGTGAGGAAAAGAAAACTACTTTAGTATATGACATATGATCTTGATTAACCATATAATAAGCAAGTCCACAAAAGAAAGCAAAGTCAAGTTAACATACCAATACAGCCATGGGCACTCTGTAACCAGTTTTCCTATACTCACGAATCACTTGAGTAATCTGAGATAAACCGCAACATTGGCCTTTATGATAAAATTCATAGCCCTGGATATATTATATATAGCAAACTTCATAAGAGATAATTCCACATTGGATTCAGCAAGAGCATAAATAGTTCATATATGCACCAAATGAAACCAGGAGATCTGATGCATAAATTGAACATAGAAAAATTTCCAGCAATCAAGTTGAAGAACTCCAACAAAGCTTTATGATAAAATGATGATACAGATAAAGCATTGGCCTCTATGATAAAATGGTGATAGAGACACTATGAGTTGGATATTCCTCTACAGAATCTATAAAACTAATGACTACAAGAGAATCAATTCACTCAAAGAACCATTTCAAGAAATCAATAAACCCAGAGATTTCAAGAACAACCCATAAAATCAATTCAATTCTGTAAAAAAAAAACAACTGGGAAAAACAGAATTAGACGAACCTTTCACAAGCGTCTTCGAGAGAAGCGAAAGGTCGCTTGAAATCAGGATGGCAAACACGCCAAGCGTCTTGGTAAGCGAATTGTATCTCCAATTGATTCGATGGACGCATCAATTTCTGCTGTTGTTGTTGTTGCTGTTGTTGCATCATCATCATCATCATCTGTTGCTGTTGCTGGAAATTATTGGCTTGTTGAATCAAATTAGGATTAGGGTTAGCGTTCTGAAGAAACGGGTTAACAGGTCAGTTCGGAATCAAACCCGGTGGCCGGAGATGAGCATCGACGTTCGGCGGAAACCGACTGCTGGTTTTCGAGAGAGAGTTGAGAAAGAGGCGAGAGAGAGTTGGAGAAAAGAATTTTTTTTCTCTGTTTTAACCAAAAAATACACGAACCAATGGCAAACCGACACGTCACATGAAACTGAGTATCATAAGTATCAGTCCACTGATACGTATCAGGCCCAATTAAGTGGTTTGCTCTATTATAAAATAGTTTTTGGGCTAATGATACTGGGCAAAATTCACCAGTGTATATGGTCTTAGTTCCTAGATCTTCCTCAGGAAGAGGATACACACATATCCAACGGTTGACATTAAAATAAAATCAACGGCTACGATTAGAGTTTGTAACTGCAGCAAAAAAAAAAAAAAACTATGGGCGGGTCCCACCACGCGCAGAGCAAAAACAAGTTCGACCCTAAAAGAAGAGCCTTTTTGGGCTCAAACTGGGAACTGGAAGAAGAAGAAGAAATTAGAAAGTACGAAAAAAGTCATCGTCCTTGGTCTTCTTCATTCGACAATTTCCTACTCTCCTCTGGAAACCCTAAAAACAATGAAGCTTCGTTAGATACGCGTCGAAAGATTGTTAATTTGCAGGAGAAGAACCAAGCTACTAGGGTTTCTGTCTCTCTGTCTCTCTCTCGATTTCTCCTTCTCTAAATTCACGTGAGTCTCCTTATTCTTCTCTCTCTCTCTCTCTCAATACTATTATACCATTTTGATTTTAGGGTTTCAAGAAATTCGAAAAAATTCCAAATTTAGACTAGGGATTCGAATTTAGTTCCCAGTTACTTGTGTGTCGTGAGTAGTGGTCGGAACCCATCTTAGCTACATTCTAAGTAGTTGTTTCACCATTGTTTCCTTCAGTTTCAGATAGGATCTTCGAAATCACTCTTATTCATTTGAAAGATTAGATTTTTATATCGGATTCAGACTTCAGGCCTTTGATCTCTCCTCTGTCGAAGAAATTCGGCAATTAGATAGTTTAATTTGGTGTAGAATCTTACTCATTCCTGCCTTTTGGCTATAATTTGTGATATATTTCTCCTTTAGTGTTTCAAAATTGGATCTTTACCATTGAGCACAAACAGGTTTATAAGTTTCAAGCTCCATATGACCAGCTTTTTTGGTACACTGGTTCTCTCTGCAGATTATCCCACTAGATATTCTGTACTAGTTTGTGGCCTAATTACGGGTGAATATGAGTGCTTCGGGGAGAAAACGTGTTTCTAAATGGGATACCAAGGAAGAAGACACTCAGCATCTTACTGGAAATGATTACCCTGGGAAATCAGGTTACAAAGATCCCGAGCATGCACGGTTCTATCCAGAGGGTAATGGTAGAAATGGAAGTAGGAGGTCTGGTCCCGATGATGACGTTGAGCATTTGAAATCTAGACAACACTCAGGAGAGGCTTGGCCGTCCAGAAGCAGAGTTTCACATGATGACGGTGATGCCATGATGGGTTACTATGATCCTAGAAAGTCTTCTGAACAAGATGAGAGCAGGCAACAGTATCTCCGCCAGTCACCTTCGAGGGACCGGTCTAGAGCCCGTAGGTCAGTATCGTTTTACTAATCTATGATTTTCTTTGTTTCTCATTTTCAAACATAGTACTTTGATTTTCAGACATAGTACGCTTGATTGATTTTTGCTTGGCTTTTGTGCTTTGTTCAGGAGTGGAAGTAGAAGTAACAGCAGGAGTAGGAGCAGGAGCCGAAGCCCATTGCAGAGAGTAAGGCGAGATGGAGGAGGATCCTATGACAAACACAAGTCGAGAGCACGGGTTTCTCCAAGGTCAGGGAGAGAATTTGATGGTAGATACAATAGAGCTGGTGACTATGATTGGGAGGCTAAGAATAGAAAGACAAGGGATACCAACTACTATACAGAAGATTCCCGGGAACAACAGCCCGTGAGGGTCGGTGGCAGGACTGACTATAGCTCTGATTTTCTAGAGGAGAATCATAACTCAAGAAGAGAAACTCTAGATCCAACCATTAGAAGCCATAGAAACGAGTTAGCGAGAGAGAGAGAAACGCAGAGAAGGGATGTTCCCGAGGGAGAATTCCACAGGAGCTCCAATGTTCCATGCAGATTTTTTGCTTCAGGTTCAGGGTATTGTCGCAATGGAAACAATTGTAGGTTTTCACACCATGGTGCTCCTGTAAGGGGAAGTCCTGAGAGAAAGCCGCAAAACGAGATTTATAGTAGACAGGACAATAATAATCATAGTGGCACGACAGAGAGGATGCGAAACAGTCATAGATGGAACGATACTGAAAGATCAGATGCAGGAAAGTCCAGTGATGTCGAAATTTTTCGTGTCAGTAAAGGTATGTCTGAAGCTAAGGGGAATAATAGCAGCTGGATTGATGATATGGAGATGTCTCCAGATTGGAATTATGGTGTTAAAACTTTGAAGAAACCCGTGAATGAAGAGCACGGCGGCGTATCTCAGAGCTCACAATCACGAGTCCTTAAAGATGCTTTAGCACCTGCTTATGAGCATGGTGCTGCAGCAGTAGCTCAGCAAGATGGAAATCGAAGGAATATTGGTATGTTTTCAACTGTGGGTGAAAAAACTGTAGCTTCTGCGCATCACAGTTTCAGTAACAACCTCGCTACCTCGGCTCCTCCGGTCCAAGCATTCAGCCAGAACATTGAGAATCATAGTGCAGTGCCTTACCAAAGCACACCACTAGCGGTTGGAGGAAGTCAAGTGCTGCTACCTGCTGTTACAAACCTTCCCGGAGGCTTAAACTCGGGCAATCCGGAGAACGGAAATGCTCAAAACACTGTGAGTAGGGAAGAGCTCAATCACATTAGCAACATCTCAGCATCTCTAGCACAGTTTTTTGGAAACGGGCAGCCAATTCCACAGCTTCAATCTACTTTGAATCCCAAACAGGCAATGCAGGTGCCTGAAGTATATGGAAAAAAGGAACAGTCTTCACATACTCAAAGTGACCTCCCCAGTAATAATTCTATTCATACTGGAGGAGTTCCAGCGGTAACCGCATTACCGATAAACAACAGCGACACAGAACAAGTGCGGATTCCCGAAATTGTGATCTCATTAGCTGGAAATCCAAAGGCTTCTTCTGAAGAAGACGTGGACAAAAAGACAGATGAAGAAGCTAGCAAAGAGCCAGATGAGAGAAAGACTGGAGAAAAAAAAGACACCGCGGAGGATACTGAGAACGTAGTAGAGGAAGAAGAAGATGATGGGGCGGTCGATGAAGACAACAAGAAAGAAAAAGATCCCAAAGGAATGAGAGCGTTCAAATTTGCTCTAGTTGAAATTGTCAAGGAGCTTCTAAAACCTGCTTGGAAAGAAGGTGGGATGAACAAAGATGCTTACAAAAACATAGTCAAGAAGGTCGTTGACAAAGTAACGGGAGCAATTCAGACCGGAAACATTCCTCAAACACAAGAGAAGATCGACCATTATCTATCAGCTTCAAAACCAAAGCTTACCAAGCTTGTTCAGGTATGTTTGTTTGTTCATACAACGCTTATTTCAAGCTTAACACCAAATTCGCAATCGCTTGAGGTTTTTTTAACCAAGTTCTTGTCTTCAACTTCCAGGCATATGTTAGCAAAGTTAAGAAGAGCTAAATTAAATGGAACTCCATTGTTTCTCTAAATTGAAAACCACCATAAAAGCTGGAGCTGCTGAGAAATGTTAAAAACTTCTACTTCACTTTGAGGTAGGTGAAGAATCAGGCAAGCTAATGTTTGCTTCTTGGTCTTCAGTTGTGTGTAGATATAGATATTCCGCAGAGATTTTGTCGGATTTAGAAAAGGAATTTTTTTTTTTGTTGGATTTAATAATTTAGCAGAGCAGAGCAGGACAAAGGTTCCATTTATCGGTTCTGTGTTGTCAGATTATAGAAAAGGTAGAACAACAAGTTAGATGTTGATTTTTGTCTTGTAACGCTTTTTGTTCTTTACCAGTTTCGATCTTAATCTGAACTCTTTTGCTCAATCTTCTTCTTGGTTAGGTTATATGATTTGTAAAATAAAATCTGAAATCTTAATCAGTAATAGCACCTAATTGACAAAGCATGAATCTACTGTGTCCCATCATTATTAATAATTGCATTTAACTACATTACCTAACTTCTGTCTCTTTACCTCTGTTTAGTAACAGAACAACAACCATAGTACATTATCCGAATTAACGATAAATTAATCATTTGGTTGATGATGTTTCGCCATCATAATCTTCTTTAAATGGATACAACATCAAAGACAAGGATCAATGACCAGAACATTCTTAAAAGACAAATTTTCCAATTTTTTTAAATATTTTTGTTAATATTCTAAATTTACAAAATTGTCCTTTTTCCAAATCTTGAACTTGAAGCATCCAACTTTAATAAAATTTAGTAATTTTAATTAAGGAGCAGACATCGGAATCGGACAGTGTCCTCTTTCCTCGCCGATCTCTCTCTCTCTCTCTTCCTCTGATCTCCAATCTCAATCAAACCGCGTCTTGATTTCTTCTACGCATTCAAAGAACCTCCAAGTCTCTCTGCTCAAATTCTAATCTTGATTTTGGATTCCATTGCTTCTTCTTCCGATTCGGTTGGTTTTTCCACGGATTTGAACGATACCCATTTAGAGATTCGATCTGTTTATCTCTGGGTTTGCGGCAAAATCATGTCTTTTCAACTGTTAGGTTACACCTAAGAGATTGGATCATCTCTGTGTTCGACATTGATCTTGCAGTGTGTTTTTGTTGTTATTGGATGGTTCTTCTTTTGCATGATGGGATTAGAATTCGGATTCGATAGAAGTGGAAACGAAAGAGCTAGAAGAGATTGAATCTTTCTTTGTGGTTTTGAATGCCGAAAATGCGGTTGCAGTTGAATCATTAAGAAAACAATGAGTAATTTCACCAAGAGTTCATCATTCAATAGAAGGGCATTGAGTTCCTTAGCTATAGAAAGCCCTAGGAACTCTTCTTCTAGTGTCTTCACTAGTCCCATTGGCTCAGCTTTCGCTAGCCCGAGATCACAGAACTTTGGAGGAAGTCCACGCCCGTCTACTAACCGGTTAAAAGAGATCTCATATTTGTTTCAGGTGCTAATTATCGCCGGAACTATTGTGTCGTTTCTTGTTATCATCGCTGGGGGTTATTTGTATGTTGTTCCTAGCCTCGGTCAAACGTTCTTGGGTTACAATGGGGCATTGGAGTTTAACAGCTCTGTTGCGGGTGATAGGGAATGTGACATATTCGATGGGAATTGGGTTGTTGATGATAACTACCCGTTATATAACGCTTCGGAGTGTCCATTTGTAGAGAAAGGATTCAATTGCTTAGGGAACGGGCGTGAACACGACGAGTATTTAAAGTGGAGGTGGAAGCCTAAGCATTGTACTGTTCCAAGATTTGAAGTGCGTGACGTATTGGAGAGATTAAGAGGTAAAAGGATAGTTTTTGTTGGAGATTCGATGAGTAGAACGCAGTGGGAGTCTTTGATATGTATGTTAATGACAGGGTTGGAAGATAAAAGGAGTGTTTATGAAGTCAATGGGAACAATATAACAAAAAGGATACGGTTTTTGGGTGTGAGGTTTAGTTCCTTTAATTTTACAGTTGAGTTCTACCGATCGGTTTTCTTAGTTCAGCCTGGGAGGCTGCGTTGGCACGCACCAAAACGTGTAAAGTCAACGTTAAAATTAGACGTTTTAGATGTTATTAACCACGAATGGAGCTCAGCGGATTTTCTCATATTCAATACTGGTCAATGGTGGGTGCCTGGGAAGCTTTTTGAAACGTAAGTTGTCTTGAAAGCCTTATAGATTTTATAGAGAGTTTGTGATCGAAATTCGTATATTTTTCGTCTGTTTCTAATTGTGTTTTGGAATGTCAGTGGTTGTTACTTTCAGGTTGGAAATTCATTGAGGCTCGGAATGTCAATTCCTGCAGCGTATAGAGTAGCATTAGAGACATGGGCATCATGGATAGAGAATACAATAGATCCAAACAAAACCCGGGTTTTGTTTCGTACATTTGAGCCATCGCATTGGAGGTACAAACCGAACTTTTTAGCTTAACCCCTTCGTTTTCTACATATGCTTAGATCAGCCTGAATCTAATTTCTTGTTGTTTTCGTTGTTGTTGTTGTTGTTGTTTAGCGATCATAGATCATGCAATGTGACAAAGTATCCAGCCCCAGATACTGAAGGAAGAGACAAAAGCATATTCTCTGAAATGATCAAAGAAGTAGTTAAGAACATGACAATTCCGGTATCAATATTGGATGTAACTTCGATGTCAGCGTTTAGAAGCGATGGTCATGTCGGTTTATGGAGCGATAATCCTTTGGTACCTGATTGTAGTCATTGGTGTCTACCTGGAGTACCTGATATCTGGAATGAGATCTTGCTCTTCTTCCTCTTTAGACAACAAGTAAAAACTTAACTTTATTTCTATCTCATTTACTATCACAACAGTATCAGTATCCTCTTATGTCTGAAAATTTTACTTAATTTGTAGGTTCAGTAAAAGTGGATAATTGCAACATAGAAAAAAGACTAACGACCCTCGAAGACTGAATCTCTCGGAGCTAATTGTTCATGTTTCTTCTGGGAGCTAAAGACAGATAAAGGGGTCACAAATTTTGGTGAAAGTTAAAAATGATTCTTAATTCATTCTTTTATTGTTTCTTCTACGTCCTTCTTCTACTTATTGTACTTACGATTCAAGGAGACTAAGAGGATCTGTTCAAAGCTGAATTTTGTTTCCTAAACTCTTTTTTGGTATAAAATGATTTGATTACTATTCAACATGTAATGTCACGGTTTGATTTATCTGCGACTGGATCCAAGACATTTTCGTGCTGATCCAATCACTCTTTGATTACCAAACTCTTTTTGTATAAAACTCTTTTCGTAAAATTGGAGAAAATTTGCAAATATTTTACAAATACAGAAGGGGAAAAACTCTAATAATGACAACGTAACAAGGTCTAGTTTTTGGGTGTGCAAGAAAGGAAGGAAGAAAGAAAGAAACTACTTGTCTCCACCACCGAACATTCCCATCATGTCCTTGCCGGAACCCATCTGCTTCATAAGACTCTGCAGACCGCCCATGCCGCCAATCTGCTTGAGCATCTGAGGTGGGAGGACCTTGCTCATATGTTGTGCGTTCATGTTTCTTGAGAGTGCACTCATATCTCCATTCTTCGGGATCTTGAGTCCTTTCATCTTGCTCCATATTTTCGCTAGCCTCTTGTACTCTTCCAACATCTCCATCACTTCTCTTACTTGCCTCCCTGACCCTCTTGCTATCCGCATCATCCGTGACTCGTTAAACACCTTTGGGTTTGAGCTGTCCAGTTCTGCACAAACCACAAACCACCCATCACTTTTTTGCTCACAACTCTGATTATTTCTACTGAAACACTTTTTCCAAATAAGATATATTATTGTTCTTACCATCATTTGTCATAGAATCCATCATTGTCATGTACCGCTTTATCTTTGCCTGGCTTTCTTTCTCATGTCCTTTTGGCATCATTTCAGCACTAATTCCAGGCAGCATTGAGAAAACCTACACACACACACACCAACACCTCACACGTTTTATAATCAAGTCCTTGAGCTGTTCAAGCCTAATAATATTTGAAAAGAGACATTATTAGGAAAGAGACTCTGACCTCCTTAAGTGGACCCATGTTCAGTATGTTCTGGAACTGGTCGTACATAATTCTCAATGTAAAGTTACCCTGAGAGAGCTTTTCCAGAAGTTCAGGCTGTTGATCTTTAGGTACTACCTCTTGTAGCTTATCCACGAATCCAGACCAATCACCCATTCCTATTGCACATAAACATTATAAAGATTCTGACTCAACAACCCATGAGAAGCCTTTGATTACTCACAATGCTAAATCAATGCCATGAAAGTTACCTAAGAGACGGCTGACAAATGGTTTGACGTCAAACACTTCAAACTCATCCATATGTTCTCCTGTTCCGATAAATATCACAGGACTTTTCGTAGCTGCAACACTAACAAAATGAAAATGGCTCAAATTCACTTCTCCAACTGGTTAAGCCTACAAGAATTTCATATTGACCATTTCAAGTACATTCAGTAGCTACAAGATACTTACGCGCTAAGAGCACCACCACCCTTGGCATGGCCGTCCATCTTAGTAATTATTACAGCTCCAACAGCAACACTTTGCTTAAATGCTTGAGCTTGATCAAATGCAGCTTGACCAATACTGCTATCCATAACAAATATAACAAGATCTGGTTTCTGTAAAGTAAAAATACCTTGATCAGAGTCTGCAACATCAACCAGGAACAAAAGAAGACTTCAAGGCAACAGAGCATACCGTTGCTTCAGCAACTTGACGCATTTCTTCAAAGAGAGTAGCTTCTTGTTTATGGCGACCACTGGTATCAACAATAATGAGATCACAGTTTTCTTTCTTAAACGTATCGACTCCCTCAACAGCAATTTTCACAGGATCGGATTCCGTGTAGCTGCAAGAATCACAACTCAGTATTAGCGCATTCTGCTACCACAGTACGCCCTAGAGAATGGTTTTAACATTTAATCCAGAATGTCTTCTTATTTTTTCTTTTTCTTTGTGTTACATTAAAGTAAATCCAAATCTACAAATAGCACAGTAGCACTAATTGCAAATAGAAACAGAAGAGACCACAAGACCTCAAAAGATTCATTTATGCATACTGTTGAACTTTTCGACAAAGACGTAAATTCTTTTTATAGAGTGGCACTGTGTAATGAGTTCCGATAAAAGAGCACAAGAAAGAACAGGCAAAAGGGCTTAAAGGAACCCATAATTTAAGCGGCACACAGAGAACTAGAGAAGTATGACAAAACCTACTGGATGGTGAGAAAAAGAAACATATTAAGTAACAGTAGTCCTTTTCAGTCCAGATTTTTGCAGCTACTGACCTTAACCAAACCTACTTCATAAATATTATACCTTGCCTCTACCGTTTCAAAGAAAATTCCATCATTTTTACACAGACACTCCTATAAGAGAGCTAATAATATCCTTTGGAAAGGCCACCAAAGGTCTAAAGAACACGCAAGAAGAAAGCTGATAGTAAGATATAATACATCTTAATAAAAAGGAAACACCGCAAAGGGGTTGACCGAAAAGTACCTTCCATAAAAGGGGATCTTAGCCTTGGTAGCATTCTGTTTCAGCTGATCGAACGCACCAGCCCTGAAAGTATCCGCACAAACTAGAGCTGGTTTGTACCCTTTCTTCTGATGATAATAAGCATACTTAGTACAAGTTGTCGTCTTTCCAGCACCTAAAAACACAATCACAAAAAAGTTGAGATTACATTAGAAAACAAACCCAATTTGGACAAAAAGAATAAACATCATCTAACAAAGACCTCACCTTGTAGTCCAACAAACATAACCACACTAGCTTTAGCCTTTTTAGGAGCAAACGCAGGCTTCCCTGGATCCAACATCTTACAAAGTTCACTAAAGATAGCCTGAGAGAAACAACACAAGAATCACAAACAAACCCAATTACAAAAATCGATCAAAGAATTAGACTTTGGGAAAAAAAATGAAACCTGCTCAATGATCCGGCGCTTGTTGTGACCAGCTGCTAGATCTTCAAGATTGACGATCTTCTTGATATTACTCTGCATCTCCTTCACAAGAGGAAACGAAACATCGGATTGAAGCAGAGCACGAGTGATCTCGTTCAAACATTCATTCAAAGCCTTCTCATCGATAATTGTCACATTGCTCATCTGTTGTATCGCGCGGGTAATCCGCCCACCTAGCTCCGCCAACACCATTTTCGCTGCTTTGAGAATTCAACAAAAGCTTGTTCGGAGGAAAAGAATCAGATTTGGGGGAATTTGGAGCTAGGGTTTTGATCCAAGAGATATCTGGTCGCGATTGAGACAACGGAGAGAAGTCGAATCCGAGGATCTTAATTTCTAATTCCTCCTATGTCCATTAACCGGTACCGTTTAGGAGGTGAAGCAAATCTGAATTTATGGGCCTTACGAAGCTCACAACAGGCCCAATAGGTCTATAGATATTAAACAATGCATCCAACTTTTTTCTATATTTCCGATTTCCAAAACGAAAAAATTGTAGAGGAATAGTCCATTTTGTATAATCCAAAATTCCAAATGAGTAAATCTATGTTATAAAGATGTTTATTGTCATTCCATTACTAATAACTAAAATTTATTTGATGAATAGTATATAGCGGATGAATCGATTTGTTCTTAGTAACCTTCAATCCTTATAGAGGGTATATATATATATATATATATGCACTAGGTTTTTTCTTGTGCTTGTTTGATTCAAAATTTTGATTTCAATCAATGTGTATCTCTATTCACATTTTTTTAGTGGCTTAGAATTGACGAAGAGTTGTTTAATATTGATAGATGGGATTGATACGAAATTTGCATTCCCATATTTGGTTGCGAGGAGTTCAATTTACGAAGTAGATTTATAGGATCTATGTGAAGAAACTTTTTTTTATTATTTCTTTGAAGTCTAACATTTCCGAATGATGTACAATTTCTTTTGTTTAGTGGGCTCTTGTCATGTTTGTTGCTCCAGCCTCCAAGTGAACTGTGATCCATATAAACAAAATTTGTAAGAGCAATGAAGAACAAAATTTTAGAAATTTTGAGTTCTTATCTATTTGATAGAAGAATCGTTAAACCCCTTGTATCATAATAGTATCTTTGGGATATTCTTGAAATTTAGGGTATGGACTTCAAGGTTGGTTGGGATTTGTAAAATGTTGGGGTTTTACTTTGACTACCATAGGTATTTTTGCAAGGTTCTATAATCTTATGTCGCTAAAGAGTAGCAAGTGATTGGATCAAAGTTTATGAATTTCATAGTTGTGCTACTGACTCACAAATACTGATTTTTGAAGCTTTGCTTTCTAAAATCAAATATTTTATAGATTTGTTTCGAGAAATCATCCTATGTGAAGTTCCTCCATAGAGGATTAAGGTCCTCGAGAATCTCTTCAGAGATTTTGACAGATGTAGAGCTTTCACTTACCTAAACTGAGTAATTGTGTTTTTGCTAACTTTCCAAACTAGAACCGAAAATATTTACCCAAAAAGATGAGTAGCAAAATAAGAGGGATATGTTTGAGAGGACACTAGCGGAAAGGGAGGCTCCCCTTCAATTTTCTTGTCATAAGGCTCCTTACAACCACGGCCGGGAGGGAGAGGTACCTTGATGGTGACGAAAAAACAAAAATTTTGAGAGCGGCTAGGGTTTTCTTTATTTTCTATTTAAAACTATACAAATCGGTGCAGAGAACTAAGATTAATTAAAGTGATCTGATTTTGGAAATAGTAGTTTTATTTTATTTTGTGTAACCATAGAGATGGTATGGTCTAAATGATTAGAAAATATTTATGTAGTGTCATTATTTCATGTGTCTTTAATTTATTGTCGTTTCTACATTAACGCATTTCTCGATAATATCTTTTTAGTTTTTTTGGTTATTCGACAAAAAAGATTCATGCGACAATTAAAATCATTAAATCTACAATCGTTTGTAACATTTCCGTAAAATCGCATTGGATATTTAGACAAACAGTTTAACCTAAAAGGGAACCCTTGCCTTTTTCGAAATTTTACAAAACAATATGTTAGAAAACATTTTCACATTGTTGTTATTTCAGGGTGCCTTTATTATTTTGTCGTTCTTACATTAATGCGTTTGTTGATAATATTATCTATATTGTTGGTCAACGCGACAAAAAGATTTATGTGACAAAAACATTCATGCGACAATTAAAATTGTCGAATCGACGATCGTATATAACGTTTCCGTAAAATTCGCATTTGGATATTTAGACGAGAATTTAACCTAAAAGGGAATCATTGCCTTTTTCGAAGTTTTACAAACAAAACTATATATAGTTGTCTTAAATATTGTCAGATACAAAGAATATAGTTTCTTTAGCAAATTTTTTTTTTTAAAAAATTGAATACAAAGAGAGTCACAATGTATACTTAGTAATGCAATTATATTGTCACATTTTAAGAAAATAATATTTAGTAATGCAATTATATTGTCACATTTTAAAAAATAATATTGCACTAAATTCATAACAAATTTGACACTACATTTTTTTAAATGCATAGTGACACAATAAATAATTCACAAAAAAAAGGTGTGTTTATAATGTACTCTATAAAATATTAAATGTTCCAGATTATTTGTAATTAGTAGTTTCAGTTCTATATTATTTGATATATATCTGAAAATAATAACATGTTTTGAGATTTTTAGACACATATCATATATAATCTGATAAATTATAGTATTATCATATAACCAGATACTACTCTATCATAGTCAAATATATTCAAAATGACTCATCTATTAATTCCATATATATAAATATAATATCTAAGCAATTATAGTATCTAAGCAAATATAATATCTAAGCAATTATAGTATTATCATATAACCAGATACTACTCTATCATAGTCAAATATATTCAAAATGACTCATCTATTAATTCCATATATATAAATTCATATTAAAAAACAGAATTATATGACCATACATCCTCTCTATTGTCTCTGCCAAGTGCCAATTTACCATTCGAAGAAGACACGCGGATCAGAATCTGGGAGACGTTATATATGGTTACGTTTTTTTAACCTAATTTGTTTCAATTTAATGCTTATCTGTATTCTAACCCAATTCTTCTTGATGTATATCACTTTAATTAAATAGTTCCAAAATAGCAAAGTAATCTAGCACTCATAAATGCAATTTACCAACGGCTAACAAATGGTGAAAATATGTGAAGATTCCATACTTTATCGTTTTTGGTATATCTACATACGTGTTCCCATTTTCAAGATTACTAAAATTTTCTCATTGATACACATCCCCAAATCCGGATATGAGTATATAAATGCCAAATCACAATCGAAATGAAGGACATCACAATTAAACACACCAGAGAGAATCTATCAAAATAAATACGAGATCATGGAGACAGTGGTGGTGATTGTGGGAGCTGGACCGGCCGGTTTAGCAACATCCGTTTGTCTAAACCAACACTCAATCCCAAACGTGATTCTCGAGAAAGAAGACATCTATGCATCACTTTGGAAGAAACGAGCCTACGATCGTCTCAAACTTCACTTAGCCAAAGAGTTTTGTCAGCTACCTTTCATGCCACACGGTCGTGATGTTCCAACCTTTATGCCCAAAGAGCTTTTCGTCAACTACCTTGACGCTTACGTTGCCCGTTTCGACATCAACCCTAGGTACAACCATGCCGTGAAGTCCTCAACGTTCGATGAGTCCAATAACAAGTGGAGGGTCGAGGCGGAAAACACGGTGACCGGAGAAACCGAGGAGTATTGGTCGGAGTTTCTGGTGGTTGCGACTGGGGAGAACGGAGATGGGAATATTCCGATGGTGAAAGGGATTGAAACTTTCCCCGGAGAGATTGTGCACTCGAGTGGGTACAAGTCCGGTCTTGATTTTAAAGATAAAAATGTTCTTGTGGTCGGAGGTGGAAATTCCGGTATGGAGATTTGTTTTGACCTTTGCAACTTCGGAGCTAAAACGACCGTTCTCATTAGAACTCCAGTAAGTGATTAATTAAAGTTGTTTTGTCTCTTTTCATTATTTAATTTGTCTGCATGAAAGTTTGAGATGCACACTTGTCTTGCATGTGTGACCATTGGTTGATGATGGCTTTGGCTTGTACAATATCAATTGTTACCCATATCCTTCATTTTTGAACATTATTGGCTTTTTAGTTCAATTATATTGGACCAAATTGTATACGGATATGTGTCTATTGAGTTTTATATAATGTGAAAATTTCATTTCGTGTTTAACCACATGTAGATGGTGCCTTAGAACATTAAATATCTGTATATATACATTAGGGTTTCTTTTGTAGAAAATAACACATCAAATAATGTTTTTTCTCCAAATTTGTGCAGAGACACGTGGTGACTAAAGAAGTGATACACTTGGGGATGTCACTTCTGAAGTATGTTCCAGTGACGATGGTGGACACAATGGTGACGACTATGGCGAAAATTTTGTACGGAGATCTCTCCAAGTACGGACTCTTCCGACCAAAACAAGGTCCTTTTGCCACCAAACTCTCCACCGGAAAAGCTCCTGTCATTGATGTTGGAACTGTCGAAAAGATTCGCGATGGCGAGATTCAGGTACCTTCCATTGTCCATCAAATTTCATCTTCATCTTTCTTTTATTTTTTAAAAGATTTTTATTGGTTTCTTACTAATGTATAAAAACTGTCAGTCTATTTTTCTTTTTTGGTCAAACAGTGTCAGTCTTTTAAACTTTGGTTTATATGAAAAAGGTTAAACTTTAAAGTATAAATAGGTGTAAAGGAGGATAACGGTTACGTTGTTATTTCTGTACAACTCTAAAATAACCCTTGATTTTAGATGTTTTCACTTTTCAGACCTCAATTGTTTTTCCTATTTCCTACTGATTTCACACAAATTAATGAAGATATAATTTCATAAGAATTTATTGTTTAAAGCTTCTTGAGTACTTAGTTTTAATGATAAGTGGTAACTTCGATTAAATGGAAACATTATTAACTAACTAATAATACAATGTTAGGTCATCAATGGTGGGATTGGAAGCATCAACGGCAAGACCTTGACGTTCGAAAATGGACTTGAACAAGATTTCGATGCGATTGTGTTTGCAACTGGTTACAAAAGCTCCGTCTGCAATTGGTTAGAGGTATTATATATAACATAAGTACCATGGACTACGATATATGTTAAGTATAGAATTGATCTTATCAAGTGAAAATGAAATCCTAACGAGATTAGGAAATACTCTTGTGTATAAATACTTGTTACTATGTGACAATGATTTGTTCTTGTGAAATTATACAGGACTATGAATACGTGATGAAGAAGGATGGATTCCCCAAAACACCGATGCCAAAGCATTGGAAAGGAGAGAAGAATCTATATTGTGTCGGATTTTCAAGAAAAGGAATCGCGGGAGCCGCGGAGGATGCTATGTCTGTCGCTGACGACATCAGATCTATCTTGGCTACCATAAAAAGTAGTTGAAGTTGTTTCGTTAACCGTCAAAATATTAAGACTTGAGAAGAAAATGAAAGATAGAAAAAAAGAAGTAAGAAGTAAGAATAGCCATATAATGTTGTCATGTCTAGTCTAGTGCGTCACCTCTCTAATATCCATGTATTTTGCCATTTTGGGGTCTCGTCTGTTGACGAATATGTAATACACAATTTTATGATATAAAAATGTTATCCTTTTTATATAGTTTGATTATTCTACCCGCAAATGTAGTGTTTGCAAGCAACTGCGGTTGTCAATGTTTAAAACTAATCATAGAAATCGCTTTAAACCTTTTGGAACTGCTTGAAATCGTTAAACACTTTTTCCCGCAAGCAAATCACATAAACAATAAAGAAAATAAAAAAATGCTATAAAACCCTATATGCATTAACATTAGTTCTTAAAACACTAATTTTTTTGCACCATCAAAATCATGGCGTCAATCCAAACTAAAAATACAGCAGAACACGAACTTAAGTATTGTAAAAATATTGTTTAATTCATTCATAATTATTCCACTGAAAGCGTTGATGATATACGTCGATTAGAAACAGTGGTCAGCAAATGTTATTTTTTTTGTGTTCATCTGTTACTCTGTTTATTTCGTTTGACATCGTCCATTTTCATTTGTTACCCTCGTGCATCTCACATGACATCATCCATTTTTGCTGAGATTTTTTCTGCATTCATTCACTAGATCATATGCTTTCTATTATATTTTTGGAATTGATGTGAGTTGGAGTGGAACAATAAAGTGTTTGGATTCATTGTAGAAACTTTATAATATTTATAAAATCAATCCGAAAGATTTACGAATCAAAGCACATCTATTGCAGTTTGTCACGTTAATTGATGTAATATTTAGTGATGAACCAAATGCATGAAATAATAAGCATTTTTCTTTCTTTTTCGTCAAAAACACTTTTATTAATCCATCAAATCGTTACATATTAACACGAATAGCCATAAGGCGGGGTTACCAAATTCGAAAAATAACAGCATTGGTTACCAGCAAATTTGGCAAGCTGGTGGGCTACATTGTTACAAGTTCTTTTAACAAAATTAAACCGAACATATGTAAACTTTTCTCTCCAATGGTAAATATCTTGTAACAAGTTGTCAATCTCACTACATTGGCTGTCTCCCCTTATTGTGTTAATTAGCACTTTGCTATCTCCTTAAAAAATTACCGAAGTGAATCTACGTATCCAAGTTTGTTGCATAGCTGCTAATAGGGCTTTGGTCTTAGCTATCAATGAACTAGGTGTACTGTTTAGATATATCGATCCCCACGACCTTGTGTTCCATGGTGATCTCTTATGATCCATGCACTGCTTGCTTCAGATGAGGCAATATCCAAACCTGTGTCAAAATTACATTGCACATGTGAAGATTCCGGCTTTGTCCATGATGGTGTTTCTGTTGATGGTGATCGTGATTGTGAGATGAGAAATAATTTTGAAGCAGTATTGTTTATCCACTCTTTAGCTTCAGATTGTGCTTTTAAAACAACATTGGAAGGACTTTCTCTGAATTGGTTAAACACGAAGTTATTTCTAACATTGATGACTGGTATCTACGAGCCTTTGAATCCAATATTATAGATTTATCTTTAAAGTATCGTGCTTTCATCAACCTAGCAAAGAGTGAGTTAGGGTTTTGTACCATTCCCCAAGCCTGTTTTGCTAAAAGAGCGTCATTAAATTTTGCCAAATTCAAAAATCCAATCCACCTTGAGTATTGTAACTTTTTCCAAGCTATCCATAGAATTCCTTTTTTTCTTTGAACCTTTTTCCCACCAAAAGTTCATTAGTAGGGATTTTATGTCATTTACAACTCCAATAGGCAAGTTAAAGCATGACATTGCATAAACATGCATAGCTAAGGCTACTGATTTATTTGTTGTTGAATAATTAATTATGTAGTACTTTACTCATAATTTTTTTTTGTAGGGAGTCTTTCATAATGTGATACTTTTGGAGAGTTTGTGTGCAAAAGAGACAATTGCCAAACACATTCAATATTCAATATAATTTTTTAATATATTTAATGCATTGATGCTTATGTTAGTTAGTTTTTTTTTTCAATTTCAAAACTAAACTACAAAGGAAATTAAAATCATTAATAAATTATTCTCTAAGATATTAAACTTTAAACTGAAACCGGAAAAAAAAATTCTCTTGTAATCAATGAAGTAATTGCTTATTTTTATATTGTCATTAAAAAGCATTAATCTCTAATCTGATTTATTTAAATACAAAAACTTTCTTATTATATAATGTTTTTGAGCCATAAAAAAATATTTCCTACAATTAAATTCGTTAGAATGAAACCCACAACATATGAATTTTTGTTGTTAATATAAAAATCGTTAAATTTTCTATCTTATATATATATATATATATATTAGAAAACATATTGTGAGTTTTTTGCTACTTACGTGTTGTTATGAAAAACTTTCTTAGTAATTTTAATCACAGAAAATACTATATAATAATATACATTAAGGGAAAACTTTAAACTTAAATTTTACTTAATTAAAAACAGTAAAATAAGTATTTTCTATATATCGTAATATGCAAGTAAAATTGAGACTTAGGGGGGTGTATTGAAACAGTGATTTTGGAAATTTTTGGCTTTTTCTTAAAATCGCCTGTTATTCAATGGTAGAGTTAAAGTCAATTCTTTAAGGTTTAGATTTGTTTTCTGATATTGGTTTTAAGAATCTGTTTGTGTGGATTTCAAAATCTCTGCAGTATATCTTGGATTTTGATTCTAATAATTTACTCATGAAACTCCAAAGATGTTTCATTTGAAATGACTTAATATACAAAGATTTTACAAGTCTTTTAGTTTTGAATAACACTGGATTTTACAAACTTTAAAGAATTGACTTTAACTCCACCATTGAATAACACCAAACTTTTAAAATCTAATGAAGTATAAGATCTAATAACACCAGATTTTAACGTTAGATTTATAATCATTAGTTGAATAACACTGGATTAGTGTTGGATTTCAATTCTATTAAAATCCATCATTGAATAACACCACCTTAGTCATTTTACAATCTCTTCCCAAATTCTATGTTATTGAAACTGAAATTTATGTAAAATCATTCCAAATAATTCCAAATCTCTTGTTATTCAATTAAGAATTTATAAAAACCATATCAAATCTACTGTTATTCAAACTTCACAAATTTTTTTTAAGAAAATATTAAAAAATGATTTGGAGAGACTTTAGCTACCTTTTTAGTTCAAAAATAAGAAGAAAACAATCACACCTCTAGAGGTGGTATTTGATTAAAAAAACACATGGCTAATAATTTCGTTATCAATTAGGGTTTGGAGATTTTGATCCCAATTCAAATGTTTTTATGTATGTGTTAATTAGCGTCAATAGCTTTGCCCGTGACTCGAGGAGAGTTACGGAGAATTCGTCATATCAAGATTTTAGTCATGAGTGCACCAACGAGTCTGTACATGAGTCATGTACCTAGTCCACGAAGGAAAAATATGGCTGAGTCTCATCACTATTATATTGGTTTAGTTTCTGAGAAGATTTTATCGGTTTTGACCTTTGTGCTTGGTGGTTCGTCTATAGATTCACGTTGGTAAGCTTCTTTATACTCGTTTTCTTGTTTCCATTCATTTGAAATTAACTGAAATTTTGGTTTCATGTTGAGGAATGTGTGGGTTGTATACAGATTACGGATCAAGGCTTTCAAAGGAAAAACTTCATCTCGTAGATATAGACACTTTTAAGATGATCATTTCTTAATCCACACACACACTGTCACGAAGTTAACCATAAGCAATAGAGATCAGCCATGTCGAAACCATAATACTACTCTCTAATATAATCTCCACGTTTCATCGTATCAATTGCCTTAGTCTTATTATCTCATTTACCTTGAAATCAAAGATCAATGTTTCTGTAGGTAGAGAGAGAACCATAAGTTTGGTTAAAACTGAAGCTTATCTTCCTCTGTATAGTTTGTACCTGCAACAGTAAAAATAAGAAACTAGAAAGAAAAAAAACACAAGTAATTGTTTATGAATTTTAAGCACAATCCTCTAATAATATACGACATATTACAATATTTGTATCCTTGATCCAAAGTGAATGATCTCCATTAGTAACAAGACATAGCCGAACATGTGAAGAAATATACAAACTAGTGATTTCTCTTTACTTTTGTGATACCAATTGCAGTTGCACCGTTCCATCAATTATTCAGAAAACTGAGCTAGCAACCAACTTCTGATTTTACTCCACTCTCATCCGAGTTTCAACTTATGATGTTATATAATTTGTGAGGGTTTTGCTAACAAGATACGAAGTCTTGGGGGGGGGTTTCAAATCGTTGGCTTCTTCTTTTTTTTTGTTAATAAATCACTCCAATAAATCTCACCAAATTACCAATTATTTTTCTTTTTAAAAAATTAAAAAACTAACAAATCAATACACCCCCCTTAATTCCACCAAATCCCTCCAAATGTTTAATTCAATACACCCCCCTTAATTTTTTTAAAAATCTTTTTATCCCACATCAATTATATATAATACGAAACTTCTAAAATTTTGTTATATATAATATGATTTTAGGTGAAATATGTTATGGTTTAATGTATGTAAATTTTCTATATTTTTTTTTTGACAATGCAATAATATAAATTTTTAATTTATGAATAATTGTTCGAATTAATTATCATATGCAATAGCACCGGCTATCACCTAGCTATATCTTCACCTAATGAATTTTTTTAAAGAAAAAAACAATCATAACCAAGTCAATCCTTGAAGATATATGTGAAACATGGAATATATAAGTTGATAGGTACACTACATTATTTGAATTCCAGATTTATAGACATTTTTGCAAAAATTTATTCTATCTTATTTTCATTTTGCAAAAATTTCTTCTATCTTATTTTCATTTGTTCCACAATTGTAAGGTTGCATGAATTCAACATTTCTACATGGTTGATCATGGAAATCAAAACTTTGGATAGTAAGAAATGTTGCAATTCATGCAACCTTACATTATGGAACAAATGAAAATCAGATAGAATTTTTTTTTGCAGAAATGTCAGGTGTATCAAACTCTTTAGTTCGGTCCAATATGGTGTTACTATTTGACTTATAATCATTTTCTTGTGGTGAAAAAAATACATAATATTGATACATATGAAGTTCACAAAAGTTAATACAAAACAATAAAAGTTCGATATGTTGCATAAGTAAAGTTTCAATAGTTTCTTATGCTTTTTGGTAATAATGATGTCCAGATTGGTTTGGGGATGAAAACAAATGGACACAATTTTCTTTCCTGTTAACTAGCTATATTAAGACAAAACTTTTATAATATATCATCCTTGCAAGGGAAAATATTCACACAGAAAAAAAAAACTGATTAACACACTCCTCATCAAGTTTTCTCATTGATTTCGATCTAAAATAGTGAGAAAAAATGGATTACTAGAGAAAATGAAAATAAAAAATAGGTCTTATATTTTGGATTTTTCTAATTTGTTTCAAATAATAAAAGACAGAAAGTAAATGGACTATAATAAGACTTTGCACACAAATCATGTTTTACTTAAAACCCAACCAACTAAAAAAGGCCCACTAAAACTTTGAGCCCATTTCAGCGAGGGAGGCGCTACTCTTTCGCTTTGACCTATTTCTAACCGTTGCCACTTGCACTAATACAAAAAGCAAAAATCTCTTTCCATAGTCAGACAATTTCCACGTGGACGGCAGAGATCAACTAACCCGCGCGAAGACAGAACCGTTAGATGTAAAAAGCTGAAAAGACAGTTATACCCCGAACAAGAATCAAATTGATTATAAATACATGTTCTAAAACCCTAAGCTGATAAATATCTTCACGCAGCTGTCTAGGGTTTTTCGCCTCTTTCTCAACTCTCTCTCGAAAACCTAGCAGTCGTCTCTTTCTTAGTTCTCCATGGGCAAGTCTAAATCCGCCACCAAAGTAATCTTCTTCTCCCCTTGATGGCTTTCTTTTCTGTTCTTCTTACTCTGTCTCGATCCTCTCTGTTCCTGTTTGGTCTTACGATTTTAACGAGCTTTGATTTGTGTGTTTTTCGTGTGTTCAGGTTGTTGCAGCTCCTGCTGCCACTAAGCCTTTGAAGAAAGGTATGAACTTTGGTTTACTTTTACCTTAGATGATTTGGTCTCTGTCTTTCTCTGTTACATAACGAGTTTGGTATTGAAAGTTTGCATTTTTATGTCTATGTTGCTTGTTCTGGTATAGCTGATGGAATATGTTGTTTAATTTGTTTGACTCATGAACTTTTAAGGTCTATTAATTCAATAAGCGTTGTTTGTCTGTTCTCTGTTGTATATTGACTTGTTAATCTTGAATTTGGAACCCTTAATGTTGAGATTGAACGTTTTATTGATTTAAACTTTGTTTGCTGATTATCTTTAGGTAAGAGAGAGCCTGAGGATGATGTTGATACCAAAGTGAGTCTAAAGAAGCAGAAGAAAGACGTGATTGCTGCTGTTCAAAAGGAAAAAGCTGTGAAGAACGTACCTAAGAAGGTTGAGAGCTCTGACTCATCAGATTCTGAATCTGAGGAAGATGAGAAGGTATAACTTTGACTGTCTTAATTTATTTTTGTTGGTTAGAGCATGTGAATTGAGTAATTTCTAATCAGCTTTAATACATCTGACAGGCTAAGAAAGTTCCAGCCAAGAAGGCTGCTTCAAGCAGTGATGACTCATCTGATGACTCTTCTTCAGATGATGAGCCTGCACCCAAGAAGGCCGTAGCTGCTACTAACGGAACTGTTGCTAAGAAGTCTAAGGATGACTCATCTTCTGATGATGATTCGTCAGACGAGGTTAATTTCTTATTCTTATGAAGTTTATGTCTTGTTTCATAAGAGTTGTGCTAACACAGTTGGCTCTTGGCTGTTACCAATAATTTCAGGAAGTTGCTGCAACCAAGAAGCCTGCTGCTGCTGCTGCTAAAAAGGCCAAGGCTGAGAGTTCGTCTGAAGATGATTCATCTTCTGAAGAAGTAAGCATCTCATAAGTATTTTGTAGGATGCTTTAGAATTATCTTTTGGACAACATTTAATTTACAATATTGATTGGAAAATAATTAGGAACCTGCAAAGAAACCAGCTGCTAAGACTGCCAAGCCAGCTGCTAAAGATTCTTCTTCCTCTGATGAGGACTCAGATGATGATTCTGAGGATGAGGTGATAAATTTTATCTCGTACTTGTTTTATCTTCAGTTTTCTGTTTGTTGAAACTAGTTGGTATTTGTTTAATTTAATTGTATGTGTTCAAATAGATCTCTAACTACTTCTTTAATTAAAATAGAAGCCTGCTACCAAGAAAGCAGCTCCTGCTGCTACCAAGGCTGCAAGCACCTCAGATTCATCAGAAGAAGATTCTGATGAGGTTAGCTTTGACATAATTGATTTGATTTGTTTATGATTCTTTTCAAACAGCTTTTGTATTTTCTATAGATCAGTCATTGACATCATCCATGTGTCTGTTGATATTTGCAGGAAAGTGAAGATGAGAAACCTACCCAGAAGAAGGCTGATACTAAGACTGCTAAAAAGGAGAGCAGTAGTGATGATTCTAGCGAATCTGAGGAATCTGAGAGTGAAGACGAGAAAGAAACCCCAATGAAAAAGGTGCTAGCAATGGTTTCTTACTCTTTGATATCTTTTCGCAAATGTTATAATTGCTACAATGGTTTCTTCCTGTTTGCTGATAGAATCTCACTTTACTGTATTAAAAACAGAGCTCTGATGTAGAAATGGTTGATGCTGAGAAATCAAGTGCTAAACAGGTATGAACCCTTTCTGGTAGCATCTTTTTGCCTCTTTCTTTTATGTTTTGTTATGTTGAAGTTAATTTTGTTTATTATGCAATGCATTGACTTTCAGCCAAAGACACCTTCCACTCCTGCTGCTGGTGGATCAAAGACACTCTTTGCTGCCAATCTTTCTTTCAATATTGAAAGATCAGATGTGTAAGTACCCAACACCTTCGATTTCCACTCTTGTCTTGGTGAGAGTTTATCATGACCTGGTATCTTATCCTCAATGTGCAGCGAGAATTTCTTCAAAGAAGTTGGTGAAGTTGTTGATGTTAGATTCTCTACCAATAGAGATGATGGTAGTTTCAGGGGATTTGGCCATGTTGAGTTCGCTTCTTCCGAAGAAGCACAGAAGGTGAGGGTTTTTACTTATGAATGAGAATATTTTAGTAGTCATCATTTGACTCTACAATTGCTTATTTAAATCCTTTGTACTTTAGGCGCTGGAATTCCACGGTAGGCCTTTGCTCGGTCGTGAGATTCGTCTTGATATTGCTCAGGAGAGAGGTGAGAGAGGCGAGAGACCTGCATACACTCCACAAAGCGGGTATGTTAATTTTCCATGATTTGGAGATTTGTTTCTGCAAGAAAGTTCCATTTGTTGATAATCTTCTCTTATTCAAATTATTGCAGCAACTATAAAAGTGGTGGTGATGGTGGTGATGAAAAAAAGGTTTTCGTTAAGGGATTTGACTCTTCACTTTCTGAGGATGATATCAGGAACGCTTTGACTGAACATTTCAGTTCATGTGGAGAGATCAAAAGTGTATCTGTTCCAATGGACCGTGATACTGGCAACTCCAAAGGGTTTGTTATTTTTACTCTCTCCTAGTTGTCACCAGTTTGTAAAATTTGTCTATTGAAAGTTAAATGCTAACTAAATGAATATGTTTTTATCTTTTCAGTATTGCTTACGTCGCCTTTTCAGAAGGCAAAGAGAAGGCGTTGGAATTAAATGGAAGTGACATGGGAGGATGGAGTTTAGTAGTCGATGAGCCTAGACCACGAGATAACAGTGGTGGTGGATTTGGAAGGGGTAACGGTCGTTTTGGTAACAGTGGTGGCAGAGGAAGAGATGGAGGCCGTGGTCGTTTTGGTAACAGTGGTGGCAGGGGAAGAGATGGAGGCCGTGGTCGTTTTGGCAGTGGTGGTGGCAGGGGAAGAGATGGTGGTCGTGGAAAACCTAGTTTTTCAGGTAGATAAATTGTTCTTGATTCATGTTTTTCTAGGTTCTTTATAACAAGTTAACATGTTATTAATTCTTGATATATATTGCAGGTAAAAAGACTACCTTCGGTGATTTCGAGTAGAAGCTTCTGTAGAAGAAAAGTCTCTTCATATGTTGTTAACTTGTGATACTTCGCTTCCTTTTATTGTTTCGTTTCTTTTTTGTTCTAGTTTCGTTTCTGTCAGAACCTTAAATTTTTGTCTGAATGTTAAGTTAAGCTCAATTTTGAGTGCTTTGGGTGTTAAATCAGTAATCTTCTTCTACCATAATTTATATACCTATGTTTGAGCCTTACATATGATTCGATTGGTTAGGTAGACAACAAAGCATACTCTGCCAATGGACACAAATTTACATTGCTCATATTTAGTCTCAACTTGGTTGGCTATTTTCACATCTTTCACTCATAAGAAGCATAAACAAAAGGAAAGCAGAAAGGGTATTCTTTAACTAGTTGTAACTCAAAACAGAGACTTTAGCTTGAGGACCACCTTGAACATAGACAAAATCATAAGCTTGTCCCGGTCTCAAAGTGTTTTGCCATTGAGGAAGCTGGTAAGTATACTTCTGTCCCGTTGGGTTTAAACCCCAGATAGGTCCTGAGAGATCTTCAATCTTAAGCTTGAGATCTGATATGGGTTTTTGAGAATTGTTCTTGATGATCACTTTGTGCCTATAGTATCTTGTGTTCCCGGCTATCCAGTTGGCAGTTATCGAATGAAGAAACTCGATTTGTGCACCTGATTGTTTTGGACTGTATGTTGTCGGTGTTGCTTTGTAGGATATAACTGTGACAGTTTGAGAGGAAATGAGGATCAGACACTGTAGAGAAGTTGCATTGGAAGCTGTAAGTAAAAATGAACAAACCTGGTGGTTTTGTAGTTACATAAGGTTTATACGATCCTCCTCCATAAGATCCTACAATATTTCAATACATTACTTGGTGAGTCATGGACTATAAGAGTAACGCTAAAAGGCTTTGGGCTCACGGTTTATTGTTTTGTTACCTAAATTTCCTCCATAGAGTTTAGCGAATAAGCCAACAAGTGGAGCTGTTCCAGACAAAGTTGGTTCTGATTGCTCGTAATTTGAGCGGTCATCGGAATAGTTATCATTCTCGTCCGGTCCACCAACAAGAGCACCATATATAACATTAGGATCAGCTTGAGACCTTCTATACCAAGAATCAAATCCTTGAACACAACTCACAAAAGAACGTTGAACAAAGATTGAAGGGATTGAAGCGCCTCTATGGTGAACACGGATTGGATATTTCGGTCCATATCCAACTACATAACTCATTCCTTGACGGTTCTTTCCAAGAATGTAATCAGCCTGAACCAGAAAAACTCGGGTTATTAGATTGAAACCAACGAGAAAATTGTTTTGGTTTCTTGGGAGGGTTTGATTATTACCTGAGATCTAGCAAAGTCAAGAAGTGCTTGAGGTTGCACCAAACCATCAGGACAGTTGAGTTTAGCATTTGCTGCAGAGAGATAATCGGAATAAACCGCGAGAAGATAAGCAGCCGCGGATGCATACTGCAGATTGTTCCACTCTCGAACATACATTAAACCACCAGGAGTTGTTTGAATGTTGTAGCCACCATTCTTCTTGAGACAAGCACAAGCAAAGTAGTCGGCTTTCGTCTGATATTGCTTCAATGTCGAAGTATACACACCGCCTTTCCCTTCTAGCAAGATCTATACACATACAAATCAAACAAGTACCAAGATTAGTATTCTTGAAACCGTGAAAAAACATTCTTTATCAACACTAGTTTACCTTGGAGAGAAGGATTTGAACACCGGCATATTTGTTATCCCAAGAGAACTCTTTCATTCCCCAGCCAGTTCCGCCCATGTAACCGGAATTGTCCATAGCATATTTCAAGTAATACTGATCCCCGGTGGCGCGGTGTAGCCAAGCTGCCGCCCAAAGAAGCTCATCCTTCAAAGAATTACACAAGAGAGACATTTTAGTATTGGAACAACATTCAATGGAAGAACAATTGGAGAGATTTCAGAGAAGGAAAGTGTTGAGAGAATATATACCGAGTAACCAGATGACATGTAGAAAGCTTTTGCATTTGGGATTGAATCAGTGTATAGTCCTCTGTACTTGTCAGCAAATGAGAAGAGCTGAAATATACAAAAACACGTTTCAAAATGTTGAATATCTAAACCGAACCGGATTCATAAACCAAAGCCGAACCGAAATTTATAATTATAAAATCAATAGAGGTAAACCGATATAGTCAAACCAAACCGCACTAAATAACCGAATATCCAACCCTACCCACAACCATTGACACTTAAATGTAGAAAAATAGAGGTATGAAATACCAAACCGAAACGGACCAAACCCGTTGGACCTAAACTGTTAAAACCGGAGGTTGAACAAAAAAAGAAACGAACCTCTTTGGCATGAGTTAAGAGGAGAGCAGAGTAAGAGGAGTTAAATGGCTTGAAAGCCAAGGAAGCAGCGGCTAAAGCAGCAGCGGTTTCACCAGCTAAGTCTGAGCCAGGATGATACTGGTCAAGCTTGTAAGCTGTTCTTGAAGTGGTCATGTCCTCTGGTCGTTCCCAACAGTAATGGTCTGATTCTCCATCTCCAACTTGACCCCATAGAACATTGGGCTGAGGATGAGCCTTGATGAAGTAATCAGTACCCCATCTGATTGACCATAATGTCTGTTGCATTTGGTTCGAGCTGGATAGCTCTTTCCGGTTATCAACCGCGGCCCACGATAGCATTGTCACTGCGAAAGCCATTGGTAAACCGAATTTCACGTGGTCTCCTGCATCGTAATATCCTCCTTCCAAGCTCACCTATTCATTCATACATACACAAACCTCAATATCATTTTATAACATGGTAATTTTTTAAAAATTCACTTACAAAATCTAGCAAATTCTTGTAACGATGACAACATATCATATTTTTACATCATTTTTAATTAATATATAGCGTTATATAAATATAATGTAATTCTCATAAATTTGTTTAAAGATAAGTACTGATAGTATTCAATCATATTCATCCTGTTTGGATTATGATGTAACACATCGATAACACAAACACAAACCACTAGACTACATGTCCTAGTCGAGTTCGATGATACTTAACGGGTACTATTACTATTTTCATATATATAGCTTTTATAAATTTGACTACAATATTAGTATTATGTGTGTATATGGACTTACTCCTTGAGCAAGACCATCCTTGAGACCAGAGTGGCTACGCCATTTGACACGCTGAGCAGCTGGCAACTTCCCTGATCGTTGAGCCTCAAAGAACAAGAATGTCTTGTCAAGGGCATTTCCGTAGTTATAGTACTCCGCTGCCGCGGTTGCTGCCGCTAGAAGAACGGTCAGCAATAGGCTTACGCCGAACAATGATCCACCAAACTTCCTCATTTCTCTATATCAATCTTAATTCTAAGTTTTCTCTCCTAAGAAAATTTCTTTGTTCAAAATTGTGAATCTCTGATGTGAGTTAGTATAGACGTGGGTGCATTTATATAGACATATTGAGAAAGAGAGAGATTGTGTGTGAGTTTGGTGAGAGAGAGGAACGTTGAGAATCAAATAGGTACAAACTTGTCTGAACAATCATTATATTGTCTTTGTCTTTATTTGTGTTCGTGTGTGTTATGTGCCTTTGATAATAGTTGTGGACTTCACGTTTTGTGAGAGCTTCTCACGTTGTTCCTCGAGACTTTTGTGTATAAAACTGAACAACTATGACTCACCACGTGTATCTCTTATTTGCCGTTGGATGAAAGTGATATTGACTATGCATTTGATAGAAATAGATGAATGTATCTTGTTTTAAAAATAAAGTTAAAAATGGTTAAGAAGAATATTTGGTTGATTTTTGTTAAGGTGTCAACGGACAAGTAATCCATTCGTGGTATCCACAACTTGTATAGTTGTATACATATATGTATTTTTGTTGTCGTTGAATTGATTTGTATGTTCTGATATGTTTAAAATTTATAGTTTTCTTTTGTCGGTTTAACAGGAAGTTCACTCGGTTTGGGCGGTTGGACCGGACTCCAACGAGTTTGATGCATCACTTGATAATGTTTTGACTCTTCTCTTTATTTCTCAATAAGAGCATCTCCAATGGTGAGAATCCTCTATGGGCTCTCACCATTTTTTTAAGAATAAAATTTTTAAATTTATGAGATGAGAGTTTTTGTTAAAAAATTTTAATTTTGCAAAGTCCAATGGTAGGCTCTCTTTGTGGGGTTCTCAGGAAAAAATTAAATTATATTTTTAATTATTTTATTTCATAAAACTGAAAAATATTATAATTCATAACATATTAAACATACAATAATTTCATACATTTGAAAATAAATTTGCAAAAAAAAAAAAAACGATTTTGAACTGCTGCTTTCCCTTTTTTTTTAGTTTTTCTTTCTAGAACTTAGACAAAATAATAAATGGATGTCACACACACATATTCATATCTAAGTATTATTATTCAATAAAACCATATTACCAAATCATAAAAAATAATTTAGATTACCATTATCATATTTATCGTATAGTTATGAAAAAACATACACAAAAAACTACAGTGACCTACATTAAACAAACATTAAAATAAAATAAAACCCTACTCTTTCTTTCGTTATTACTTCACTGCCACTTCTCCTTTGCTCTGATGAGTTTCTTTCATTACCAAAGATGATATTAAGTATTGTGATGTTTTTGAATCCAAGAAAGTAACAATTTTATTCAGGATCATGGAAACAAACAAGAAGCTACTCAAACAACACAATGACCAATTCAGCAGTCAAACACAGAAAGTCAAGACAACAAAAAGGAAAGAAAAAGACACATGAGCGACCTCTGTTCTTGATATAGCTATTAAAAGTAGATTAGACTGAGATCAAAAGTAGAAAACTGATGGTACCCATTTAACAAATCTTCCAAGCCTTAAAACATACTTGTTCCAAAACTCTCAGGGACATAACGTCGAACATTTGGTGTGCGTTATTATTCAAAACAAAGCTCTTTCAACTTCGTCGCTGCTGATTCGTCAATTGAGTACTGCAAATGATTGAAAACAGACAATTAACACAAAGGATACCTAGAATCTATGATCTGAAATAAACCCAGAATCTTCGTTACCTTCATGGCCGGTTTCGGAGTTTGATTTGTTTGTGTCTCCATTTGTACCTGCAAAATAATTGAACAAGAAATTCAACCCAAGTAAACCACCAGAAAATTCATAATCCCAAAAGCACTTAATATTATAAAGAGTAGAGATAGTTGTTTACAAACAAGAACAAAACCAAAAATTAATCGTCGGGTGTTGTTCAGGTTCAGCAGCACATCCAAAACAACAAATTCCACAATCAAATTGCAAAACAATAACGTAGAACCCTAAACAAAACACTCCACGATTCCAAACAAAATTGCAGAGATAAATTCTTTCAAATCCTGAACATCACCATCCATTATCCGTTTCCACCTAACTACAAGTAAGGAAAGAAATCGAAGAACAAGAAGAAGAGCTTCATGATTAATTTTCACCTAACTACCCAAATTGGATTTCGATCAATCTCTAACTGTAATCGAAAGCCCAAGGGAGATCATAATTCCAAGGGTTGGCTGATTTTTCAGCCCTTAACTATTCACAAACTCAAGGATTCCCCCTATACTTTTTTGCTCTTAAAAAACCACCAACAACTAACACTTTTCTTAAAAAATCACCACGTACTTTCGGATTCACCTTGAAAAATACGCCTCCAATTGAACCGGCCATTAAACCGGGTTTAACCACAAATTCGCGTTTACTGTACCGCGATTAGGATTACCCGGATGATTATCCATGACCCGTTAAGAAAACGACGTCGTTTTCACTTGTCTCTCTATGTCTCAAAATAAAGCCAAAACGACGTCGTTCTTGTATATAAAATCGATTTGGGGGTTTAGGGTTCATCTTCATCAACATTTGGTACTAAATTTCTGATTTCAGCTAACTTATCATCAGATACTAACCTAATCTTCCTATCTCTAGTGACCACAGGATCCTCATCTTCATTATCACTCTCTGGAATTACACCACGACGAATCTGAAACGCATCAAACCAATTTGCCACTGCGTCCTCCATCTCGAACTCAAACCTCTCCATTATGTCTTCTTCACGCAGAACTTTGTTCTCTTTTCTCCTCGGTTTCTTCTCTCTTTGACCTTCTTCACCTTCACCTTCCTGTCATTTTCTCTTCCTTCGGATTTCATCTCTGCCACCGTCTCCATCATTCTCACAGTCTCTGTCGTTGTTGTCACACTCTCTATCGTTGTCTCCTCCATCTTTCTCAGTCTCACTGTCGGAGTCGTCTCCTCCAACACTAGCGTCCTCACCATCTCCCTCATCTCCGCTTTCAATTCCACTGTCGACCACATCACTCTCACTCTCTGGAGGCTCGAAATCAGGATCATCATGATCACTTTGATACACTAATTCTTTCCATGGCGTATAATCCGATGTATCCCCAACCCAATCAGACATAATTCCAAACCCTAACCCAGAAATTGCAAAATTCCCTTTTCCCTTTCTTTGAAGAACCCTAATTTTGAAATGGGTGAACAATGACGATTCACAATTTTTAGAAATTGAGAGAAGAGTGAAACGACGTCGTTTTCTTAACTGGTTATGGATAATCATCCGGGTAATCCTAATCGCGGTACAGTAAACGCGGATTTGTGGTTAAACACGGTTTAATGACCGGTTCAATTGGAGGCGTATTTTTCAAGCTGAATCCGAAAGTACATGGTGATTTTTTAAGAAAAGTGTTAGTTGTTGGTGGTTTTTTAAGAGCAAAAAAGTATAGGGGGAATCCTTGAGTTTGCGAATAGTTAAGGGCTGAAAAATCAGCCAACCCTAATTCCAAAGAGAGAATCGAGGAAACAAGAAAAAATCGCGGCCAATAGAAACGGGACACGTCAGCGTCTCTCTTCCCTTCCAAAATCTCTCTCAAGAGAGACAACTCTCTCAAGAGAGACAGCTCTCTCAAAAATATATCATTTTGATTTATTTTTTTACACTTTTAATCTGAGAAACCATGGAGAGAACTCCATTTTTGAACCATTGGAGATGCTCTAAGCCATACCAAAATGAAAATTGGAAAGTTTATAAGCTTTTCGGGTTGACCAAATAATATATATCAGGTGGATGAGTTATAAATTTTGCAATTTGTTAAACATATGGGTTGGCTGATTTTTCAGCCCTTAACTGTTCGCAAATTCAAGGAATCTCCCTATACCTTTTCGCTCTTAAAAAACCACCAACAACTAACAATTTTCTCAATTAAACATCACATACTTTCGGATTCAGCTTGATAAATACGCCTCCAATCGAACCGGCCATTAAACCGGGTTTAACCACAAATCCGCGTTTACTGTACCACGATTAGGATTACCCGTATGATTACCCATGACCTGAGAGTTAAAACGACGTCGTTTTGACTCTTCTCTTTATTTCTCAAAACAAAGCCAAAACGACGTCGTTCTTGAATATAAAATCGATTTGGGGTCTAGGGTTCATCTTCCTCAACACTTCCTCAACATTTGGTTCGAAATTTCTGAAATTGCAGAGACAATGAGCACAACGAGCTACTACTCATCCGCTGCAAGTTCGGCGAATCGTTTTTTTCCTCATGGTGTCCCGTCGAAATGCTGGTGTGGAGAGGATATCATCACATTCACATCGAAAACGAAAGAGAATCCATACCGGAGATTCTACCGATGCGCGATTGCAATGAAGGTACGTTTTTCTATTTGGTTAAATTGTTGAATTGAAAAGACCATGGAGTATTGATCAGAGGTTATGTGTATAGAGGAAAAATGAGGATCACTTGTTCAAATGGGTTGATAAAGCTCTCTTAGAAGAAATTAGGATGGTGGAGGAGAAGTGTAAGTTAGTTGTAGCTGATGTCAATGCCTTGAGGATGGAAGTGATGTGTACTATGAAGCTCCAAAACGAAAACTTTAAGAAGATGGAGGATGCGATGAGTAAGAAGATAGAGGATGAAGTGAAGAACATGAAGGAGAATGTGGAGGAGCTGGGTCATGTTATGGCTAAGTCAGCTTTGAAGACAGTAGGTGTTGCTTCTGTTATTCTTTGCTCAATTGTATGGCTAAACGACGTCGTTTTGGCTTTGTTTTGAGAAATAAAGAGAAGAGTCAAACCGACGTCATTTTAACTCTCGCGGTACAATAAACGCGGATTTGTGGTTAAACCCGGTTTAATGGCCGGTTCGATTGGAGGCGTATTTATCAAGCTGAATCCGAAAGTATGTGATGTTTAATTGAGAAAATTGTTAGTTGTTGGTGGTTTTTTAAGAGCGAAAAAGTATAGGGGGATTCCTTGAGTTTGACAATCTTTTTAAAGCCAATAAGCCATACCAAAATGAAAATTGGAAAGTTTATAAGCTTTTCGGGTTGACCAAATAATATATATCAGGTGGATGAGTTATAAATTTTGCAATTTGTTAAACATATTAATAATAATTATTATTTTTGAATTAAAAACAAGTCATATCTTACGAAAATCATGAACTATTCTAAATCCAGTAAGTATCCATTTAACTCAAAGATCAAATTGAATCTAACAAAATCTCAAACTGACATAGCAAAACCATGGCTTCAGCTTCGGTTTCTCTTGAGAATCACAAGTTTGCCATTATAAATTTATAAGTTAGCATTGTAGCATAGAAGAGGGAGATTTATAAATTATATTTGTTTCCTTATTGGATTTGATTTTGATTTTGATTTAAGTAGAGTTGGTTTTTGGTATGGAGGGTTGGGTAGGTTAATTGAATTTATAAACAGTTTCTGAAAAAAATATGTACATTTTAAAAAGAGATCTGTCAAATTTAATATATATCTATATATATATATATTAGTTATAAGTTATATCAAGTTTTAAAATATGATAATTTGTTTACACGATATTTTGAAAATTCAAAGTAGTGTTTTATAATTAGAAAAAGGTAAAAATGTATGTATTTCAATAAACCTAGAATTTAATAGAACTTTTTAAATAAGACATGAGTTAAATTATTTTAAAGCTCTGAAGTGACCAAAAACCAAAATCAAATCAACAACCTATTAAAAACCCTTAATAAACTAAAACCAAAACCGGAATAAACCTCCACAGCTGAACCGCCATAACCGAGTCGTATGGTTTTCCATACTCTAAAAACCAAGACTACACAACACTAAAAACCGTCAAAGCCAGAATCGAAATTGTGACTAAACCGGCACCTAAGAACCGACTCGTTTTCCTCACGGCGTGGTTTTTCTTGTGAGTTGAAGAAGCGGCTAGAGACGAAGAAGGTGGAGGAGATTGCGGCGGAGATTCGACCTCCATGACTTTAATAATCATTTTCTGACCCTTTTCACAGTGGCCTGAGACGCCGCTTATGAAATAAAACAAACCGGGACGGTCCAATTTGAAAACCGTATCGTCGTGGTTGGAGTATAACTCCGGTTTGGTCGTCTGGCATTTCTTGTACTCGTCTTCTGTTACCACCAAAACAGAGTCTTTCTTGTACTTGAAACCTTCCACCAAATCAAAACAAAATTCAATATATGCATTTACGATGATCATAATAGTTGATAAATGATATAAAAGAAATTCTTACGGATAGTGTCGCCAACTTTAAACCGGTTTTTGGAAGCCCATTGGTTAAACATATCACTCTGGTTACTAGATTGTGGTATGTTCCAACCATTTTCTCCTCCAGCTTCAAATTCAGTACATGACACAAGTGAAAACACGTTAAACATTACGAAGATCGAAAGGAGAACAATCTTTTGTACACCCATTTGAAAGAAAAAGAGAATTCTTTTGTTTAATTTCTGAAATTGAGGGATAGTTCTTGGAGAAAATGTTAATATTGAGGCTTTTTTGTTTGTGCTTTTGGTTTGAATATAAGTAGTGTGAGAGTGCAGCTAGGTTAGTTTGGCTCTTGTCCACAACTTGAGGGATATCTACTAGATATTGTTTTGACTTATTATTTGCTAATTTGAAATTTGAATTAAATTTTCAAAGAAATACGACTAGTTGAGGAAATTCTGTTTTTGTGAGGATTTTGCGTTGACATCGGAAATGTGTTATATAATTCGATAATTTTGTTGTGTTTTGGGATTTTTGGTAGAATTTGAAATGTTTAGGTGATACTTGGATTAAGTGAGAATAACAGGGACCTATTTGTAAAATAGATAAACTAGATGTGAGAACTTTTCGATTTGCGGAATATGAAGAAGACTAAAACGACAAGAGGTCCCGTCGTTTCCGTGTTTATTCCGTCACCACCATCTAAACCCACTCCTTCATTCACCTGAGCCGCGACGAAGAAGAAGATGGAGGCGAGTCTGTAAGATTAGGGTTTATACGATTCTAGGAGGAAGAAACTAGACGACGAGCAAGAGGAAGCTGCGTTTATCTGGAAGATTTAACAATGGCACAAGATTCAGAGAAGAGATTTCACCAAATCATGGACAAGCTCTTTACCCCATCGAAATCTCAGCTTCCTTCTTCCTCCACCAGGTCAGTTTCTTCTTGCTGGTTACTGTTTTATACTGTGCATCGATTCATCTCCATTATCTGAGTGCCATTGTTTCGCTGATTGAAGTGTGGATAATCAGACTGTACATCAATACTTTGGTTTGTGTAGTTCTTCTGTAGAGCAACAATCAAGAGGCAAGAAGCGTCCAAATCCTTCATCTGCGTTAGCATTGGTTGAGCCAAAGACGGTATTAGCTACCATTGATAGGTCTTCAGCTTTGAAGGTTCCTGCTGGAACATCGCCGTCTGGTCTTTGTAGGCCGTGGGATAGAGGAGATCTTATGAGGAGGCTAGCTACTTTTAAGTCCATGACTTGGTTTGCCAAGCCCCAGGTTTGCTTCTTGTGACCTTTATACCGCAATTTTCCTTCCATTAGAATTCAAGTCATTTCTATCTGGTTGTTGTATGTCCTTGCTATGAAATTCTTAGCTTTTTTTCTTGTGTGTGTGTCTGTGGCGGTAGGTTATTAGTGCGGTAAATTGTGCGAGGAGAGGGTGGGTGAATGATGATGCAGATTCTATAGCTTGTGAATCTTGTGGAGCTCATCTTTACTTTTCAGCCCCATCTTCTTGGTCCAAGCAACAAGGTATGGTTAAAATGTTTTTTGTAGAATCATCTCTATGTACCTAATACTCTGACAATTATGTGTTGTGACCTCACTGAAATTGAAAATCTTCTCTGTGATATCTTACAGTGGAGAAAGCGGCATCAGTCTTTAGCTTAAAGTTGGATAGTGGACACAAATTACTTTGTCCATGGATAGAGAATTCATGCGAAGAAACGCTTTCTGAGTTTCCTTCAATGACACCGCAGGATTTGGTAGATAGACACGAAGAACGGTCAGAAGCTTTACTTCAACTTTTGGCCCTTCCTGTTATTTCACCATCAGCCATTGAGTACATGAGGAGCTCAGATCTGGAGGAATTTCTCAAACGACCTATTGCACCTGCCAGTAGTGACACCGCAGCAGAAAGCTCTCAAACAGAATCCCTTATCAATCATGTTGGAGCGAGCCCGGCTCAACTTTTCTACCAGGTTTGACCTGCACCTAAAAGATATGAATTATTCCTAGCTAACGTAGAACCCTTTGCAATGCTATTATCGTTCCAGCCTTTGGCAAAACATTTCCACATCCATGCTTTTCGTTTTAGGTACTTATATGATTTTGGTAGGATAGGATGATCCTTCTTTTACTGTGCATTTATCTATAGACTTTACTTTGTTCTGTCCAAATTATTCTTCTTGATTTTTTCGATGTTGTACAGTTAATTAGTGGTTCACTTTATTCACTATGGCATCTTTTCTGAGAGGCTTTTGGTATAATATTGAGCCATATCTGATAGTAATACTGTTGCATTGGTATTTGCAGGCACAAAAACTTATCAGTTTATGTGGCTGGGAACCGCGGGCACTTCCTTATATTGTGGATTGCAAAGATAAATCGAGTGAGACCGCTAGGGGTATAGATACTATTGATTTACTGCCAGAAACTGCTACCCGCGAGCTTCTAAGCATCTCTGATTCAACCCCAATTCCAGATGGAGTATCAGGGAATAATGAGAACCCAACACTTCCTGACACATTAAACTCTGATCCGAGTTCTGTTGTACTTGACTGCAAGCTCTGTGGGGCCTGTGTTGGTCTATGGGTTTTCTCAACTGTTCCAAGACCACTAGAATTGTGTAGAGTCACTGGTGATACCGAAATTAGTACAGAGAAACATCCCAGGGGTGGTACTCTTCAAAATCAACCTTCGAGCTTGAAGTTTACCATAGCAGGAGGACCCCCAGCAACAAAACAAAACTTCAAAGCAACAATATCGCTGCCTATTATCGGGAGGAACTTAAGGTCAAGATTTGCTTCTTACTCTAGAGATCATGATCATGGGGATGTCAGTTCTATTCAGGATCAACAGAGTAAAACTGCAGAGAACAACGGTGATGTTACACAAAATAGCGATCAAGTGATGAATGATATAGGAGAGAAGGCTGATGGAGGAAGAAACTCAGCTGATATAGAGAGTGATATTGCACTACAAAACAAAGACAAACAAATGATGGTAGAAAGGTCAAATCTTCCTGATAACAACAAACCAAAGGATTCAACTGCAGGTAAATTGCAAATACAAATTTCTCAGATATTGACAAGCACTAATCTTTATCCAACTTAATGAAACTTTGCTCATAGGTACTTGTTTGAAAGTTCTCATTAAGAGAATGTTCAGCTTAATTATGCGTAAACACATCTTTCTTTGTGAATACAGGAAAATCAGTGACATCAAACAAACAGATGGAATTTGATCCAATCAAGCAACATAGGCATTTCTGTCCTTGGATCTGGTCAACGGGTAGAAGAGGTCCTGGATGGCGACAGACTCTGTCTGCATTACAACGCCATAAAGGATCTTGTCAGACTCCACCGACACCCTCTTCCCTGTTCAAGGTAACACATCCTACTCCATTCTTTTTTCATGCATTCCAATTTACTCGTTTTTTCGTGTTAGAATGGAACAAAGCTGATTACAGATGGGTAGATATAACTCAACTGCGATAATTATCATGTTTTCTCGACATGAGATCATATAAACCTCTTTTGTAGCAACAAATAGCAGGATCTAACAATATTTTAACTTTTTTGGCTGAGAGTGCCACTTATGCCCTACAATTATGCATTACTTTTCCTTGATTTGATATTTTTGGATTCTCTCTGAGCATGAGATAAATGATCAAATCCTAAAGAACAAGAACCACATACATTCGTACAAGGCCCTGTAAGATTATACTTATGTCATAAAAGTCCAATTTTGTGATGTCTTTGATGGTTCTTTATGTGATGTTGTCAGGTAGATGATCCGTTAACATCTGTTCGGAACCTATTTAAGTCGCCATCCCCCAAAAAACGAAAACTGAACGGAGGATCTTCAAGCTGAGACACCAGACGATTTTGTTCCTGAAAAAACTTGAGCCCTCTTGGTCTACACTGTATCCGAAATTTCGGAACTTGATAAAACTGTAACATTCATGTGCTATGAGTTATTTGTTGATTCCTCAGAAAAGTAATCTATATGTTGTTAACCCATTTGACATTGCTAGAGCTTAAATCATATGTATACACATGAGTTTGTACCGGAATTTATCAAAGTCTTTAGACTTTCTAGCTTTGGTAACCATAGCATATAAGTTGAAGTCAACTTTTTAAAAGGCATGGTTAAATAGCTAAGTTTGTTCGTATCGTTCTAGTATCAATTTTGGGTTGAAATAGCTCCAGAGAAAGGTCAGCTACAAATCTGGTGATTAATAGGTGAAAAGGAACTTGCGAATTTTAAGTTTTAGAATCAAATTGAGTGGTCGGTCTTTGATTTTGCTTGCTGATCAAAATCAATGATCCAATAACACATAATTTTGCTTTGGATTTCTAAATCATTTAAAATTCATGAACCAATAAACCATCTTTAGTGGTAGAAGTAGAACACATTACATTGCCTAAAAGGCTAAAACAAATCCTCCATCTCGATGATTGACGTGTATTGCAAATCACTTTCTTTCTTTTTGGCATTATATATTCTTATGAATATTTTGTTACTTGTATATTTCCAAAAAGATAATGTATAGTTTTTATTTTTCCAACTAAACTCAAGTGTGCGGATTTTTCCAGAATTAGGATGAAAAAGACAAGCACAAGTAGATCCCATAGATACAACCATTTCCTCTCGTCATGTCCCACTATCTTCATTTTATTTCCTTAAAAATACTTTTCACATAAAAAGAAAAAATAATAATTCGCAATTGCATGAATACTTTTCTATTTATATAAAATAATTATGTGGACCATCGCCGGATTCATGGCTCAAATTGATGGATTATGTTAACATATCTGTGGTTCTTAAAAATTCATGATTTATATTCAATAACTTTTTTATAGTTTATCAAGTTCATGAAGAGTTTTACCAAAAAAAAAAAAAACAAAAGTTCATGAAGAGCGTGAAGCTCACGTAAAATTACCTTAAACGAGAAAATTACGACAAGAAGTGAGATTCGTACTTTTTATTACATTCTGTGTCAAATACATGTGGATGTCATATGCTTCTGTCAGCTGATGACTCGGACTTTTATGGGCCCCATTTCGTGCGTTACCTTTTCGAGTCTACCAAGTCTATCGCTTGACACGTGTTTGGATCTTAGCGCGTTGTTCATATTAGACTTAAGATAAATCTCTATGTTTAAGTTTTTTTTTTTTTTTTTTTTTTTAAATGGGCTTTAGGCTTTTGGCCCAGACAGAAACAACGGTTACAAAAGCGGGTCAGGCCCAAATCGGAAAAAAAACGCCGAAAAAGAACTCTGACATACGGGCGGTACATCGGAAACAACAGATCTAGCCTACCACACCCGATGCTAACAAGATCTACTCCTTTGCTGTGAAGAAGATGACCTGAAGCTCTTGACTGGAGTTAGCAGTTCACGTCGCCAACCTAGGCATCAACTTACTGATCCCGGAGCTTATCTCCCGGAATAAGCCAGATATGCGACAACCAAGACCCTATCCCTCAACTCCCCGACCTAGCAAGAAGAGGGAACTCGAGTCGAACCCTCCTTTCCAACATCATTCACCATTGGACCACCCAAGACTAACCATGTTAATGATGAAGCTGCAGGTTTTTCTGGGAATGCTACGATCGTCTTATTATCACAAATGAAAGGGCTATATATATAGCCTACAGATGAAGACTCAGTCTTCTACAATTACTTGAAGCAGAAAATTAGCAACCACGTCTAACTAAGTCTAACAACTTGTTGACTCCTTATACATCGGAGACTTATTCAAAACCAATAAACAAACTAAGACCAAATCAAAACCCAACATTGCCTCCCCTAAACTGAAATCGGTAGAATTCAGTTTACCCTGTTGCACACTCCAAGCTTCTCCCTCAGCTTGATAAACGCCTCCAACTTCACCGGTTTTGTCATGATGTCTGCAACTTGATCCCCCGTTCCGCAAAACACCAACTTCACCACTTCTTGTTTTGCCAAATCACACAAATAATGGTACCTCACATCGATGTGTTGTGTACGTCTAAAATCCACCGTACGTTTCAAGTATGTTAACACACTCTTAGCAGCGAGCATATGCTCTTCTTTTGACTTTGCCATGAACTGAGAAATCAAATCGGCCACGTACATCATATGGGGCATAAGCGACCCTGTTTGATTCTTCTCAATATCTTGTAACTCACACCACTTGGCTTCCATTTTCTTCACGTCCACCTGTGAACTTGCAAGATCCCATGTTTCATTCTTCTGAATAGCTTGTAACTCACACCTCATCACTTCCAGCCATTCCTCTTCTTTACATGCTTCTGCAAATTTCACACATACCTTTGCACTTTCTACATCATTGGAGAGATCATGACAGCGGCCTCTCTCTTTACCAGTTTCAAGAGCCTCACCGTCTTCACCGGAAGCACCACCATCTCCACCAGTTTCATTTTCTTCTACATTTTCTTCTTCTTCGAATGAAACAAGAGCCATCAAAAGTACGTCCTCCTCCAATTCTGCATAATATGCTCCCTTCTCCCAATCAGGACATTCATATTGGAAATGTCCTAATTTATGACACTTAAAACACTCAATGGATGCCTTGTCTGGCGTAGCTCTTCCTCGACCTCTGCCACGGCCGCCTCGTAAGCTACCTCGTCCTCTTCCGTAACTGGAACGTTCGTCTTGAGACACATTCAAGACATGCTCCTCCTCCTGAGGTTCTTGCATCCTTCCCTCATGAACCAACAAGCTTCCATGTAGCTCATCAATAGTTAGCGTACTCAGATCATTTGATTCCTCGATTGAGCACACAACATAATTGAATTTCCTGGTTAATGATCTGAGTATCTTGCTCACAATTGTGCTCTGCTCCACGCTTTCTCCATTGATCTTCATTTTGTTTACCACAGACAAGGTTCTTCCCAAGAAGGTGTCTATCTTCTCGCCTTCCTTCATAGCGAGCAACTCGAACTCTCTTTTCAACGCCTGGAGTTGTGCTCGTCTCACCTTTGTTGAACCTTGATACTTCCTTTTCATTGATTCCCAAATCGCTTTTGAAGTTCCTTTGTCAAGGATTGTTTCAAGAATTTCTCTGTCAATGGCTTGAAACAGAAAATTCTTGACTTTAAGATCCTTGAGCTTTGCCTCTTCCACAGCTTTTCTCTGAGCTTCATTCGCTGGTGATGACCCGATCGCCATTGTCGGAATCCCTTCTTCCACCAGGCTCCACATCTCTCTACTCCTTAGAAAGTTCTCCATCGTCATTGACCAAAAGTCATAGTAGCTGTCGAATTTCGGAATAGCCGGCTGCACAAACTTCTCGGATGGGGTTGACATTTCTTTGTTCTTCTTTCTCTCCCTTATTCTTTTTCTTTAAACGACTCACTCTTTCTCTCACTCAACGACTCACTCTTTCTCTCACTCCTCTTTCTATCACTCCTCTTTTACTCACTCGTTTTCTTTTCAACGACTCACTCTTTCTCTCACTCCTCTTTAAACGACTCACTCTTTCTCTCACTCCTCTTTCTCTCACTCGTTTTTTTTTTTACTCAATGATATTTCATTTGAAAATGGCTCTGATACCACATGTTAATGATGAAGTTGCAGGTTTTTCTGGGAATGCTACGATCGTCTTATTATCACAAATGAAAGGGCTATATATATAGCCTACAGATGAAGACTCAGTCTTCTACAATTACTTGAAGCAGAAAATTAGCAACCACGTCTAACTAAGTCTAACAACTTGTTGACTCCTTATACATCGGAGACTTATTCAAAACCAATAAACAAACTAAGACCAAATCAAAACCCAACAAACCAAGCATCAATCCGGTGAAAGGAAAGCCAATCGTGGTGGCGGAAGACGGTTGATGGCCAGTCAGACCGTCATCCTCCAACACCCCACGCGTAGCCATCTAGGACCTGAAAGGGTCCACAGTTAATCCCTTCACAAAGCAGTACACCCACCAATCATGGTCTCGCCTTCCGCCGCGAATCGGAGCCAGATCCACAACCTCCCAGCCATGAGAAACCACCACAAACTCTCGCAGGCGTCCTCAAACCCGCAAGATACGGAGGAGTAGCTTCTCAGAAAGGACGCGAAAGGGGCCGCCGAGAAGCAACGAGACCAGATTTACCACACCTCATACCGCCGGAGATGAATGGCCGTCAACCACCGTATCTCTTCCTGAAACCAGCCGCCAACGATGATGAACTGAAAGTGACGAAACCCTAGATCTACTTGGGAAGAGAGAGAAGAGAGAAAAGTTTTGATCCCTTGATTTTGTTGAAATTCTTTATATCTCCTCGAAATTTTTTTGTTAATGGATTGATTATTCAAGCCTTAATTCGTTTTTCTTTCTTTTCCTAAATTGACACATTCTTCTAATTCGCGTTGAAAATTTGTGTCCTACCAAACATGGTAAATGCTCCACAAGGAGAAACTTTTCTCACGCAGTGCTTAATTGTTATTAAGATTTTTCTTCAACTACCGTACCAATTACACCTATCTATATATAAAAAAAGTGTCAATTATAAATGATTTTGATTGTTTTCTAGATGTGATTGTAATGAAAATACTTTAATAGACGCGGGTTTAGCACCAACACGACCAATAAAATTCATGTTTGGTTTTACAAATTGCATTTAATTTATCTATCTATCTATCTATTGATTATGGTTTCCAGTAGTACTAACCCACGAAAACTAAAAAAACTTATGCCAAATGAAAGGACGATATTTTTTTAAGAAAAACGTCATATATAATGACTTTTTCATATTTACGTAATTGCGAAATGACCAAGCATTATTAGTGATTCATGTGATTAGTAAAATTGTACAAAACTACACAACAATTATTTCATTAAGCAAATTATATGGTAAAAGACTAAAATCAATACATAATCACTTTATCCCAATAACAAATAAAACACGGTCCATGATTTCATAATCAAATTCACGTTTGACCCACTTTAAATTTATTTCCAACTACAAAAAATATTCCAATTTTATACTATTATTTACAAATACAACACATATTGAGAGAGAGAGAGAGTGAGTCACAAGAATTACGACACTAAACCTAAACCCAATTCTCGAGAAAAAAGAGAGAGAGAAAGAGAGAATATATAAATGGGAGATGTACGGAGGATTGTGGTGGTCGTAGAAGATAAACAAGCGGCGAGGACGGCGTTACAATGGGCACTTCACAACCTTTTCCGTCAAGGTGACGTCATAGTACTCCTCCACGTGTACTCTCCACCACCGCGTAAGAAGAAATCCACGGCGGCGCGTCTCCTCCGTCGTCACGGATACCATCTTGCTCTCTCTTTCCGTGAAATCTGTGACGCTTTCTTCAACGTGAGTGGAAATGAATCTTGATCGGAAACTTTACTCCATTTTATTGATGAATTAGGTTTGTTTCTCCTTTGTGATCGTAATTTTACAGACTAATACTGAGATCATTGTAAGAGAAGGAGATGATGATGGAAGAATGATTGCTCAAGTTGTTAAAGAGATTGGTGCTTCGATGCTTCTCGTTGGTCTCCATCAGAACAGCTTTCTTTACAGGTAGGTACTATTTTGATCGATTCGAAAGTTACGGGGTCATTATTAAAGAATTTGAACCCCACATAGACGAATTTAGTCATTCCCTCTATGTGTAGATGGGCAATGAGTGGGATCGATGTAGCGAGAAATTTCAATTGCAAAGTGATGGCTATAAAGCAGCCTTCACCGGAACTTTCGCATCCGGTGAAGGTTAAAGGACACAAGACCTCTCAGGCAACGGCGACAGCGACTTCAGATAGTTTAACTAATTTTGACTTCTCCCAAATTGAAATTTCTGGATTACAGTAAGATTCCTAACCTCTTTGATTTCAATTAAAATTTTCTTAATGTTAACAAAATAACAAAACTACGTGATTTGGTGAAATAGTTTCAAGATAGAGATCTCTAGTTTTTTTTTTATTTTAAATTTGATATGTTGAATATAAATATTTCATACTGACTCTGATAAAAAAAAGGAACTTTTGATTGAAACAGGGTTCCTGAGATTCCGACACCACCTAAAGTGCCATACAGATTATGTCCCAGTCCTCATGCCATACTCTGGAGAACAAGACCCCGGAGGAGATCCAAAGACCAATACGGTGTCGTTTCCTAGTCTATGATTTTTGTTTTTGAGACAAACCACCAAAACTTGACCCATTCATTTGTGTCAAATAAACAAATTTTACTCGATACAGAAAAAATCATTCCAATCACATTATTCTTTAAACAACGAACAGTTTTTTCAAACCCTCTTCCAAAAGTTTGGTTCGAGTGATAAAAGTAAAAATGGAAAACAAATTTCCCATGATAGCCAAAATGCAAACAATAATTATCCACCATTAGAGATTAAAGAAAGAATGATTATTTATGTTAAATACTTTGCTTTTCTCTCCTCCGTAAACTATATCTGTATTTGTATGCTAATATTCTAAACACATTACCTTTTTATAGCAACAAGTGTTCTCTCCTGTATTCACGTACAATCACTGGTATACTCGTCGGAGGAATCTGTTCACACACATAAGACACTAAATTAACGTTGCTTTGCATACCAAACTTATAACATAACAATGTGTGAGATACGTACCATTCCATAATCCGAAACAATCATAGATATATATTCTGAAGGAGTAGAATCGTACCTGGAACACACAAAAACAAAAAAGAGAATTAAGAGAAATTAAGATAAAGCTTTGGGATGAATTTTCAAAACCATTTATAAAGCGCTTTACATTAAATTCAGAAACTGAAGGTTTTTGTTGTTGTCCATCGTCTTTGAATGCTTTGCATTGGTTCTAAATGATGGTATGTTGGCTATGGCGTCTGGATCACCTGCAAATTTCACACACAGGAAAAACAACTGTTAAGAAAAATCTGATTCGAGCAAAAGAATAATCAACAAGAAGAAGAGCGAGTGAAACATTTACCAAGTTCGTTGGAGCAGATTGAATCAAGTAGGACTCTTTCATGGAACTTGTAAGCTTCACAACACACAATTACAGGAACACTAAATGCGTTTGCAACCATTGCAATGCAGGCTGTGCCAACTCTTGCATAAAGAGTTCCATTCGAGAATATTGATGAAGCCCCAAGAAAAACACGTGTAGCTTCACGCATGATGTAGGAAATGGCGTTTATATGAGTGTAGGTACAGTCGAGGCCACGAGTCACAAGTCTACGAAGTAACTTTTGCCCTTCAAGATTAGGGCGTGAGTCAACAATCACTACGCGGAATTTTTTCCCAATCTCATGGGCATATAAGAGAATCATTTCAACCACACAAGAGAATCCGTATGTGAGAAGAACTTCTCCGTCTCTGATTTTTGTTACAGCGTGTTGCACGATTGCCTTGTCTGCAAGAATTATCTTTTCGTCTATGAACCGACCAATGTCAGAACAGAGGGAACTTTTTGCCTCTGACTCTGACAGGTTTACAGGTAGTTTTCTTATTTGGTTCTTCAGGAACCTGATTGCGTTTCCCATGCTCATGGAGAGCGGACGGCATTCTATTAAGAATGAAACATAACCGTTTATTTTGGTTGTCAAGTCCATGGTCAGGTCTTTCATAGGAGGTGTAATGTAATCTTCTATAGCTTCTTGAAATGCTTGGAGCATGGCAATACATCGTGCATTGTCCCCAGATATATCTCCAGCCAAATGTTGCAAACCCACCTAAGATTAACAAAATACAAGTATATATGTCACTTGAGGATACAGAATGATAAACTACAGGGTTTCAAACTCTTAGGGGTTCCAGTTCAAAAGCGTAACATTCGAACATTTCACAGTCACACATATAAACAAGTAGGTGTACCTTATAGACCGCATGGTGTATGGAATCGAGTGTGAAAAAATTGGAGCTTAAATTGGGAAGCTGATTGCCGCGTTCGTATTGAGGAAGATGGAGAAATAATTCAACTTTGTTCTTGCTCTCGGTCTGTTCAACCACAGCACGCCTCTTAGCTTTATCCACTCGGCTTCTATCATCATACTGCATTAGTGTCTGAGGGACATCCATCCTCTTCTCTTTTTCTACGGCTACAGCAGTTTTTTCAGAAATAGAGGATGTGACGGGAAGTCTTTCTTTCTTTGGTTGGGGCTTTTTGGCAGCCTTGCCAGGATTAGCTCTACCAGACTCATCTGCACGTCTGTTTCCTTCGCCTAAAAATTAGCAAGAGGGAAGCATTTAGATGATTTTACGTTTCACTTTAATGAATATGGAAAACAAAGCAAAAGTATTGAGCAAAAACAAGAACCTTTTGCAGCAGCTTTTGCTGCCCGTTGTGCCTCTTGGATGGCACGCCTTTCTGCTTTAGTGGTTTTATCTTTCGGCGCTTTTGGTTCCTTTTCCTTCTGGGGTTTTGTGGTCACAGATTCACTCTTTCCTGCAGGATATATTCTTTCTGTAAGTAACGAAATGCAAAACTAGAAGGAAACATCTGTGCATGGCAATAATTGAATGACTCAAACCCATAGCAATTCATAAGGTCAAAGTTGATACCAAACAAAAAATAGCTATTTAACTTCAAATTCTAAAGGATAGTCCAGTTTGGAAATGGAGCTTAATAACCCTTCTGTGGCTGGGCGGTATCAACACCTCCAGAGAAGCCCATAGCCTCTGATCAAGGAGGGTACTTCAGGATTCTAACAACCAATCTCCGGCCATACAGTGAAGGCAATTTCGTTGTTGGAGAAGACCAAGGCCCGCAATCCAGTTTAAAAGCAGAGATAGATGACCAACTCCCAGCCTCAACAATGATGGCAGCAACGGTTAAGGAGGATTTTGTAGGCAGTCCAGTACGGAAGCAAAACTTGATGATGCATTTCCGTCAATGTTAAAGACTTGCCTAAAAACTAACTTTGAGAAAAAGGTATCGCTTGTGACTAAGCAAAGAACAGAGTTATGCTTTGAAGATAACGATGTCGCCTCTTGCCAGTCTATCTGCGAAGCGTCATGACGAATACGAAGATTGCTGTATATGAAACTAAGAAACATAATGCTATCAGGAAATTAAGTGTTAAAGATGACACGCTGTTGAGTGGGAAGCTCTAGTCAATTTAATCCTTCACATTTCAACAACTCTGAAACAGCAACTGCTTCTACCCATTATAGAGAGGCAAATTCCCTGACATGCTTGATTTGGGAGTATGTTGAACCACCTCCGCAAACGTATGCATTTCACACAGACCACAGGTCCACCTGCTTTATCTTCAAAACACGCCTCTTTGTTTCAAAGTCAGAGTCGATCTATCAACATTGGCAGAAATTGCTCACCAAACTTTGCTTCTAAACCAGACTCAAATTTAAACATTCTCCAAATATCATTATCATCAGAGCCAGAAAATGATTATCTCAGGCTTCTCAAGACAAAGCCTCAGCTATCAACCAGGCCGGAGTATGATCATTGAACAACCTCCTGAACCAGACTCGCACCGCCCATGCCAAAAAGAAGGGAAATCAAGCTCCATTTCCAAACCGGACTCCTTAAATATCTCCATGAGATCAAGTTACAGAGTTTTCCAAACAAGATATCAATCTCCGGGCCTACTCCGTCCCTACGGCACTACAGGCCGATGTTACTTGGGGGATCACAAATCCTCACCACAAAGGTCTCATTTTGATAACACCAAACTCAATATATAACTATACAAAGAGCTATGCATATATATATATATATATTCAATAGACACTTAAATTGATTGATGAATACGTATACATACCAGAAACTTCGGCGATCTTCTTTTGACCTTCGGAAGCCGACGCCGTCGCAATTTTGGCTTCCGATTCCTGAGGAGCTCTAACTGCTAAAGTCAAATCAAAGCCTCCATTAGGAAAACTTGCTGATAATTTCGTAGAATCACTCCGTTGGAACCCAAACAGAGAAGCCGAATCCTCAGAAAACTCTCCATTACTCGACGGTGTTGATGTCCCGAGAAGTGAATCCGGAGGATTGTAACTACCAACGTGAAGAAGACTCCGGTCATGAGTTAAGTATCGGCGAAAACCTGCAGGTCCAGGGACAGGTACAGGAGCAGCAGCAGCAGCAACGCGAGAGGCTAAATTGTCAGAGTGATGACGCGACGGTGGAATTAAGACCGGAGAAATTAAATTGCCGGAGGGTGAATTGGAGAGAGGAGAGGAAGACGTTGTTGCCTCTACGGGACCGGATTGGCTTCGATTTGGTCGTTGTGAGGATTCTGGAGGCGGCTCGATTGGTGTGAAGAAACCTACTCGACGGACTTTAGGAACCGCAAGAGCTCCACGACGAGTATCCATGGAGAGACGTTACTCAAGTTTCGATTGGAATATGTAAGGATCGTTGGAAGAAGAAGACGACGATGATGATTATTTAGGGTTTTGAATTAGGACTTTGGAGATACAAAGGATTTGACCAAAACGGTGGGACGATTGCTAAATGGCTAAAATCCTTATTTGCAAGTATGAGATAAATAAGATTTTTATAACGTGCCAAAATGTAATTAACCCAAAAGAAAGAGAAAATTAGATCTGGTTCAAAAACTTACCCAATATGCCACAATGCGTAATTCCTTTTAAGATGTGCCATAACTTCAACTTAAAATGACTGATTTGCCCTCCATTTTTACAAACCGAAACAAACCTTCATCTTCTTCCCTTTTGCTTCGAAACCCTCTCTTTCTTCTTGTTAGGGTTTTTTTCGGCGATTGCTAAAGATTTTTCGCAATACCCATCATATATCCTTTCAAGCATTCATAGTTTTTAACTCATTCCACTTCCCGAAGGTTCCCTCAGCAAATGAAGCGTCCCTCGTACTTGGAGTTGCAGATCTGAATCCAGTTACTGTTCATTATCCGTCAACGGCATCTGGGTTGATGGCATGTCCATCTGATTCCGGTACTGACGAAGGGAAGCAAGCCAGTGGCCAACCCAGCTTGTAAGTTCTTGTTTTCGTATCCCTCAGTGGACATAATTTCAATAATTTCTGTGTAAAAGAAATGAAATTGAAATTCCGAATGTCTATCAATTTGTCTGATTCCAATTTCTTGTCCACATGAAGAAACACACCAAGCCGAGTTCCGGCATTCTTCACCGTCTCCCCTCGGATCCGTTGACATCAGATCCACATTCATATTGTTGTCAATGTTGTCCTTCGCTACAATGGACAAGATAATACATAAAAACTTGTTTACTACTTATTGTCTACTAATAACTTATACCATACAATGGACAAGATGATTCATAATAACTTGTCTACGTATACTTGTCTATGTAGAACTTGTCCCCTATTATATTCAACTCGCTGTTGCCCGTCATTGTATAATGGACAATATCAGAGAGATACCAAATAGCTTGTCTACGCATTATACCAAATATCTTGTCTACTCATTTGTCATTAGTATCATGGTTCAGATTCAGACATAAGACCTTACTCAATACATTAACATTGCTTAATGGACAACATAATAGCCAATACATAGTAAAATGCTCAAGTACAGAGGATGGTTAGTGAAGAACACAACAATTATAATAACATGATTTTCGGTTTTTTGCTCAAAACATATCATTATCTTTGAAGATAAACTTTTTTTATAAAAAATGTTTTACCTACAACCTAATTAAAATTTACGTTTACGGGTTGAGAACTAATCCGTCATGTAAAGGAAAATTCATGGCGATTAAAACGGATATGAGTAAGGCTTACGATAGGGTGGAGTGGAAGTTTATTGAGAAGGTTTTAAGAAAATTGGGTTTTTGTGAAAAATGGGTTAATTGGATAATGTGGTGTATTACAACAGTCCAATATAGAGTCCTCCTTAATGGACAACCTCGAGGACTAATAGTACCAGAGAGGGGGTTACGACAAGGAGACCCGCTCTCGCCCTATTTATTCATCCTCTGCACTGAAGTGCTAATTGCGAATATTCGGAAAGCAGAACGGGAAAAATTAATTACGGGTATTAAAGTTGCAAATGCAAGCCCTTCGGTTTCACATTTGTTATTTGCGGATGATAGCTTATTTTTTTGCAAAGCTAATAAGGATCAGTGCGGGATTATTTTGGGGATTTTAAAAAAGTACGAAGCGGTTTCGGGACAGCAGATTAATTTTCAAAAATCCTCGATTCAATTTGGACATAAGGTAGATGATGAAATCAAGGAAGATATCAAAGCTACCTTGGGTATCACTAATATCGGTGGTATGGGTTCTTATCTCGGATTGCCGGAGAGCTTGGGTGGCTCGAAGACAAAGATTTTCTCTTTTGTTAGAGATAGGTTACAAACCAGAATTAATGGCTGGTCGGCAAAATTTTTATCGAAAGGTGGGAAAGAAGTGATGATTAAATCGGTAGCTGCAGCATTACCAACTTATGTTATGTCGTGCTTCAGACTACCGAAAACAATTACTTCTAAACTTACTAGTGCGGTTGCTAATTTCTGGTGGAGTTCGAATGGTGATTCTAGAGGTATGCATTGGATGGCCTGGAATAAATTATGCAATAGCAAATCGGAAGGGGGTTTGGGTTTCCGGAATGTAGACGACTTTAACTCAGCATTATTAGCTAAACAGTTATGGCGGTTGATCACGGTCCCAGATTCTCTTTTTGCGAAGGTTTTTAAAGGACGGTATTTTCGGAAATCCAATCCTTTGGAAAATATAAAATCATACTCCCCATCATATGGATGGCGGAGTATATGCTCAGCTAGATCTCTGGTTAATAAAGGACTTATTAAAAGAGTCGGATCTGGGGCATCCATCTCAGTTTGGGAGGATCCCTGGATTCCAGCTCAATTCCCGAGACCAGCAAAAAGTAATTGGTTCAATTGCTGACCCATTATTAAAAGTTCAAAACCTTATCGATAGTCGGTCTAACTTTTGGAATATTGATCTCTTAAAGGAGATCTTTGATCCTGAAGATGTCGCGCTAATAAGCGCCCTTCCAGTGGGTGCGCCAACGAAGGACGATACTCTGGGTTGGCACTTTACAAAATCTGGAAAATATACAGTTAAGTCGGGTTATCATACCACACGGATAGAAAAGTCGGAGACCAATTTTTTGTTTATTGGTCCAGATATCAAACCGCTAAAAGCACACTCTTGGCAAGTGCAGTGCCCACCGAAGATACGACATTTCTTATGGCAAATTTTAAACGGTTGTGTACCGGTTACGGAAAATCTACGGAAAAGAGGAATGGATTGTGACACAGGATGTGCCAGATGTGGTGCATCAGAGGAAACAATCAATCATACACTATTTCAGTGCCACCCGGCACGGCAGATTTGGGCACTTTCACAGATTCCAACGGCGATCGGGATTTTTCCCACGGAATCCATTTTTGCGAATTTGGATCACTTATTTTGGAGAATACCTTCAGACTTTGATTTTTCAGCTTTTCCATGGATTATATGGTATATTTGGAAAGCAAGGAATGAAAAAATCTTTGAAAATATAGATAAAGACCCGTTAGAGGTATTACGGTTAGCAGAAAAAGAGGCCCAATTATGGCAAGCAGCTCAATTAGAGCTCCAAGAAGAAAATCATGGTGTTGTGAGTTCGGCAATTCTGTCCCGAGTGAGGGAGGTTTCTTTTGATTCGAACTATTCAGGATATCGTTGTTTCGTGGATGGATCGTGGAAAGAAAGTGATAAGTTTTCCGGTACAGGGTGGTTCTGTACATCGTCAAATGGAGAGCCGCCAGCCATGGGAGCTGCGAACCTCCGTAGAAGTCTATCTCCACTACATACCGAAGTCGAGGCCCTTCTCTGGGCGATGAAGTGTATGATTGGTGCAGATCATCAAGATGTAGCGTTCTTTACAGACTGTTCAGACCTGGTGAAGATGGTGTCTTCTCCAACCGAATGGCCGGCGTTTTCAGTGTATTTGGAGGAATTTCAGAGCGACAAAGAGGAGTTTTCATCTTTTTCTTTATCTTTAATTTCTCGTAGAGCTAATGTCAAAGCGGATAATCTGGCACGAAAAATTCGTACAGAACCGCTTCATATCACATATGTAAACAACATTCCTCAGGAATGGTTCTTTTGAATTTTAATTAATTTCGGATGACAAAAAAAAAAAAAAGACCAGTTGTCCTCTGCGTGACATGGCAGTATTAAATGCCACTCCAAACAAAAAAAACTCTCACACGTCAAATCCCCAACCTGCCAATTTCAAACTCCCGCTGAAACATCATGAGGGGCAGTTTTGTCTTTCAACCCATGCCAGAAAGATGAAATGTGGCACATTTTGAAAGGAATAAACGAATGTGGCATAAATCAAAAAATTTCTACAGAACATGGCACATTCAACAAAATTCCCCAAAAGAAATGCAAATCGATCATCATTTTTTTTTTTTTTTCATCAATCGATCATCATTTAAGTTTTATAATAATGTTTTTTTTTTAATAAAATAGTATGTTTGAACAAAAAAAATTAGTAGTATTTTTTGGAAAATGGTACTATAAAAACGTTTTTTGAACCCAAAAAAATAGGTGCCATAAAAAGCGTTATTTGATATTTCTCAAAATTTCTTGATTTTTATGGAGTAATGGACACTAAATGCCACATTTTTTTGTATTTTTTGAAATTTTTGTGCTTGTATCTAAATTTGATTTATATTGATCTATATCGTTTTAACAATAAATTTATGTTTGGAATATGTATATGTGTTATTGAAGACCACTATTCTAAAAAGTGGTATAAACGGGTAATAAAACCGTAATGATTATTTTTTAATTCTTAGATGTTAGGACTGTGTTTTGTTATAAAATAGAGTTAGACGACTTAGCCAAATCTATGTAGCTATATAGAAGCAATAATCAATTTCATATAATTGTTAATATATTTAAATTTTCATTTCATTTTAGTTACTATTGTTTATTTTGGTGTAATTATTCAATTTCTATTTACATAGATAAAATCTATACGTTTTGAAAACATAAATCCATGGTTATCAAATTTAACATTGTTATTTGAAATAAATTATATTGATTTGATGGTTACATGTACATGAAGTTCTAACTCGGTAAATAATCAGACAAATTCAAAGAATTTGTGTTTAGATATTTTTTCTTGTTTTTTTTTTGCTCAAGAAACTTAACATTCTTGATTTTTCAAATGAAAATACTTTTGAAATATTAATACAATTACTTAATTAGATAATAATATCCACATTCTACTTAAATAACCAAATAAACTATATGATTTAATCTGTTTATTTATTAATTAATTAGATAAAATGTTGATTATTATTGATAATTTGGGGATTGCTATTTGGTGTAGGTCAATTTTTTTTAGTGGCACCTCCCTCTCCATCTACTTAGTTTTCGTTGACATTTGACAATTTATTTGACAGAAACAAAAGCATGCATGTTCCTAGCTTTTATAAGTCAATCTCTTCTTCAAATCTCTCTCGTCTTGACTATGCACCAGGAGGCTTAAACCCTCCTCACACTCACCCACGTGCTACCAAAATCGTCTTTGTTCTTGAAGGAACCCTTGACGTTGGGTTTCTCACAACGGCTAATAAGCTCATCTCTCAATCTCTTAAGAAAGGAGATGTCTTTGCTTTCCTTAAAGGGCTTGTCCATTTCCAGAAGAACAATGGTCATGTTCATGCTTCTGTTGTCGCAGCTTTTAATAGTCAGCTTCTTGGAACTCAGTCTCTTGGTGCTACTTTGTTCGGCTCTACTCCTCATGTTCCTAACAATATCTTGTCTCAAGCCTTTCAGACATCTCCAGGAACTGTCAAACATATCAAATCCATGTTCCAACCCAAGAAATGATCTTAAAATTCATTACTCATACAAATTTCCAGTTTCTTCCTTTATTTACTTGTCTTGTGTGTAATAAACTATGAGTGCGAGTGTGCAACCGACGTGGCTCCATAATTTGAAGCTCGTGTTTGAGACACTTAGCCGTTGTTTTCTCATATCTCTATGTCCCTTTGGTTTTTGGTTTGTCTCAGAGTTTTGCTCATTTGGACTCTGTTTTATTTGGCAGCATGCTCCGTTTCTTAGTTTATAGAAGTTAGAAAAAAACAAAAACAAAAAAAGACTATGAGTGTGCAAAGTACAACAGTCCACTAAATTAGAAAAAAATTGAGATTAGAAAAAAAAAAAAAAGACTATATAAGTTATCTAGTTTTAGTAATGTTATACAAGATATTTAATATTTTTTAAAAGGATTTTTGAGAATACTAATAAAATTATAAAAGATCAAAACAACATATTTTGTTTCTCATTCTCAATTAAAATATAAAAGGATTTTCTAAGATTACAAGACAAACCGGATTGACAAATCGTTAATGACTTAAACCGTGAGAGCGTTTGTTTGCTTATATGTCAATTTGAATTCGTAAACTATAACGGTTAGAAGTAAACTAAACAAGGGTATTTTAGGCATTCTAGTCTAAACCTTAATGCTCTATAAGATTAAACAGGGTATTTTCGTATTTACAAATCCAATCGTTAAACAACAATATAAAAGAAGATCTTCTTTCTCTTAACCCTCGTTTGCAAATTGAATCGTTCTTCGAACGCTCTTCTCTTTTGAATTCTCTGATTTTTAACGTTCTGATTTTCTTAAACGAAATTCGAAATTCTCTCGACATCTCCTCTTTCTCCGGCGGCGAAAATCGATCATGGCGATGGATCTAACGGATGAGATCGCAATTGGGGAATTTGTTTGTCACCGAAACAAAAGGTTTATGATTGAATCCGAGATCGTTTCTTCAAACGTATCACTGAGAATCTTCCGATTACGCAAACAATCCGGTATAAACTCTTTTCTCAAATTTTAGGTTTCTTTACTTTAAAACAAACAGTAGCGAATTAGGGAAATTAGCGATGTGGAACTGGTTTGATTATGTATCTTGATGTTGTTTATGTTGAGAATATCATTCGATTCAGGAAATTTCTAATGATTTTGCGTTTCCTTTTCTACTCAATCATCATGAGACGAAACTGATATAATTTTTTTGATGGTTCATGTTGTTAATTTTGTTCATCGTTAAATTACAAGATCAAGATTACCTATAATGATTATTCAGATCTATTGTGTGTTCTCTTTTCTATAATTGTCTCGTGACATCTATATTTTTCTATTTGGATCAGTATTTCACCACTGGAGTTGCATCTCAAAATCTATTGAAGTGTTGTCGTCTGATTCTGCAAGAAATCAAGTTCGGTACCATTTTATAATGTGAGTTTTATATTAAGTTTGTGTGTTTCCTTAACAAATTTCAGCCTTAAACTTATTTTTCAGTGTATAAGTTTTCGTTTTCTCATGTTATATATGTTGAGTGGTCTTTTGAGTCTGAATATGTTTTTTTGGCTTTGATTCAGTTCTTTGGCTCAGTTTTTGTATTTCACAACTTGCATTCACTGACATTACTTCCGGTATTTCACAACTTTCCAAGCTTTTTTGCTCATGAATAAGTATTCAATTTATATGTTTCAATAAGCTTCTGTATAATAAATATTCAATTTATATGTAAATTGCAGGAGGCTATAAACATTGTAGAGAAACTAAAAAGAGTTGTTAAATCTTTTTGAAAGGTACGCTCTCTAGTAGCTCATATTTGTGTACAACATATAAAATTCTAGAAATAACTATATTTGCTTGCTGATTGATATTATTTTTTAGAGAACAACATGTATATACACTGGGGTCAGTAGTTGGTCAAATGATCCATTTTATAACTTTATTCTTGGATAATATGTAAGGAACCATACACTTGGTTTAGTTTTAAGTAAATTTTTTGTTGGTTTAGTGTACTTTTTGTTTATTAACAACATGTCAAACTCTCTCCTTGTTACTGATAAACCTTTTTTCTGCTTTCAAGAGAAGGAATGGATCCTTAAGCTTTAAAGAACAAAAGGTCTGGAGAACAATAAGGTGTGCTTTTCTTGTTCTCTCTCTCTCTTTTTTCCAAAAATGAGACAGACCAGTCCTCTGGCCTGGCTTGTTTAGCATATATTTTACATGCTTAGCGGGTTGAGCTCATCAACTCTTATTAGATATGGTAGTAAAAGCTCAAAACACAAAACACAAAACAAAACACGCTCAAACGTAATTCAAACACACATCTAAACGCAAATTTTAACACACAAAACACAAGATAAACCACGCTCAAACGTAATTCAAACACACAAACACACATCTAAACGCAAATACAAACACACAGCTAAACGAAAAATTCAAACACACAACACAAGACAAACAATACACGCTCAAACGTAATTCCAACACACGTTCTAAACGCAAATTCAAACACACAAAAACACATTCCATCACAACAACATTCTCGCAAAAAGGGTCACTGTACCATCATTTACATATTCAATGCCAAAGAATTTGCTTTGAGCTCGTTGTTTTCTCTTAATTTTGAAGCATCTATGTTTTAACTGATTGTTTCTCAATAATCAGCAATTTTATTTACTCTTGAATTTGAATTCAGTATGTAACAATGACTGTTTCAACCTTTTTTTGTTCATCATGCGCAACTGCCGGCAAAGCAAAATTCTAGCAGACTACAGATTCTACAAGGTATGTGGTTTATGTATTAGTTTCTCTGGATTAAAGGTTATTGATCTCTAGAAAAATTGTTATCTCGTTTCTCATTTATACAAATTGCTAGTTGTCTGTCTGTTTTCTCTAGTGCATGTGTTTGGATTTTGGCCTTGATTCAGGTAATTGGCTCTGGTTTGTTTTCAGTGTCACCCTGAGCTTTATTATTACTATATCATTGCATAGTATGTTTTTTTTTTCTTTCTGATTCGCATCTACAGAGTCTTGATCGTAAGTACTGAAGCTGGAGGGCATGCGTTAACACCTCATCAAAATTACAAATACGAGTAAGAAACCAATTTTGCTAGCAACCATACTTATGATGCTTCTGGATTAGTTTTTGTTTTTTCACCCTTTTCTTTTAATGGTATTTTGAGTTTTCTTTGGTTTCAGAGTAAAAGATAAGTTGCAAAGAACAAAAAGCTGTGGAGACCATCCAGTCATTAGCTATGAAGAAGGTTAAGGTAAAGTATTTTCATGATTCATATAGTTTATAATTATTGTCCATAAGACATACTTATTCTCTGTTTTTTTGGTTTGAATCTCTGTTTTGGGCTAACAACTTAAAGATGCAAATGACAGGAACATTTTGCTTTATAAACGTCTTCAGAAAATGAGACAGCAAACATTTTCTCAGTAATTCACATTAAGGTAATTTTATTCCTTTGTGGTACATTTAATTAGTGTTTTTGGTTCCTACATTACTCATTATAGTTTGCATGACTTTTCGATTAACAGGTGGAGACTTTACATTACCGAGAGAGTCCAAGTTAAAAGTATGGGCTAACAACCCAATTATGCGTAGGAAGACATTCTTCATACCAGTAAGTTTTCTTTATAGGCTGTAGTGATTTTGTATTTAATTTATGGTCTTGTCTAGTATCATCTATTTGTGATATGTTTTACTCTGCTCAAGTTTTCTACCTAACAAGATGTTTTGGTTTTTAGGAAGGTATCCATTTTTAAACCGCAAAGAATCTGAAGATTCTCAAGAGCAAGCTGTGACGAGTAAGGTTAAGTTATTCTCTCTTTTTCTTTTCACAAAACAAATACATTAAAATACAACAAAAACACTAAACACTCAACACCCAAAAACAAAACAAAAACAAGAACTTCACGAAAACATACACGATCACCAAAACAAAACAAATAAAAACAAAAACTTCACAAAAGCATACACGAGATCACCAAAACAAAAAAAAAACTTCACGAAAACATACACGATCACGAAAACATAAGCTTTGTGACAAAAAAAAAACTTACGAAAACATACACGATTACCAAAAATAAAAAAAAAATCGACACTCAGAAAACTGTGACTAAGAAATTCACGTACACGCAAACACAGTGCGAAAAGAAAACTCACAATAACATCCATGATAAGCTTATTATATGTAGTATGGTTGTTTGCTATAAATTAAGTCTGATCATCTCATTCTTCTCACAATTTCCCTTCTTCCTTTTCGAGACTTGTTGCTGATTGCTGTTGTTTTTAATATGTATATTATTTTTACTTTTGTTGTTTTCTTGTTTGAAACTTTTGTAAATGTTGTAATACAGATATTTATTTCATTAATAAAGAGACATTTATTTTATTTCATGAATTATGGTATTTACGAAATTGCCCCATAACTATCGGTATTTATGAAATTGCCCCAGAACTGTTGGTATTTCGAAATTGCCCCACGACTTATGATATTTACGGAATTGCCCCACGACTTATGATATTTATGAATTTGCCCCAGAACTATCGTTATTTACGAATTTTCCCCACAACTTTATGGTATTTACAAAATTGCCCCATGAATTATGATATTTACGAAATTAACCCATAAGTATCGGTATTTACGAAATTGCCCCAGAACTGTTGGTATTTCGAAATTGCCCCACGACTTATGATATTTACGAAATTGCCCCATAACTATCGTTATTTATGAAATTGCCCCTTAACTTTTTGGTATTTACGAAATTGCTCCAAAACTATTGGTAATTACGAATTTGCCCCGAGACTTATGATATTTAAGATTTGCCCCAGGACTATCGTTATTTTCGAAATTGCCCCATAACTTTATGGTAATTACGAATTTGCCCCATAACTATCGTTATTTACGAATTTGCCCCACAACTATCAGTATTTACGAAATTGCCCCACAACTTTATGGTATTTACAAAACTGGCCCATGTTTTATGATATTTACGAAATTGCCCCATAACTATCGTTATTTACGAATTTGCCCCACAACTTTATGGTATTTAGAAAATTGCCCCACGACTTATGATATTTACGAAATTGACCCATAACTATCGGTATTCACGAAATTGCCTCAGAACTTTATGGTATTTACAAAATTTCCCCATGGCTTATGATATTTACGAAATTGCCCCATATCTATCGGTATTTAAGAAATTATATGATCGTAAACCTTTTCTTTTCTTGATTTTAATTTGAAATATCAAACCGTTTCTCATAATTTTTATTTGGATTATAAAGTTATTCTAGTCTGAAACGTGGATGTTGTTAACTTTACAACAAAAAAAGTCAAAGGGCAAATAATTAAGTTAAAAATGTGTGCAGGGTTATTGGTCTCAAATGAATCACTTGGTCAAATGATATTCGTTAGATTATTCGCATAAAACTATATATCTATAGAAGAAAACTTCAATGTTCTTGTAAGACAAGAAAGATGATTCTGACTTCAACAACCTAACATCAAGACTCCAATTCTTTAGCATAAGCGTCAAAACAAACTTTAGAAGTCAGATTAATATTACATGAAATTTTATTCTAATCGAGCGGATTCAATGGACAACGATTCTTTTATCAGGAAGTCGGAACTCGAGATCGGTTCAGAAGTCTACCTTCTCTCCAAACGAATCCCCTCTCAAGAACAAGGTAAAATTTAACTTGGAATAAAGGATTAAGTTGATTGATATTTGATAGAGTTGTGGTCTAGCAAGGTCCATGAGCCCTTGTGTCTCCCCAAAACCTAGGTTATGAACACTTGTATACCAACACTCTCTCCTCTATCTTACCGATGTGAGGTCTTATCAATATTTGATTCCTATTCAATGGTGATATAGACTCAAAATAAACCAGTATGTGATGGTCATTCGGTAAGTAATTCGAAAAGGGCTGATATTATATTTCGATCCTTAATTAACAGAAGTTACAATAGATGTTTCTCATATGACATTGGAGGATGAGCTCAGCGAGGAAGAGGATCAGAAAGATTCAAGTAGAGAGGATTTTGATGCGAGTCTTGAGAATCATAAACTGTCTAGGGAGCAAAGAGAGCATATTCGAGCGATAAATGTGAAGAGAAAGAGAGACTTTGTTTGCTTGGAGAAAGTTAATGGGGAGATTGTTAACATACTAGAGGGACTCGAATTGCATACCGAAGTTTTTAACGCAGCGGAACAGAAAAGGATAGTTGATAAAGTGTGTGAATTGCAAGAGAAGGGACAAAAAGGAGAACTAAGTAAGTAGCTAAGATTCCTTCTTCTGTCTACATAGTTTTGATCTGAATCCTAATTTGTATATCTCTCTTTGTAGAGCGTGCTTTTACTGCTCAAGGCAAAGGACGTTCAACTATTCAATTCGGCTGTTGTTTCAACTACCGTAAAGTAAGTAAAACTCGTTCTTGATCGTTCTTTCTCAATTTATGAGTTCTAGTGAGTGCCACAATGAGTGAAAGAATAAATATGCAGAGCAAAGTTGGAAACCCGGCGGGGATTCTTAAACATGAAACAGTTGATCCATTGCCTCATCTTTTCAAGGTGATCATTAGAAGGTTGGTTAAATGGCATGTTCTGCCTCCAACTTGTGTTCCTGATTGTTGTGTAGTCAACATTTATGATGAAGGTGATTGCATACCTCCTCATTTTGACAATCACGACTTCCTCCGCCCGTTCTGTACCGTTTCTTTCCTTAGTGAATGCAATATTCGCTTCGGATCAAACCTTAAAGTTGAGGAAACCGGTGAATATTCGGGTGGTTCATACTCGCTACCGCTTCCTGTTGGGTAAGTTCTTTCTTATATGTGCTTGTAAATTTTTATGTCACATGTAACTTGGAAACAGTATATGTATATGACAAAAAAAAAACTTAACTTCTTTTTCAGATCAGTGCTTGTGTTAAACGGGAATGGAGCTGATGTAGCTAAGCATTGTATACCTGAAGTTCCCAGGAAAAGGTAACTTTGATTCGTTTCTTTTACATATAATAAACATTGTTTTCTTATTTATGTTTTTTGTTTCTGGTTTCTTAACAGAATGTCAATCACATTTAGAAAAATGGATGAGTCAAAATGGCCAGTCTGGTACACACCAGAACCTTATTTGCAAGGGATTCAGCCATTGCCCTACAAGCTGAAATCTTCTGGTTCCTCTAAATCTAATCATCAAGTGTGATCTCATACTAAACCGGAGTGAAAGTTGAAATTTAACCAAAACATTAATTTAAAAACCCAAAAATCCAGTTGGGACACAAATTGTTTCGAAACCTTGTCAGTTCCTGAAAATATGTAACTTGAATTTATGTATATTACAGTCTTATTTGTTTTTATAGATAGTGTGAATAATTTTTCATTATGGATTTACTAGTGGGAAACTTCATTTCTGTGTTTTGTAAGTAACGTTTTTCTTTCCTGTAGACATGAGTTTTGTTTTGAATATGGTTTGATAGCTGTAGATTTGTTCTTGCGTCACACGTTAACTAAATATAACCAGTAAATATTTTTAAAGAACAATTTAGTAAAAAAAAAGTTCTCCAAAAACCAAAATCCAATTTGGAAAAGAAAAAGAAAAGCAGGAAATATATTAAATATAACCAGTAAAAATATTTTAAAGAACAATTTAGTAAAAAAACAAGACTGAAACTCCACGTGTTTGTATGCATGCGCCTTCACTTCCCGAACCTGTCTCCATTTGTTTCACTCTTTCTCCTCTCACACCTCACACATCTATCTCACTCTCTCCTCGCCGAAAATGGCTGATCGAACCAACCCTAGCAGCCACACCCAACAGAGACCCATTTACAACTCAACCACCGTCCCACGCAGCAACAACACCACCACCAACCACCCCCTCTCATCTCTTCTCCGTCAGCTACTACAATCGCAGTCTCCTAATCACTCCGGTCAGCTCTTCGGCTTCCTCGCATTCTTCATCTCTGGTGGAGTCCTCCTTTTACTCACCGGAATCACCGTCACCGCTTTCGTCCTTGGATTCATTGCTTTTCTCCCACTCATCATCATCACAAGCCCTATTTGGATCCCTTTGTTCCTTATCGTTACCGGATTCTTGTCCCTCGCCGGATCCATCTTCGCTACGGGGGCTGTTGTATCGTGGTTGTATCGATATTTTAAAGGCATGCATCCACTCGGGTCGGATCAGGTGGATTATGCTCGGAGTCGAATCCATGACACTGCGGCTCATGTCAAAGATTATGCTGGTGGGTACTTTCATAGTACGCTGAAAGATGCAGCACCTGGTGCATGAAGGTTTAACCGATATGGTTTGGTCTCATGTAGAAATTACACGTTTTTTGTTTTGTTTTTCCCCTTAATTAGTGTTGTGTTTTTTCCTCTCTCTCTTGGTATATATGATCAATAACAATAATATATGAAATGTGGTCTGTGTTTGTATGAATGTCACTTTAACAAAACGAAAAAAAAAGTAGAGGTTTGTGTTTATTCTCTAGTAGATACCGAGATACATAAAATGAATCCCCAATATTTCTTTTGTACTAGTTTCCTCTTTCATAACTTTCGTTCAAAACTTCAAATGAGTAAATGTGATTTTGTGAGTTATAGACGCCAGATAATATCAAGCACCTTAGTTTAACGAACGGAAATGGAAAATTAGGACCATCGCTCTTGGGCCTAGGCCCATCAAAAGTTACTAATATATCACCTTTAGAAGGTTACTAAACTGTAATTTGTTTTTTCGTTATTAAGAAAACACGGTTTGCTGTTAGATTTTTTTTCAATAACTAACCGTACCGAATCAAACTAAACTAAGTCAAATGAATTTAATAAATTTGATCGAGTCAAAAGTAATAATCCTATGAAACTCAAAGTTGAATCGAGACTATTAATATAGCCCTACTCTCATTTGAAAATAAATAAACAAACAAACAAAAGAAGAAGAAGAAGCCGTTAATGGCTCTACGTTATCCTTGAGAGTTGGCTCACACATTCTAGTCTACGGACACGAATAATTTTGAAATCATTTTTAGCATGTATTGAGTATTATTATTCTAGTCTTAATCCACGTGTATCAAGACCTTTTTTTAGAGCATTAACTCGTTTGAAAACATTCAGTAGTATGTGTCATCGATTTCCTTTGAAATAATAGTATTAGATTAATGTACCTAAAGGAAATTAGATTACAATAACTATATGGCATGATGGTTTGAAACTTTAGACCCTGAAATTTAAATAGCCTATCCAAATTATAACAAGACAACTTAGGATAAAAATGGATCGTACATTACACAATAGCATTCTTATATACATAATATTTTTGTTTTGCTGCCTAATCAACGTTTCAATCATCTAATGAAGTTGCTTAATATTCATTCGTTCCATTAGGTTTAACTGCGATCCGACTTAAGAACGGGTCGGGTAACTGGGTAACGGAGTGCCACGTGGCGATCTTGGTGGCACCTCATTTAACAGCCGTCCGTTGCAGTCGTAATAAATCACACCCGAGAAATCCAACGGCTCACATTTGCCTCCCATCAATATCTCTCTCTGCCAAAGGCCGTGCTCCTCCTCCACCGCCACCGCTTTTTTCTCGGCCGTGTTTTCCCGGCGGACCATCGTCATCGCTTTGTTGCTTAAAGCCGTGAACAACTCTTTCGGCCTAGGAGAACTCATAGAAGAGCTTATCATATTCCATCGGAATCTTTCTCCTCCACCCTCTCCGCCGCTGTGAGTTCGCTTCTTAGACTTTAGCATTAGTTTCTTCGAGAGCCGATTCGCATGTCTAGCGCAGAGAACCATCATAGAGACGAGAAAGCTCACGCTTAGACGTTTGTGGGAGGAGGATGAATTATGTTCCGGCGTTGAACGGTCCATATCTTCGCCGGAAACGAAGAATGAGAAGTAAACAATGTAGTTACTTTTTATAGGGGTTTAACAAGTCAAAGTCAAGAACTAGATTTAGGACCGATTTATTCTTTAGTGTCTGAAATGTGTGTGTTAATGTTATATAGATATGTATAGACATGTTGATGAGATTTAAGAAAAGGGTGTTAGGTTACCGGTGGAATCGGTCGTCTTTGCGTTGATGTTATTTATTGATTTATCATATCGTCATATGTGGACAATGAGTTTTGAATATATTAATAAATTTGAAACTTTCGTTTTCATTAGATTTATGTTGAATATTTGAAACTTCAAAGAGCATGCGTGGGATATGCTTAAACGATCTTGGCATAAATATTAAAATAGCAATTATAAATTCTTTTAAATTTCATTACAGAAAAAGGGAGTGGGTCTTGATCCTAAGAATTGACAATTGATTGGATAAAGCTAAGTTAATTTTTCTTTAGACTAATAGCATTTTATATTTGTAAACTAGATCATGACCCGTGCTATACAGCACGGATTCTAATATTTTGTACGGTTCAACGGTTTAAAAAATATTAACCCGCAGTACACCGCAGACTTATATTTTTATTAAATATAAAATTAATTTTTTAAGGCCTTTCTTTTACATATATGCTATGATTTTGTTTGTTTTAAACGTATATATATTATACATTGTAGGATTAATATGTTTTAGGTTTCATTTTTGAAAATATAGAGATATAGAAAATTATATAGTTCATTACGTACTAATGTATAGGGTATTTAAATATGAATTTATTTTCTTGTTTACATTATATATATATGTGAAGAAAATATGAGATTAGAATGAGTTTATAAATTTTTATTGAGCAAATACATATTTAAAATTGCAGTGTATATATATATATGTTGTGCAAATAAAATTAAAGTACACTATGTGTATAATTGTTTATCCATTATAAGTAAAATCGATATTGTATATGCGTGTTGTTATATATAAGGAAAAAATGTGTATTTCGAATTAACATATGAAAATTTTAAATTATATATGTCTTGTGAATTTTTTTTTTTGTTTAGTGTTTAAGATTGTATGATTGTATTTTAATTGTTAATTCTAGGATTTTTCACCCGTGGTATACCTTCCCGTTTTAATGTCGACTCAAATCCGTCCCACCATATAACCTCGTCCCGTAAAATTAAACACCATTTTGTAATTTTATTAATAATAATTTATTTAAAATATATAATTCGAATAAATTTAAAAGTTTGCTTTAAATAGTTCTCATAATATATAGATTTTTAATTTGTATAGAGTTAAAATATCATTAATAATATAAAAAAAGTTAGTTTGAAAAATGAAAGACAATCAATAAGAAGACACATTACATAACTATATTTGTATATAGTATAAAAAAGGGTATAGATAATGTTTTTTGCTTTCTTTATTTTTTGGTAAAATGTCAATCTTTTTTTTCACTTGAGAGTCGATCCAATTGTTCATACAAAAAATCTTTATCCCCTCTGATTATTTTACTGATTCAGCACAGATCTTTTTTCGATTACAACTATGAATTAAAGATTTGAAAAAAACATGTTCAATAACACCCTGATTCAACCCATGATTTCGATTCAGTAACCTATCCCACAATTAATTAGGATTAAATATTTAGAGACTAAACCAAACCCATTTAATAAAAAACAACTTTACAACCACGTGACCTTAACCCAAGGTCCACAATTCCGGTTTAATAATCAAATATTTAGAGACTAAACCAAACCCATTTAATAAAAAACAACTTTACAACCACGTGACCTTAACCCAAGGTCCACAATTCCGGTTTAATAATCAAATTCCAAAACCCAAACAAACAATCGCACAAACCACCACCACTACACGTGACCATCATCACAAGTCATCTCACGATTCCAAGTTTTGATTCTGGATTTCAATTACACAAGCCATCTCTTGGTTTAGCTTGGTTTAGTTTCACGGTTTAATAATCGCAACAACACCAAGCAACACATACACTAAGACATGGATTTGTAGAATATCTTCTTCGGCAAGTTTTCTCGATGGTTTGATCTGACTGTTTGAACGGCAAAGTGGATCTGCGATGGTCCAGATCCAAACCTAATTTCAAAGAGATCCGAGTTCTACACCACCAAGCTAAAGCTCTATTACCCACCGTTGAACCAACATCTTACCGTCACCGTCACCGTCACAGCCACTAATTCCCTACCCGTACACAGCATCACCTAAAGCTCGATGATAAACCGTTGCAACAATCTCTCCATTCGACATCTATTTTCACCATAAACTCAAAAGTAGCAGCCATGTGAAGAGGAAAAAGGTGTGTTAAATGTTTTTCTTGCAAATCGTGACTTTTTTTTGTTTTATGATAAAGATCCACATTTAGGTGTAGAGTATTTATAGGGTCAAAATTAGGTCACTAATCCCTATCACTTCACGCAAAAAATATTCGAAGTAGCAACAAATTGGAGAAAAAATCTTTGGATTCGTTAGTATTTTGGAATATGCCGAGATTTTAATATTTAAGGGTCATAACTTTGTTTCTTTAAATGGATTTTGTTGAGATACTGGAGAAAGAAAATCTCCGAAAATAAAGGTGGTGATTAATTAGTTGAAAGATTAGTTGGAATTAGGTAGAATTGAAAACGTTAAATCGAGAATATACACTCGAATATAGCAACATACTCGAGATTTAGTTTGCTTAATATCTTTTTTTAAATTTTGCAAATTTAAATAATAAATGCTAATGGCATGCCGATTAATGTGGGAATAAATTAAGGAAAGAGAGTTAAATGGGTAATTAAAGATTATAAACTTCCTTCAATCTCTTATCTAGGATCCGAACAAATTAAAACCGGGTCAAAACCCGATCCATTTGAATTAAAAACCAAAATCCCCTCTAAAAATGTATATGTAGATATAATGTAATTTCTTACACTTCTCAAACAAAATATACAATTTTCAATGATATATCACTTTCATTAACAATTTTGATAACATGTTCGAATAATGGATTACTATATAAGATTTTCAATAACATTTTCGATCACATTTTCGAATAATATATTAGTATATAACATTTTTACTAATTGTGTTACATTTTCGAATTGATTAGTATATAATATTTTCAAATTATATTAATTGTGTAATCGTTTGAAGAAATTTTTTTCAGAATTATATGTATTATATAAACAAAATCTTTTAATATCTTTAAACCCGTTGACCCGTTGACCCGTTTATATATATTAGTGACATGGAATAAATTTTATGATTAGAATTATATAATGACATATATTGTAATTTCTTACAAAATATAAGTTATGACTCTTAGGATGTACTTCCCAAATATTAGTATAGGATGTGTACGCTTTGAATATTAATGAACAAACTAAGAAACTAAAGGTTTTTGTGATTTTGAGCCTTTGATTCTTTGGGATTAGCAAAAATACCCCTTTTCTCATGCCCCTTTTCAAAAATGCCCCTTTTAGATGTCCATTTTCAAAAATGCCCCTTTTTAAATCTGAAATTTTTATAAAGTTTTATTAGGTTTATAAGGTACTTATGGATTGTAACTACTACTTGAAGACTCGATCCAAGTATTTATAAGGTTTTATAAGGTGTTTTTAAAGGTTTTACAAGTTATTTTAAAGGATTTTAAAGGTTTTTCAAAGGTTTTACAAGATATTTTAAAGGTTTTTAAAGGTATTTAAAATGCATTTATATGGTATTTATAAAGTATTTATAAGATTTTAGATACATAGAAATGTAGTTTGTGTATGTTTTAATAATATTACATACATATTTGGGTAAATCTTATATTTTTAAGAGCATTTTTTATAAAGTTTTAAAAAAGGGGTATTTTTGAAAAGTGGCATTGAAAAAGTGGCATTATTAACAGTTTCCTTTTGGGGATTAACGTAAATGACCAAACAAAAAGAATCAAAAGTATACATGGTGATTGAACCATACTTAGGTTTACCCCTGGGGTGAACCTTTAAATTCACCAAACAGATTATAGCCAATCGTTTTGCTATGTCATTATTAATACTAGAGAATTAAAAAAAAAGAAACACAATAAAAAAAAAAAGGAAATCACAAAATAGATTAGGATTTAAGGTTTAGGGTTTAGGGTTTAAGGTTTAGGGTTTAGATTTTACAATTAAAACGAAATTAGATGTCGGTTTGGGTTGCCAAATGAGTGGTTAGGGTTTAGATTTTATAATTAAAACTAAATTAGATATCGGTTAGGGTTTAGGGTTTAGGGTTTAGATTTTACAATTAAAACGAAATTAGATGTCGGTTTGGGTTGTCAAATGAGTTGTTAGGGTTTAGATTTTATAATTAAAACGAAATTAGATATCGGTTTGCGTTGACAAATGAGTGGTTAGGGTTTAAATTTTACAATTAAAACGAAATTATATATCTGTTCACCGCTGGGTTTAGGGTTTATGGTTTAGGATTTGGGTTTAGGGTTTAGGGTTTATATAACAAATATTTCACAAACCTAAACAGATATATAATTTCGTTTTAATTGTAAAATTTAAACCCTAACCACTCATTTGTCAACCCAAACCGATATCTAATTTCGTTTTAATTATAAAATCTAAACCTTAACCACTCATTTGGCAACCCAAACCGACATCTAATTTCGTTTTAATTGTAAAATCTAAACCCTAAACCCTAAACCCTAAACCCTAAACCCTAAATCTATTTTCTGATTTCCTTTTTTTTTTAATTGTGTTTTTTTTTAATTCTCTAGTATTAGTAATGACATGGCAAAACGATTGGCTATAATCTGTTGGGTGAATTTAAAGGTTCACCCCAGGGGTAAACCTAAGTATGGTTCATGGTGATTGGTAAGAGGAACGTAAACGTCACGTGGACGGCCATGCATAATTTACATTGACAAAAACGATATCTAATTTTCCATTTCATCGATCGTGAAACAAAAAAAACAGATTATTGACCAAAATTTAAAAAGTATACATGGTGATTGGTAAGAGGAACGTAAACGTCACGTGGACGGCCATGCATAATTTACATTGACAAAAACGATATCTAATTTTCCATTTCATCGATCGTGAAACAAAAAAAACAGATTATTGACCAAAATTTATTGTCCAGTGATTTATAATAATAGTGTTGATGTATCTCTAATCGCTATTCAAATTCGATGGAGTGTATGTTTTTGGAAAAGCTTTTGCAACTTTTCTTCAGACATATTTTTTGAACATTATTGTAAAACGCCCGCAAGGTGGTGGGCGAGTGGTAGGGCGAGTCCGGAGTTGAGGGTGCAATCCCCGAACCCGGGTTCGATCTTCCTCCCTCGCTGTTATCAACACTTTGTTGGGAAGTCTGGGCTTGGGCTTCGGCTCAGGCAGTTTACCTGGTAGTCTGGTAACAGGCGATCCAGCTACCCCCGGGCATTAGTCGGAAAGCATTCCAAACTCGGATCAGGCAGTGTGGTAGCCCATCCTTCGGGGTGGTAGTGAGTCCACTCTGTAGCACTCCGGTGCGTTCCTGCCGAGGCTGACCGGATCAGCCGATCGGGTATATAAAAAAAAAACATTATTGTAAAACAGTATATTAATTTTAAACTATATATATTTTTATTTTATTTTGTAATTGTTTGGGTCGAGTCGCGTTGATGGGCCTTTTATAGCAACTTGACCTTTGAATACGGCGGTGCCGGAGCTGGTCCCTCGTACGTTGACTTTTTGTCTTTCATTTTTCGAATACCTGACGCAGTCTTTATCGGTTCGTCACTCATTTGACATTTTGGTGTTTTAATTTGTTCTTGAACAATAACTATGTAAATCTATATCCATGGATGTGTTAACATTTAACATCACAAATCTAACTTTTAAGTGTTATGAAGAAAAAATAATCATCTTCTTAGTTATAGCTTTTTCGCCTATATCAAAATGATCAGTAGTAATTGTTTTTGGCCGTTGAAGTTAGAAAAATAATTTCACTTGGACGTATTTTTGTTGGAAATTGTAACTTTTATATGACATTTATTCAATCAAGACAGTATTTATATCTTGATCTAAAATATTTTAGCTATGTATTATTAAAATTGGAATATATAACAGTAATAATTTGCACTAGCGATGACATCGTGTTATTAGGCCGATTCAAATTCAATAGTGTGATTACGTAACAAATTGTAGATGACCATATTTTTTTTCAATTGATATACGAAAGGCCATTAAGTTATTTTTGGGGTTACTTGACTGGTCGTACCGTAGTAAGTCATCTAATTTGTGTGCTCTAAATTGCATTTATTTATATCCCTTAGTAACCTTATGTGATCTCCAAAAGCTCTCCTAACCAAAATTTCCACCCAAATGGTTCATTGTTGTGTGGCAAACCTTGAATCAACTTGGTACACATCCTTGGACTATGTTAAGGGATCTTTAATTTACTCCTAACTCTTTTTTAGTAAACGAATGAAGAGCAATTTTGGGATACAAAAAAGTATGAACACAAGATGACTTTAGATTTCAATTAGCAAATAAAGTCTTGTCTTATCCGGCATCTTTTATAAAATACAAAAACGATACAAGATACGTGAAATCATGAATTTCTGCAAAGAAGACAAAGTGAAAGAGTTTTGCCCCAAAAAAAAAAAAAAAGACAAAGTGAAAGAGTGGAGATTGTTTACCATGGTTTATCAGGTTGGTCCCATGTTCGCAGCATATATAAGTAAATAAATTTGTATATCCAAATTTTCTTGTTTAGATGATGTTATGCAGATAAATATAACAGAACAACGAAAACATCAAATATATATGGAATTTTAAGTTTAAGATATAATAAAGAAGAATTTAAGCGTCATATCTATGGCATTGCATACGATTATTTCTATTTCATGTAATCTTACGCAATCGTTGGTTTATAATCTTTGATTCATTCATAAAAAGTATTGATGGGGTGGGCTCTATTTGACCTATATCAAAAAAGGTTATAGGCCAATCATCTTAATCAATTGAGCCTATGTTCCTCACCTTAAGAAAAGCCTGAATTTTAAAAGTTACATGAAAATGTGTGTAACGTCAAATGCGTGAATTGTACACTCTTTTTTGGAACCAAATTTATATAGAGTCATTACCGATAACAAATACATATCAAAACCAAAAGCTTGGTCCTTCCAAATGGAGGTTGAACCTGGACTTCTAGTTCAATTTTTTTTTCTTCTTTTTTTCGGGACAGTGTCCTCCAAAAGAGGTCCACAAACCTCGGCTATGGACTTCGCAGTAAAGAGAAACACTAGATCCAATATATATGTAAATTCACTATTGGGAGCTTTTTATATATTACAATTCTCGAAGAGAATCTAAAGGAACTTCATATAGGATGATGGATTCCATAGATCTTATGTATTCATTAAATCACGCACTCGACATAATTTGTGGCGCTATATATAGTTTAATAAAATGGCTAGTGAACAAACACCACCATTTTTTGTTGACTTTTGGAAAAGGGATTAGGTCCATACTTTTTGGGGATAATTCTTTTTGTTGCAGATGAAATGTCAATACCAACTATATGATTTTTGAATAAAAGTTTCTGAATATTTCTTTGAGAAATAAACATAAAACACACTGACTTATATTGAACTATATTACTGAAAGTATCTGAATTTTGAAGAGTACGTATAAAATATAACGTGCATTATAATTCGGGTTTCGGTAAAGTGTTTTGTCTTATTTTCTTCTTCTATTTGTAATATGCAAGTTAATGTATATATATAGACATAGATTATATAAGAACACTGACAAGTAATATCAGAAAAGTACTTTTTCATGAATAAACTAATTTTCAAAATCACAATAAAAATCAGTTAAAATAAATAAATTAAATAAAAGTAGTAAAATATACCAAAACTAAAAATAAAAATTTATCTAGAAGTTTTAAGAAACAAAAAAGTCATAGACTTATATTAATTTAGATTAAAAATCATTTGGCAACATTATTTATTTGGCAACTTATATTAATTTAGATTAATGACACTGGGAAGTGAAACATTATTTATTTGTATCTTTGATTCATTTAACATGTCTGGTTATACATGACTTGATGATGGAATCATAGGTTGAGAAAAACCACCAAAATCAAGAAGACTCTGTTATCCTCTAAACGACACCGTTACGGTTAACTCTTTTGTTTCACACGTACCGGTTTCTATTTGATTTTAACCGAAACATCTTCACCACACTCGAATAAGAAGAAGAGATGCGAGCAATTCACACGCAATTGAGCTCCTGGTTCGGTTGTGACTCACTGAATCCATTGGTGGTGACTGAAGACTTTGAAAAGATCGAGATGTGAATCTCCTAAAGGAACTCTTGAGGATATGCGACTCAAATTGATACACTCTATGAATATGCTATATTTTGTACTTGTGTTGTTTCTGATTGTAGCCCAGAGTACTCCTTATATGGGTTTCTGCAATTCCTCTGTTGGTTAGATGAAATATTGAATTCTGTGTTCAAAGTTAAAACCTTTACTTTGCTCTGAAGGTGTCACGGTTATTTCGAGTCGATTTTCCAAAGTTAAATACGGAGGCATTGTTCATTAGAAAAGAAGGGGAGTGACCAAGTTTAGATGGAGGCCATTGTTCATTCTTAGCATTTGTATCTACTGTTTAGATAGGGGATCCTTAGCTTGAACTATAGAAACCTTGTTGTGTATTTGTACAACAACCTCCTTAATTTAACTATTGAGAGTAACAAGGAGAAAGGTTGGCAAGTAATGCCACTTTTGATCAAGACTTGTCCAAATCTACACACTTTAGTCTTTAAGGTACTTATTGAGATTATTTTAGTGTTGCCCATTAATTATACATGTCAAATTGGTCTATGGTTTCAGGGTCTTGTGCACAGAGTGACAAATAGATGTGGAGACGCATGCGCGAAGCAGAGGAAGATTGTAAAGAAAGAGGAGGCATTATGTTGTTTATTGACATGTCAAGTGAAGGTGCTTCAGATTTCAAGAGCTGGAACAGATGAGACGTTTCTTTGGGCAAGTTGGAACTTCTGATAGAGTGTGTTGATTATTTCAAGGCTTACAATACAGGGTGCCCGTAAATTAATGCTACAACAAATCGACACCTCAGGCCATTCAAAGGGAAATAGCCATTTAAAAAAATAAAACAAGTGTATTTTTGCTTGCTTATTTAAGAGAGAGCTAAGAGCTATGTATGTGTATGTTTCCTTTGTTTAAGAATTAGTCTCTCTATGTTGTTGAAGAACTATGTATCTCTTTGTTTAAGAATTAAAAACTCAGTTACCAAATATGTCTTTCACTATTTTGCTTGAGCTTTTCAGGTCAGAGAACATTATATATTGTGTATGAGTTTTATATGATATCGATGGATACTTTGTAACTGAGCTTTCTACAAGTCAGTGAACCTCACTTTGCTCAGAACATTGTCAGCTACCTGTAACATCAAAGCTACAGGTAGTGTTTCATTAAAAAGAGTGGAGAAAGAAAAAGGAAGCTGAAACATTTGTCACAACTAATTCATTGGGCAAAATACCTCTTTGTTATCGATCACAAAATCTTACAACATGAGGATTACAATAACATTGTTGGAGGATGGAAAGCAAAACTTTAACAGACTGCATTTGGTGAAAAAAAATTGGGATTATTCATCCGCCAACAAGAAGTAAAATTCTACGACTTCTTGAGATCAATACTATACTATAACCTTGTTCCTTGTGCAGGTAAAAAATTCATGTACATAGTAACGTGAGAGACAAGAAGTTTCAGAACACAAAGAGCCCCAAAATACTCAGTTTTTTTTTCAAGTAAAGTGTCAAAGCAGAATAGTAATACTTTCAGGGCTTGACCGATTGATTGCTATTTGTGTAAGCTACGGGTATTGTTTCATCAAGCTTCAGCTTCACCCTCTGTTCCAATAAACTCATGCAATTAAGGACCGCAATGGATTCATAACCATGCTCAAATCAACATGTCATATATAATCTGGTGCAAAACCATTGTCTTTTGGGTTATTACCTTTCTTCTGGCAACAAGAGTCTGGCTTTGCTTTTATTTCTTTTCTCAGAAGCTTTGACCGCATCAGCTTGAGAATTCCTTGTGATATGATTGCATCTCTGTTAAAGACAGAGTTGCAATGGAAAAGCACAAGACAATTATATCAACTATGATCTGAAAAATCTGAGAGGCAAGCTTGTAATATTGTTTACCTTGTGGACCAAAGAATCATATCGACCCCATGACCAGATGTTGTTGCTCTATCACCATGGCGTAGTACAGCCTGATCCGGTGTGTGAGAGTCACCAAACATTTCCTGCTTTAGTGAGAAAATGGTTGTTTACTTTATTACTTGAAACCATTTTGCCAATACCGGAATTTGGAATGTAATAGGAGAAAGACAAAAGCTCAAACCTCTGGCTTTGTATCTGTATTCACATCATGTTTCTTGCATCGTGTGCCTCTGAAATATAATTCCTCTCCCTCAAAATGTTTACTCAAAGACACATTCGATGTTAGTTCTGAATCATCCACATGAAAGCCTGCAGGTTAAAAAGATGATTGCTTATACTAAACCAAATTCTGTGTTTGCTATTAAAGAATCTTTACTTGGGTTTCCTCTAAGCAGATTAAGTATCACAGAATAATTTTAAAGTTTAGGAAAGATCGCAGAGAACAAGGCGGGACTCACCTAAGTCAATATCCCTATCTGTGCCATATTCAACAACAAATCCATTCTGAGAGTCAGACTTTGATCCACACACTTCCGGGAACACTGCAAAACAACAGAGTTTAGTGTTAACCAATAAAAAAAGTCTTTCAAATGCATTCAAGTCATATATTGCTTTGCCTTTGGAAACAGGAAAGACAAAACCCTCCATGATATTTTCAAGCATGCTATCCAGTCCAAAGTTGTCAAGCAAGGTACCGTATTTCCTCATGGTGTTTGGTTTCGTGATCTGGATCTTTGCCACATTAACCCACTCTCCGAACTTATCTACCTGATTAATCAAACAGTTGGTTTGGTCTCATGAACAAAACAAAGAGGTAAGAGCATGACATAGACTAAGTAGTAAGATGATGGGTTTTTTTCACCTTTGATAGCATCATCTCATAGAATTTAGGCTGAAGCATTTCAGAGACAAATATTCCTGGAGACGATACAGAAACTACACTTCCACTGTGTCTCCATTGATGGCCTTCAGGAAAGAGGGGGTGAAAAAGAATGTGGGGTCAAATGTATACAACTCCCTGTAAAGTGGCTGCAGAAGGAAACATTTCAAATTTTGGAAGAAATTCCAATTTCACAAATGTGTTAAAAGAAAAACTAATTGAGAGAATCACCTCAAACATGGTCTTTAGTGTTATGGTAACATAGGGTGATGACCGTGCCTGCAAAACCATGAGCAAAAACAGCAAACATTTTGCAAGTATCAACACTACAGAAACTCGTATATCTCCTCCACAAACGTTTCCTGCTTCAGTGAGAAGTGGAATGTAAAACGAAAAAGAAAAGAGCTCCTCAACACACCTCTGACTTTGCATCATATCTTTTCCCAATGTTATTGTAACTTGCGCCTTGGAAATATAATTCCCCTCCCACAGATTGTTTACCCAGAGAAACATTCAATGTTACTTGTGAATCATCCACATGAAAGCCTGCAGATTCCATTGGAGAATTCACTCTAGTATTCTCATGGCCAGAAAACATAAGCAAAGTCAAGGAAAGGGGTTCACCTAAGTCTACATCCCTAGATGGACCACATTCAGCAACAAATCCATGGTGAGAGTCTAGAGTTGATCCACACACATGAGCAAAGTAAACTGAAAAACAAGGAAGGTTAGTTTTACTGGACCTAGTTAAATGGGGTTACCCCATAAAAGTAATAAGTCATAACGTATCATGTTGCCTTGCCTGTGGAAACCCTGCCTGACTTTTTCCAGGCCAAAGTCGTCAAAGACAGAACAGCATTTACTCATGGTGTTTCCAGAGGCAACAATATCCTTGCCTCTGCCTTGTCTCCTAGTCGTAGGTGGCTTGGTCTTACCAGTATTTGAATTTGGGATTACATGAGTAGAAACTTGTCTGATCTCTTTCCTTTTTTCCTCACCACCATTCGGGTCTTCATCAGGTTTGGGCCGTTTCTGTTTTGGCGTTTTAGAGCTCCTTCGACCACCAACGAGAGACAGTAGAGGGAAAGATCTCTATACTGGTAGAGATAGAGTTTCCATGCGTATCTCTTCTGTCCCTCTGCATCAAGTGGTACGTTTATGGTCAAGACAGTAATAGCGACCTCTTGGCCATTGATTTGTCGTTTAAGGCGAGGGTTTGGTTTCCACTTGATCCGTAGGGCCTTTGGTTTTGGTCTCCATTGATAATGATTTGACCAAACCCAATCAAAAATCCAAGGGACCAAAAGACTAAGCCGTTCATATTCTATGGTTCGAATCGTAACCGTTCTTTCATTTTTGTTCAGATCGTAATCGTAACGATAAAGCTCTAAAACCTCCATCGTAACCCTATAACTCTAAAACCTCCTCCATCGTAACCCTAAAACCTCCATCGTAACCGTTCTTTCTTTTCGTTCAAGTTGGAAAATTCAGTTCCTAAAACTCTAAACCGCCATCGATTGATCTAAAAGGTTCGAAGGAGGCGGCGGAGAAGGATCGCCTCTTACTCTCTTCTGCGGTGGTTCTTCCACAAGATCCTGATCCATGGTAGAATAGGAGAGCGAGCGAGAGAGAGCGTAACGAAGAAGCAATTCGCTTTTTGAGAAGGAGAGAGATGAAGAAGCAATTAGTTGCGGAGAGAAATGAAGTTGCAATTTGGCTGGAGGCGTTTATTAATGATCTGATGCACATGTAAGTGATCTCTCTCGCATTTTAGTCTTTGTGTTGTGTTGAGATTTTGTATTGCGTGCTTTTCCCAAGGGAGATCTTTCTAATATTTCCTCTCTCAGGCTCTTTTTTTTGAATTTTGAGGCGGTTCCGTCTAGTACAAAGGAGTGTGGCTTTGGCTGTACCTGACCAGATTTTGTAGGTGACAATGTATGAAGCTGCAACACAAGTGCAGGTAGAAAGGAGACTCTTCTTGTTAACAAATCTTGGTTTTTTAGTCAGTTTAATCTTTTTATGTTATGTTCATTTTGCCGAAACAGAGCAGACATAATCCTGAGCCGGGGCCTCTCTAAGAGACTCCTTCCTACTTGAGCCGGATTTATCGGATTCGTTTGGTTTTTTTACTTGGTTTGCTCTTTTGTTTCTTTCCAGAAATTTTGTCATTGTAATGTTGTTCATGATTCCTTGCTCCACCCTAATAAAATTGTCAAGAGTTTGTCTCAGATTCCTTGAGTAGTTTGTTGCTCTACTTTTGGGTTTGTATTCATTATTTATACGGATAAACGTCTATTCAAGATCCATGAATAAACCTTCCAAGTTCAAATACAGACCCAATACCAACTCAATAAACAAGCCTAAGATACTAATACTCTCCACCACCAAATCAACTGGTTTGGCCTTGGTCTCTGAGAGTGCTCCACCTCCTTGGAGATCTTTGTCTAACAAAGCATGCACACACAATGTTCTCTAGCTACTTCTCTTGTCGGATCTCCACAAACACAGAGAAAAAGCTAACACATACCAGCAGACTAATATAGGATCTTGATTTGTACTAACCATAAACTAAAAGTTCACAGGAAGAAGAAAAACGCATAGGTATTGTACATCTTCCAGAAAGAGCTTGTAACAAACTTTAATGATATTATAGTGATATAACCATATACTATACATGCTAAGTTACTTTCACATTCCCACGTCAAAGCGAAAAAGACCAAGGAAAGAAAAGGTCAGACGAATTGGATGTTGTTGCACTTTGGTGAAAGTCTGGAGAGAGTCCTCAGATTAGCTCGCAAGAACTCAGTGTTGTTGTCGTTGTCCGCAGCAACACCAACTTTCACAGTTTCAAGACACTCCAACTTGCCCAAGAAGTGTCTCATCTGTTTCAGCTCTTGAAAAGAACCACCGTACTCTGAAATCTCTAGCACCTTCACTTGACATGTCCATAAACAGCATAATTTCTCCTCCTCCTTCACAATCTTCCTCTTCTTCTTTTTCTCATGCTTCTGCGTCTTAGGGATGCAAGCGCATGCGTCTCCGCATTTATTTGTTACTCTGTGTACAAGACCCTGAGACCAGAGACCAATAATTAATGGGCAACACTTACACTAACAAGAAAAAGGAGTCTCAAATAAGTAAATTTAATAATACCTTGAAGACTAAAGTGTGTAGATTTGGACAACTCGTGAGGAGAAGTGGCATTACTTGCCAACCTTTATCATTGTTACTCTCAATAGATAAATTAAGGAGGTTGTTGAACATCGGCATGGATTCACAACAGAAATGAAACGCCTGAATTTATAAAAGTGAGCGACCTTGCTAGCTAGTAGTAGATTGATTCTAATCCTCCAGAAACCAAAACACAATCAATAGAAAAAGAAGAAGAACTGACCTCAAGGGAATCGGGAGACAAGTGAAGGGTCGTAATGTTGCTTATACCTGCAACTAGATTTGTAATATCACCAAATATAGCCGGTTCATCATCATAATAGTAACCATAATAGTCATCATCTTCATCAGAATAATCATAATCTTTAGTTGAGTCCCATAACCGGAGACTCAGCCTGACTTCGACAAGCGAACCCAAATCAGTTAACTCATAATTTTCAGAGACATAACTAGAATAGTCAAGGTAAAGAAGACTTGGTGCTTTGAAATAAGTTACATCATGATCGTGTTTAGAACCCGGAAGATTGACAGAAACCACAAGTCGCTTGATGGATGCACTTTCCACACCTACACCGCAACATGGGATATCCCAAGAATCAGCTTCACATATGAAAAGTTCTTCCAGTACAGGGCAGCCATCGATGAGCCGACAAAAGTTGGGATGATCAAGCCTTGAAGTTAAATATAGAGTAAGTGATTTGAGCGCTGGGAAAAACACGCGTTTGGCTTCAAGAGCATATCCACCGGATAGTGTGAGCTTGACCAGTGTATTGCTCGTGAACAAATCTGTCTCTATATCAACACCACCAGTATAGGCGTGCAAGTGTAGTTCCAGTAAACCACGTTCCATTGCAGTCCATATCCAACGTTGGTATGCATCGTAACGGTCAGGTGTAGGTATATGACAGAGAGATAATTTCTTCATGTGTGAATTGCCTAACAGAGCAAATGTCTTGTCTACGAAATCAGAGAAGCGATGAGAACCACTTAAAGCTTCTTCTTCGTTGAGATACACAACCATCGAATCATCAAAGCAAAGGTTATCTACAAGACTCAGCAGATTCCTCCACCTCTTGGACAGAATTGATGTGGAAGCAGCCTCTTTTGTCGGAAGCAAAGACAAGATTTTGCCAAGTATCTCATCTGGCAAATTGCTTATCGAAGAACTCATGAGGGATTCAACTGTATACTCGATTAGAGTCACAACAACAAGTTCCTTGTATTGAATTGAACAATAGAAGCCGAAAAAAACAAAAACCCAAAATCAAAGATGGATCCTTTAAATCGAAGGCGAGAATAAGGAAGACAAAACACACACCTTACTCCTACTGAATCTTAAAATCGAAGCCGAGAAAGTTACGACGGCAGGGGAGGAGACGGAGGAAGATCGAAAAGCGAGAGAGACAGAACGGTGTCGTTTAGATGATAACACACTAACAGAGAGTCTTGGTATAAATCGAATAGAAACCGGTATGCTTGAAACACAAGAGTTAACCGAGCCGGTCTGGAAAGTTTTTGAAGGTTGTGAGGCTCCGTAACGGTGTCGTTTAAAGGATAACAGAGTCACTTAGAATTTGGGGCTGGTATAGAATTCTAAGAAAGTCTCTCTGTAATGAAGACTCCTATAATGGTTTTGGACTGGTTTTTTAAGGTGATCAACTAGACATTGCTTCCTACTGATTTTTACAATGAAGAAAAATATTCACAATGAAAAAAAAAAATTCATTGTTGGATTCAATGAAAAGATCCACACCAACGACAGCAACAAGACTAACCTAAAAAGCAAAACTGCAAATATGAGGGCAAGCTAGGTAGGAAGATGTAGTGGATTATTTGTAAATATTTGACTTTGGAGTAGAAAAAAACAAGGGATTATTACAGAAATTGCCATTTTTGACATACCATTTTTCAAATTTGCCATTTTTACAATAATCTTTCAAATTTGTCATTTTACTAAAGATTGAGATTTTTTTTTTTTTTTGATAAAACACATATTTAATAATAAAAGCTAAACCCTAAAATCAAATAGAAACTAATAAACCCAAGCATCATGTTGTGTTTTTATATGTTGTATATGTAAGAATATTTTATATTCGATGTGGCCTATGTGTGTTTCGGTTTAATCGTAAAGTTCAAGTTCATATTATGTTATTGATTCTAAAATAAAAGACGACACCGGGATGGATCGGTTTCGAGTAATGTCATTAGAATGCGGGTGTCTTGATAACCCTCCTCTCTTACTTTGATTAATACTTATATAGACATCCATAATTTAGTTGTCACATATATATGTATACGTACTTTATGGTAGTTATTATTATTTAATATAACTTCTTGTATATATATACATATATAAGTGGTCGTGTTGGTTACGTAGTGATTCGTTGTGAAGGTTCAGAGTCACATTTATAAAAGAGACGAACACACAAACGTGAACGTAACTTGCGTAATAAGAAAACGGCCACTTAAAAGGACAAATGAATTAAAGGGTTTTGATTCTTCATCCATCAGAAGAACCATCAAGGAATAAAAAGTCAAAGAGAGGAGAAAATCAAATTGAAGCTTTGAGTCCATCATTAAGCCAAATCAAGCAATGGATCAAGGTTAGTGTTTCTTCTTCTACAAGAAATTGGTCATGGTTGAGTTAAATCAAATCTAGATGATCTTGGGACATATTTCATAATTAGAAATCATAAAGGTTAAAATTTATAGTATAAATGGCAAATTTGAAAGATTTAAAGAGAAATGGCAAAATCCATAAAAGCCATAAAAAAAAAGGGTTTAACTCAAAATTGATCCAAAAACAATGGTAAGAAGAGAGCATCAAAACAAAGTAAGATCTACGTATACATGCATGAGAGGACCACCACATTTTTGTCCAGGTTTACAAATCTCTTTAAGAAATTGATTCTTTATAATGGTACAAACGAGACACAAGAGGTGTTTAATCAATCAAAAACATCATCAACTATTCTCAGAGTCTCCCTCTCTTGTTTCCTTTATGTTTTACAACTAGTTCACGTGTTTATATTGTTTTCATTTCAAGAACAACAAAAACAAAACTTAATTGAAAAAAGATGGTTACTCCCCGGTATGTAGAAGAGACCTGTGGCAAGATCAAACTCTTTAAGATAAACAATTGATAATCCAACAAATCATGTTATTGCAGAGTCATGTTCTCGATATTGATTCCACAAGCTAAGCCATTCTCCTTGAACCGCCTGTTGGATATTTAAGTGTTCAAAAACGGGTACTTTACTAACCAATGCAACTAGTAAGTTTATTAGACGTAACCTAACATCGGAACCGTTAGATATTATAAAACTATATTTTTTTATAACTGGCATATTTATGCGGACCCTTATGAAGTTATAAATATTCTTTATGTGTTACAAATTGGTTGATAATTACGTTTTCATTCTTATTGTTTAAGGGCAAACCGGATATGAGTTTTGATGTTATGATTCATTATATTGTACGAGGATTATGAAAACTCATCAATCAATTAGTTATTTGGCTTAGGTTTCCTAGGACTAAATTTTCTTTTTTCTTAAATATATCTTTAATTTATAGATTTACTAATTTTGAAAATACTTTTCTTAGTAATGTATTATAATAAAGTAAAAAAATAACTAAAAGTAATATATCTAGAAAATCCGTATAGAACATTTTGAGTTGATAAACTTAATTTATATTTTTTTCAGATTTATTATATTCATTGATTCTTTTGTAATACTCGATTCTTTTCTAAATCCTTAAAGACACCAAGGATCAGTAATACTCGATTCTTTTCATTATAGATCTAATGACATCCATAAAAAAAAATATCGAAATTCTAATCAAGTTCTTGAATCTATATTCCTCTTTACTTCTTTGGGTTGGAATGTAAGGAATGTAAGGAATGCAAGAGATGCAAGGACTGCACGTAATGCATTATTGGATAAAGAATTAAAGATGTGTCTATGGAAAGTGTTGGTTAAAACTTTGAGTAGTTTTAGTATTTTTATGGGTTGTTGTTGAATCTTTAAAACTCAGTTCGCTATCTTAAAAAATTATGTTTATTATGTTACCTTCTACTTCTTCTTTTTCCGGATTTTGTTGTCTAGATCGAAACTTATGCATCTTCTATAAAATGCCTTAAAAGGGGGTTATTATGAAAAATGCCCTTTTTTAATGGCATTTATAGATTTTGCCCTTTTCTAATAATCTTTCAAATTTTCCATTTTTGCAACATGTAAAAACTAAAGATTTGAAAAAAAAAATCATAAAGTACATTCTTAATAACAAATACTATACCCTAGAAAAATGGAACCTAATAAACCCAAGTAAAATGTGTAAAACTGTGTTTTTATAAATAGAAAAATGGTAAATTTGAAAGATTATTGAAAAAAGGCAAAAACTATAAATGCCATTAAGAAAGGGCATTTTCATAATTAATTCCTATTTATTAAGATTTTGGTATTTTCAATATTTTTATGTTTATTATGCTTCTTAAAAACAAAGATCAATCTAAACAAGATGCACTTGTGATTACTTCCAAAAATATCGGCAGTCTTAGACACAAAGTTTTTAAAACTACTACGTTTCAAATGTTATAATTGGTATTAGCCTTGGGACTTCGGCTAGTTCGATTATTTCAGTTCGGTTAGTTCGGTTCTTTGGTTAATTTTGATTTTGAAAATGTTGCCGAAAATAACCAAAACATAAAACGGATCAGTTTGGTTCTCGGTTAGTTCGGTTTTAAAATTTCAAAACCGAAATTAACCGAAACTTTGTTTTTTTAAAAATAAAAATTGATATTTTTGGTTTTATTTGATAAATTTTGGTTTCTTCGGTTAGTTTCGGTTCGGTTCGGTTCAATTATAGACGAAAACTGATTTAAATTTACTAAAACCGGTCTAATTGTGGTTTAATACAATTATTCAAACAATAATAAAAATATTTCGGTACACCGAGAACCGAACTGAAGTTTTCGGGTAACTGAAATAATTTGGAAATCATGCCGATCGGTTTATCGCCTATAACCGAAACGAACAACCAAAATCTCAGTTCGGTTTGGGTCGGTTTTTAATCCCACCCCTAGTTAGTATAATAGAATCAAGAACAAAATATTTAATTGGCCTTGATGTTTAGACCTATTAAATTTCCAAAGTTTGAGAACATATTCCTCTAAATATGAAAGAACAATATTCGAATATATATATATATATATATATATATATATATATATATATGTATATATTGTTTAAATTTGTGAATATATTAATTTCTATATGAAAGAATCATACATATAAAAGTAAGGTTTCACTCTCTTCTTATTGGTCCATTTGGAAATGTAACTTAAATTTTTTTATTTTTAATTAAATCATAAATAAAACACATTTAACTCACACTTTAATATAAAAACTGAAATCATTAAAATTATATATTAACTATATTTTTCTACTCAATTTTATTCAACACACAATAAATTAAAATTGTAACTCCCATAATTTATTTTTTAAAATTGTAACTTATATCACTTCTCATCCTATAAATACTCATTTCTCATCCTCTCATCCTCTCACCCTCTTCCACTATAGCTCAAATCTTAAATATTTTTTTGTTTTGTGTTCTTACATTAGTTTTTTTTTTTTGAAAGATGCATCTTCATTGTCTATTCTAGATAATCATCTTATAAGTAATCATCATCTCATCTTCTTCAACTATATTTATGTGTCTATTTTTTTTTATGTTTTTATATGGATTAAAAATCAAGAATTTGATTCTAAATTTATTTTAGAATGTATTCTAACATTGTATTCATTTTTGTATATTTCTAAAGCCATACTAAAATGTATTATTTATTCTTTAATTTTTATATTTTTAGTTTAAATTCACATATCTATACTAAATGTTTTGATGGTTATAACAAATTTTTCAGGTTTATTGGTGATGGAGAGTTAAATATATCAATTCCAATCATAGCACAACAAGATAATGAAGTTGAAAATATCCATTTCCATTATCTACTTTAGATGTTTGATTATTTTCTAATATATTCATGTAATTTTTTAAATTATGCAATATTTAATGAAATAAATTATTGTAATATATTTATTAAATATATATTTCTTACCTTTTTCTTATCTCGAATAAATTTTATAATTTATTTTTAATATATGTATTATTATATTTACTTTTTGTGATCCAATAGATAATTATATAAAAATCGTTATACTGTTTATTTTATTTAAAATTTGAGGTTCAAGTATTTTTTCAAATTAAAAAGAATTTCGTTAAAAAAATTTTGGTCCTTAAGATTAAAAAAACGAATCATATGGTTCAAGAAAATTAAATTTAGGTAGAATAGAAAATTAGAATGAAATCATTAGAATGAAACCTAACACTCATACTTAAACAGAGTGAAATATACAAGAAAATAACTATAATTAAAAAAAAATCAATTTATTAAATCCTATAAAGATAAAACCATTAGTATAAAATCTAGCACTAGAATTTAAATTGATGAGTGAAATTAAAAAAAAAAAAGATAGAAGTTATCCTTGGATCTTTGATGATTTTAATTAGATTGAAGTTCATATGATTTTTATAAGAAAAAATAAATTTAGTTTGCCACTTGCAAAATAATATGAATTTGAAATATTATGTGGGAGTTTATATCAACAAACAAACAAATTATCTATGAGTTTATATCAACAATTTATTTTGTAAAAGTAATAGATAACATATGTTTATTGATGTTTACATACATAAATAATAGTAAAGGAAAAAACAATACTAGAATATGAGCAAATGCAAGATATCAAATCTTAAGAGCCTTTAAAAAAAATTTCAATCATTTTTTTTAATCATTAAAAAAAATTTCAATCATATTTATATTGAAACAAATGTCATCCACATTATTAGCATGTAATAAATTAAGATTTTTCTATAATAATATATAATAATTATACTTTACGTATTTTCTCATATTTTGTAACCTCCATACTAATAATTATCGTTATGTTATTAATGCTCACACTAAATTGCAACAATATACTTTAAATACAATTAATACAAAATGAATTCTACACAATGAATTCTTTGAAATGTAACATAACTTTTATGATATAAATACAATTAACTTACTCATAAATGACATTTAAACATAATTGTTAAAGTTGAATAGTTGTAAAACGTAAATATGTTGTCTTCTATAAATAGTAATATACACATATCACTAACCATCATATTCCAAATTTCATAATATTGATAAATTTTATAACACTTTCTTTTATAATCCGACTAATGGTGATTCAATATTACATTTTTGTCAATTTTGTAAGAGATTGTGAAGAGGAGATGACATGTAACCAAAAAACCTTACTCACAATCGTATGTGCTATTTCAGAGGTCTTTTAAAAGGAGCGAGTAGTTAAATTCAAACAAAAAAACTAAGTAAAATAAATAGCATACATATAATATAGTATGTAACAAGCCGCGAGTATCGTGGCTAAATAACCTAGTAATGTTTGAAATTAAAGATTGTTTTTTTTTTTTGAATTTTTCTCTATATTAAAGACTTGGCCGCGCTCCTAGTAACTGTTATTTAATCAAAATGATTCGAACTCTTTCAAAGACCCAACATGCATTTTTTTTTTGCATTGGGCTCTTTCATTAACTGATCTTTAAAACATAGGGATTCTTACGGATTTTGCCATTTCTTTGCTCAATTATTTGAATTTTGCCATTTTCTCGGCTCAATTATTTGAATTTTGCCATTTTCGTTCAAAATTTTTAGATTTGCCATTTTTCACATTTTTGCCATCTACAAAAACTTAACATTTTGAATTTTTTTTCTTAAATACATACTTAATAACAAATACTATACCCCAAAAAAAAACTGGAACCAAATAAACCCAAACATAATGTGTTAAATTGCGTTTTTAGATATAGGAAAATGGCAAATGTAAAGAATTTTAGACAAAATGGCAAAATCTGTAAATGTCACTCAAAAAATACCATTTTCATAATTAACTCTAAAACATAAATGTTATAAAAAGGGGCTTTTGCAAAAATACCCATTTTCAATGCCACTTTTCAAAAATGCCCCTTTTTAAAAATCATATAAAAAATATTCATAAAATTATAAGATTTACCCAAATATGTATGTAACATTATTAAAACATACACAAACTACTTTTCTATGTATCTAAAATCTTATAACTACTTTATAAATACTGTGTAAATACATTTAAAATATCTTTAAAATCCTTTAAAATATCTTGTAAAACCTTTGAAAACCTTATACACCTTTAAAATATCTTGTAAAATCTTTTAAAACACCTTATAAAACCTTATAAATACTTAGATCGAGTCTTCAAGTAGTAGTTATCATCCATAAGTACCTCATAACCTAATAAAAATTGATAAAAATTTCAGATTTAAAAAGGAGCATTTTTGAAAATGGACATCTAAAAGGGACATTTTTGAAAATGGCACACCAAAAGGGACATTTTTAACAATTTCCCTATAAAAAAACTACACTTGCTAACTCCTCTTTTGTTTGATTAAAAAAAAAGATGGAAATTTCCATATTAATAAAGCAAAGATAATTTTTTTTTGATATATACATTTTTTTTTATCAAACAAAAGAGTAGTTCTGAAATGGAAAAAAATCTAAAGATAATTTCAAAAAAAAATAGAAGGTATTTTTAAATTTGTAAACATTTTTTTTATGGGAAAATCAAATTTGTAAACAGAAATAGGATATTTTTCCCGTAAGTCCTTTTTTTAAAATTGTGTTATAAAACGTTTTGCTTTCTCTCTCTCACTCAGCGGACTCCATGAATCCTCAACCTCCTCCGATCGTGAATCCGGCGAAGGTAACGCGACTCGGTGTGTGCCATATCCTTGATCAATAGGCACCAGAATCTAGATGTTGGTGTCCTTTTCTTTAATGAAGAAGTGAATGTTTCAAAACTCTTCCAAAGAAGCTTCAACATCTTTTTCCCGAGGATGCACGTAATTGGCTCTTATTCAAAACACCACCAATGGTATACACTACTCTAAGACTTGTCAATGGTGAACAACAACAACATTTGGTTGATCAATAGAAGCTACACCTTTTCTAGTGCGGTGGGCATTCTTTATACTGTCTTTGACGCCACGGCAATATAAAAGCAGCTCAGGAGCCTAAAGTTGCAACTAAGACTAGCAACATAAAAGCAGCTTCCGAGCCGATCAATGAATAAAGTTTATCTTTATTTATTTATTTACTGTTGATTTTATATATGTATATTTTGTTGTTGTTTGTCCATCAGAATTGATATACGAGTTTGTAACCTACCTTCTTACATTTCATGATTAATTGTATAAATATGATATCCATTGATAGTACATAGTTTGCACATATACCTACTTTTTCAGGTGTAGATTATCCATATTAGTTTTGTAAATCCAATTATTTTTTCTTCGTTTCAATTTGTACATTTAAGGTTAATTGAAATATTGATAAAGTCTAGACTTTATCAGATATGATTGGTACAATATGATAAATATGTAACTTTAAAACGAAATTAACAATATCTAGATACAAGAAATATCAACATTGTTACCACACGATTTTCGATTTCATAAGTAATTAATAGCGTTTTTATAAACGCCGTATTTGCCGGAGCTATCTTAGGATCACCCCATACAATAGCGTTATTAGGCAAAGCTATAATATGTATTTTATTAATAGCGTTAAGCAATAACAATAAGATTGTTTAATATAGTACAGACAAACGCTGTCATAAATCGTACCATTATTCTTATTCACTGTTATCAAGTTTAATATTGAATTATTATCTCAACGCTGTAATTTAGTTTATTGGTCTCTTAGAGGAGATATTTGATCCAGAAGATGTCGCCCTAATAAGTGCCCTACCTGTGGGTACGCCAACTAAGGAAGATACACTGGGTTGGCATTTTACAAAATCTGGAAAATATACAATCAAATCGGGATATCATACCACCAGGTTAGAAAATTTGGAGACCAATTTATCTTTGATTGGCCCAGACATCAAACCGTTAAAAGCACATTCTTGGCAAGTGCAATGTCCACCTAAGATACGTCATTTCTTGTGGCAAATCTTAACGGGTTGTGTACCAGTTATGGAAAACTTGCGGAGAAGAGGTATTGATTGTGACACAGGTTGTGCCAGATGTGGTGAACCAGTGGAAACAATCAATCATACACTCTTTCAATGTCATCCGGCACGACAGGTTTGGGCAATTTCCCAGATTCCTACGGCAATGGAAATTTTTCCAACGGAGTCTATTTTTACGAATATGGACCACTTATTTTGGAGAATACCTTCGGAATTTGATTCTTCAGCATTCCCATGGATTATCTGGTATATTTGGAAAGCAAAGAATGAAAAATTCTTTGAAAATATTGATAAAGATCCGTTAGAGGTATTACGGTTAGCGGAAAAAGAAGCACAATTGTGGCAGTCAGCCCAAATCGAGCTTCATCATGAAACTAATGGTATTGTGGAATTGGTAACTCGTTCTCGAGTGGGGGATGCTTCACTTGATTCGAATTATTCTGGATGTCGTTGCTTTGTGGATGGATCGTGGAAAGAAAGTGATAAGTTTACCGGTACAGGATGGTTTTGTACATCATCAAACGGAGAGCCGCCAACCATGGGAGCTGCCAACCTCCGCAGAAGTTTATCTCCATTACATACAGAATTCGAGGCTCTTCTCTGGGCGATGAAGTATATGATCGGTGCAGATAATCAAGAGGTAACATTCCTTACAGACTGTTCTGATCTAGTGAAGATGGTGTCTTCTCCAACCGAATGGCCGGCGTTTTCAATGTACTTGGAGGAATTCCAGAGCGACAAGGAAGAATTTTCATCCTTTTCTTTATCTTTAATTTCTCGTAATGCTAATGTAAAAGCGGATAATCTGGCACGAAAAATTCGTGCAGAACCGCTTCATATCACATATGTAAACAACATTCCCAGGAATGGCTCTTTTGAGCTCTAATTAATTTCGGATGAAAAAAAAAAGGTAGAATGTAGCATGGATACAATATTCTATTAAAATTCATTTAAATTTAAAAGAATCAGAGAGGAATATTTATAAGTGAAAGATTTTAAATTTACACACTTAGTTTGATTTAAAATTTACAAAAACATACAAATTCAAACGAATCTATACGTAAATTTAAACTTTTTACGATATTTTGCACTAAAGTTTTTATTTTATATTTTTATAGAAAACTCAAATATTTGGAAAACAACACATACAATATTACAAAAAAATCAATTACCATAACTATGAACCACCAAAGTTATGGGAAGAGACCAAATTTTTTAAACATTATGAGTTGATACAAAGGAAACTAAATATTATAATCTATGCATTTAGATCACGTTGATATCTATATTTGGTTTTAAATGTGTACAAATTTAGCTAAATTAAAGGTGAAAATAGATATATAATATTCATTTTGCATTTTTAGTTGACATGAATTTTGTCAGTTAGAAAACAGAAATTTGGGGGGGGGGGGGGGGGGGGGAGGGGGTGCAAGAGAGATTTTTTATGGTTAAAATTCTTAATATGTAGATTTCAAAATATTAGGGGTGGCAGCTACCCCTATGTTATCCTACATAGATCCACCCTGCTACTTGATAAAAATTATAGAAAAAAAAGCTAAACGAATAAAATAAAACACAAATTACGATTTTTTTTTCTTTCAGAGTTTAGTTTGTTTTGTGCTATGTGAAATTCAGAATGAAAGTCATTGTAAGTTTCTGAAAAATAGTAGTGCATGTAGATTTTTCTTTGGACATGCCTATCACAAAAGTTTCTTTAATTTTAAGTAATTTATCTTTAAAAAGTCAACATTTAAGCTAAATCGACTTTCAGTAATCTGTAACCACATATTAAACATCTAATTAATTTATACTAGTATATAATTAAACAAACAACCCTACTTTGACACATGTATTTTATTTTGGTTTTAATCTAATTTATGCGTAATAATTTCAATAAATCTATGAATCACAACTTTGGATTTCCAGCTTCAAAAATATTTTCTCATAGAGATGACTCTTTACCATTAAAGTTTTTTTTTTTTGTAACTTTTCTTTTTATCAATTAAACTTTCATATATGTGGTGTGTGTTCATAAAATCTAACTTTTATGGCTCAAGATTTTCCTATATAAAAAGCTCCACATGAAAATGACTAATTTACCCTAAAAGTATTACTTTTCAACATATATAAGACTAAAACATAATGTGATAAATTAACTCAACATTTTTTTTTTTTTTTGGACCTCTCGAATCGTAACAATTCTGCCCATAATTATGAAAATTATTTTGAAGACCTTCACTTTGTTTTTCTTCTCGGCTCTTATTTCTGGTAAATATTTATTTTTATATATTTTTTGCATGATATGAGATTTTTCCGTTTTTATTGATCGGCGTAAATGTAATGATATTTGCAATTCTATATATTATATCTACTATACAAATTTATGATTAACTTAGCTTAACTTAAACGTTGTAGAAAGTACATTTTCATGTATTGGAAAGGCAGAAATTAAAGTCGAAGTTTGATGCAGAAAGAGTTCACCTCACAAGTGATCCACGAAGAATCCACTTTCGATGTTAGGCCTCCAGAAGATCCGCCATGCCCACTCGATTGTCCTTTTACATGCAAAACCTATTTTCTAATTTTGGAATTATGTAAATGCACTTGTTAATTTTCTCAATGATGTCTAATATGCTTCTTAATATACTCGTGAAATTAGTAAAATAAAAATGAAAGATATTTATAATTAGCTATATATATATGAAGTTATGAACTCGTAAATCAAACGGGAAAAAGGTCTAAGATCATGAATTTATTTCATACAACAAAACAAATCATGATTATGGTTTATGCCTCGTTAGAAACTAGACGATTTATGTCTATGCATGATCATAAGATGAAACAACAAAAAATTTCTGTTTATTCATGGATTTTGATTTTTAATTTTAAAACAGCAAAAACTTACGAAGATTGTCAATATGAAAAACAGCAATATTAGTTTTAGCTATTAGATTATTTCCTGAATTGAAGATATATTAGTAATTTGAATTTGTTTTAAAAAAATTGTATAATTAATATATAATGACGTTAAAACAGAATTTTATTGGATCACTCAAACAGAGGTTGAGCTTCAAAACAAAGGATGAGACAGTCCATCGCCATTATGCATCAAAGGGAAGACTAGCTATATAAAGAAACCTAGATAGAATTTTTCTTATTACATAGTTTTCAATAATTTCTAAGCCCATTTAGCCATTAAAGACATTCCTCCAGCACCTAGAAAAACACCAACATAAGCCAATGTCTGAAGTTTCATGTTCCCTTGCAACCTTGGTCCCAAAAAATCTGCACCCAATAGATCAACAAGTGCCATGTAGTTCAATAAACCGGCCGAACACGCGTTTAAGACCCCGACCACAATCAATGCCGTCGGACTCGATGGGCTGTACACCGTTTGCAACAACATTCCCAGAGCAATCCCAGATGGTGTCGTGACCGAGAAGAAAAACACCATTGTCCCACTTATTTTTGCTCCATATTGCGCCTAAGAAAAGGAAAAAAAAAACAATATGTTATATATCGTTTGTACAATTAGAACTAGACAACAATCACATAAGTAATTTAGCTACCTGAAGAATGCAACCACCAAGTCCCATGCCTTCGAATAGCTGATGGAAACAAAGAGCAGCGATGAGAGAACGTATGGTACATTTGTTATCCGAAGCCCCCATTGCAAGGCCGATTACAACCGAGTGCACTACAATCCCGAGCTCCAATACCTAGCACCATTTAGTTAGATACAACTTTAGGGCTCATAAAATATTGAAATGTAAAAATTTTAATGAAGGGGAAAAGAAAATCGTAGACCTGAGCAATGACTTGATGCCTAATAAGTTGAGATTTTGCGTCATCGACTTTAGTTTCATTATTTCTCTCCATTTCGTTCGATCCATCCTCTAGGGTTTCCACAACATTTGCTTGCGATTTCAACATTCTCTTCTTCTGCCAACTCATTGCATAAGAGTCCACCATCAACGTGATCAAAGCCGAGATCATAGCAATAAACGTCGTGAACGGAAACTTCCTCCATGGATTTTTGGGCAAGCAAGGGGAATTGAGATCATAAAAAGAGTCAGGTAACACGTGCATGTAACCCGTCGCTAATATAACTCCCGAGGCCAATGCCTTGACGACCACAAAAAGATCTCGGTCTGGTCCTAAAGCCGGAACCCCACGGGTTAACAATGGTAAAGAAACACCGACTATACTCGCCACTAAGATCGAAGCAATAGCTATGAATTTGAGTTTCTTTGATTCTTTGTTGTTGTGGCAAAACGATGCTCGTGATTCCGATTTGCATTGATTATCGCTTGCGAGCTCGGTGTTTTCAGCGAGAGAAGTTAATATGAAGGAGAGAAAGAGAATTGCAATGGTGATAAACTTGTAAAGTTGGTGAGAAGAAGCCATTTTCTTTCTTTTGGATTTGATGAAAAGTTTGTGAGGTTTTAGGGTTTATTTATAGAGTAGAACGAGCATCCGCAACAGAAAATATTTGACAAAATCTCTCTGCTCGGAGATGACAATAATACCCTTGTTTATTTAGCCGTAGAGGCCATTTTGCTGTAGATAATGAGAGGAGAAAAGGGTCATGTGAGTGACATAGACTTGGATTTTGGAAACTTTTGTTTGTAGTGTGTTGCCTCATTTCGTACACACACTTTATTGACTGATGCTAGGTCAAACTTGTGTTTGTCGTGTGTTGCCTCATTTTTTAATTGAGTTTTTCAAACCGAAATAATTTCTCAGTCTAAATGTTCTCTTAGTTATAATGCAAAAAAATAGAAGAAAATAAAACTATGTAATGTCAAACTATGTCACTTTACGTAGTTTACTATAAATGATTTGATTTTCTATAATGCAAAAGAAATTAAAGGGCAAACTCAATTGATAAAACAATGGAGATCATGTATCAATAGTTTGCCCTATACATTATTATTACACATGGAATGAAACATGTGCAAATTGAAGGTTTAAATACAAAATCTTAATCACATAAAACTATAAAAGATACACACGAATTATAGCTAGTAGTTAACTTTTGATATCATACAACTTTTTTTTACTTATTTTCAGTCTATTGTATTTATAATGCAAAAGAAAATAAAAGGGCAACTCAATTGATAAAAAAAATGTAGATTATGTACTAATTGTTTGATATATACTTATTATATATGGAATGAAACATTTGTGAAGATCTAAAAACATTTTAAGACTAAAGTTTTGATAACCAAAATGATGTCGCCCGTTTCATATGTTAGGCAATATAAAAAGACACATTGATACTCGTACAGATGAAAAGTACATGTTCCTCGATGTCCGTATTTAATCTCTAGGCTCTTTGGATCGAGATTGTTGAAGCACATGATTATTATTTGTGTGACTATCTCTTGTCCATATTCTGCTGTGAACATTTGTTGAGTGTTTTCCTTCCAATATATCTTTAAATATTTGTTTATCCAGTTGGTAGGTAGTTTGAAGAAGTTTCTGAAAAAACAGCTACTCGTAATAGTCTGATCGCAGATGTGGTATTGTGAAAATGTGGGACTGAGCAAAGAGTAAATCTTGAAGATGTTTTGGCTCTCCAAACTAGGTATGACAACCTTAATGTTCTGCATTTTCAATCTGTACACAGGCTGCACACATAAGACTTCTTTCGGATGCATCTTTAAAGCCATTGAAGTAGTTAATTATTGATACCACGTCATAAACCGTTGTTCCAGAGGAAAAAAATATACTAATTAAAATATCAAAGACTCGTCTTCCCCTTTTCATCTATCTTTCTTGAAGTGTGAAGTTATAAGAAGAAGCGTTTTAATATCCATCGAAATGACATTTATTTAAAAATTAAATTCATTATAACCATTGATTAAAAATATGTCAATCCTTCAGAATTCCATTAGAGAAGTTTGATGAATAATATCGTCGAAATTTTTTTGACGGAATTGGTTTGATATATTTGATGGATTAACAATAGTTTAATGAAAAGTTAAAATATATTTGATGGATTAACAATAGTTTAAATTAAAAATATCAAATAAAAGTAGTAAAATATACCAAAACTAAAAATAAAAATTTATCTAGAAGTTTTAAGAAACAGAAAAGTCATAGACCTATATTAATTTAGATTAAAAATCATTTGGCAACATAATCTTTAGCATTGCTAAGATGAACTGTTGAACTTCTTTGTTGATGTGAAGCTTTACATCATTAATGATGAAGCTTTTTTAGATCGAGTCCATATTGAGGGTTGTAGATATTAGCATTAGGTTCTTGCTTCATTTTGTCCTTTAGTGTCAATATAAAATACTCGTGTGAGTATATTCTGTATTCTTATTAACATCTTTATACAATTAAACAATACAATACCTAATTACATCATCTATATGATTTAAATTCTAAACATAACTAACCACCTAAATCTAAATTAAGAGCTTCTTGTCAAAATAGGCATTTTGAATAAAATTCTTTCAAAACAGGCACTTTGCACAGTAGAACTGAACAGTGGGAGATAACAAACCAATTTTGGACACTTTTACCCTTTTGAATGAGCGGGAAGGTGATGGCTGGGCGATTATGTGGGTTGATGATGTCTGCTGATATAAGTAATTTAAAATTTAATCTATGTAAGGAACCTAAACACAATTCCTTCAATATCCTATATGATGCTAATAATCTAAATGAAAAAAACGATAAACCCTAGTCAAGGACGGGGGTGAAACTAAACCGATTAAAATATACAATGGACCATTTATAAAAGATATCTAAAAGAGAAAAAAACTAAATCCTAGTATGTAAATGGAGAACCCAAACACAATATTTTAACTACCTTACGAGATAAAAATCTAAACGAGAGAACACTAAACCCTAGTTAAGGATGGGTGAACCCAAACCGATTAACCTACAATAGACAATCTATAAAAGATATCTAAGAGGAAAAACTAAACCCTAAATTGTAAATAAGGAACCCAAACACAAAGTCTAAACTAGTTTACGAGATAACACTAAACCCTAGTCAAGAAGTGGTTAACCCAAATAGACCGATGCACAGTTTCTCATCCATAACCATATAATCATGGATATTTGTTGATAATTTTTGGCTATCGATTCACCATGAATATTTTACAAAGAGAATTAGCTAATAAGGCTACATTAACATATCATTCACTATAAGATCACAACATTTCTTAAGGAAAATATATAATGTTATCAAAACATCCAAAACGTCAAACTTACCAATACAAGTTACTCGTTTCTGGATTGAAATCTAGATCCAAAAGTTATAATATCATATATTTTTAAGCAAAATATATAATGTTAACAACAATCACCATATGACATCTCTTCGACTTCTAGTGAGGATACCACCGTGTATGTTTGGGTGCAAAGTTTTCACACGGCCATCAAGCTTAATGAGAAGAAAACACAGAAGGAGAGCTAAGTTTAATATACTAAACTCAACGACACAATGGTATAATCATTGAAAAAATCACAACTAAATTTGACATTAGCCTTATGTTTGATTAAAGATCTCTAAAGAATAAATATCAACGAGAATACAAGACCAAAATTTAAGCAAGAGCAGGGAGCTTAAGAGAATAAAACTTGCCATTTCCAAAGATTAAGTAAGCTTCTCCTCTTTGGTCACATAGATTCCAGCATTCTCCAAAGTCGAGGCAATTCCTCTAGGCAAATATCAGATGCAAATCCATAAACATTTAAAGATAGAAACAGAACTCAAATCTGTATAGTTCTAACTTCTAAGTAAGAGAGTTGTAAAGAACACATACCCCAAATCTTGCATATTGTTGCCAAGAGAAGCCAAGTCCCTCTTATCGGATAAAGATATCAAAGCTTGCTTTTTCTCTGTTTCTGATATCAATCTCGAAATTGCAGGAAAAGAAAAATTGTAAGAAGCATGACGAATGCGGCAGATTCCTTTGAGATGTCGGAGACCCGGCCCGCCATGGATCGATCCGCAACGATGTACATAGAAAAATTAATCAAAGAAAAATAGGAACCTTGATAGTTGGGCGTAATTGAAAGGATTAGATCCATGACCAATGTAGGGAAAATTGAAACATGCAAGTCTCTGGGAGCGTGGTGGAATCCTAATTACGAGATTTCTGAGAAGCTTCTCTGCGATATCACCGGAAATCCTTAGAGCTTCGACATCTGATACTCCGCGTCTTCACCATCGGAGGGCCATCGGAACTTTCTATCGGATGGTAGAGAAAGACAGATTTAGAGACGCTCGGTTAGAGGATTGTGTTCTCTTCCTTTCGTTCCTCGGTTACTCTGGATTTTTTCATTGCAATGTCGAGACTGGAATTATCCAAACAAATGAACACGACGTCATCAAATAAAGGGTAGAAAAGACTTTTTACGTTGTACAAGTACCTCTTTTCGTAAAGACATATCAGATGTGCCTAAAATAAAATAAATATGCGAAACAAATGCCTATTTTGAAATTAACTCCTAAATTAAATGAGTTACAATCTTACATTTTTTTTAAAAAAAAGTTAATACATTAATAATAATATTCAACCCAAGATAGGCATAATACATAGTTACAGCAGAGACAAACACAGTTAAAAAAGGAAGAAAAATGTAACACCCCGAATTAAGGAAATATGGTGGTGCATGCGGAGAGGTTTAAAAGAATTGATTTGGCCACCTATGTCACTAAAGTGCACTTATCTTTTCAGTCAACTGTTCTGAGAGAACTCCACAGTTAAGCGTGTTTGTGCTGGAGTAGTTTCAGGATGGGTGACCTTCCGGGAAGTGATTGTCGGAACCGTGTGAGTGAGGACAAACCACGGGAAAAGATCATATGGTGATTTGTAGGGTCGGTAAACAAGTCTTTAAAGCCTCCCTGACATAGCGAACCGGCCGTCGGACAGGGGTGGGACCCACGGGCCTGAGATTGGACGTGGGTGCTCACTGGCAGGCACGGTCGGAGCGTTAGAAAAAAACCGGCGACGATGATCCGAGATCTTAAATTTTACTTTAAATTGTTAGTTTTATTATATTTGCCGTAATGACCCGCCAATGAGATGTGTTAGCAAACACTTTTGAGAACGCCTCATTGCTTGACCTCTAGTTCGTTCGTCCATGTTTGTTCCAGTTTAGATTCGCTGGAACGTACGTACGTTTGTCTCGGCACATGTCCTAAGATTCATTAAATGCCTAGTCGGTTCCCGGTTGCTCGAGAAAATTCTCTGTCCGGAAGTGTTCTAGAAGGAGCGCTTTGGCTCCCGAGTCCTGAGTGTTATATATATACTACGTACGAAACTATTTGTTGGAGCCAGTCGTATACTGATTGAGTGATGGTTCTGCGAAAGCCAAAAGTCTCTGCTCCTGACCTCATGTCACTGCAAATGTTTTCGACGTGGCAAAATAGTGTGTTGCTTAGATTGGTAGGCGAAAATTCTAATAACAGAGAAAGGTATTAGAGTAAGCCCATTAGCCCATGTGTTTAGGGTTTTTATCAAGATAGATTCATATATAAACTTGTGTAGTGAGAAGAAAAGATGCAACTTAATTTGGGAGTTGCCTCTTGTGGTAACTCTATTTTTTATCATTCTATGAAGTTCAATCAAATTCTTTAATTTTTTGGTGACAATCTAGTTTCTTCATCTTTCCTTTTCTTTATGCACTAAAATAAAGCTCCATTGAGCTATTGCATTTTCAGCTTCCATACTTCTCTTTCAATAAGCTTTTAATGAGTATATGAATCTATCTTTTTAGAAATGCTTTCAAAAGGTGACTTAAAACTGCAAAATGTAAGAAATGAAACACTGAATATAAATCGTTATATTGATGGAATTATAATACAGTACAAATTAAAGGTTCCACTTATACGTACAACTCTATATATGAACAAAAATATATCCTTGAAACCCTTTCATAGCTACACGTATGAAGATTCTTTCGTAATTCATTCTTCTAACGACATGTACGATAAAAAAAATTTCTATAAATTCTTTTTCAATATAAAGAGCATATCCCAATTTGTATTTCTCAACATAATTTATGTTAATTTAAATCCGGATGAGACAATGACTATAGTAACATCACCGATAAAACTATGTCTTGGTTATCTAGAAAATGTTATGACTTAATTATCATTATAAAAATCATATGATTTTTTTTTTTTGGGAAACTTAAATAAATTCATTAGATTCTTGTAACTAACCAATCTAGAGGTTAATTAGGTCCAACAAAAGCAAAATTAATATGTTAATATAATAGCCAAAGGGTCGACTTTTCTATTATTAAAACGACATATATAAAATAAACTAAAATTATTGAAACTTTTTTTTGTAAACGAAACAAAATGTTTACAAAAAAAAAATCTGATAGGACGGAAAATATGAAAAACTTTATATTGAAGATCGAAGTTTGACGAGACCTAGAGTAATATAAATGACATGATCCAGCTTATTTATTGTCAATTAGTTTTGAATTTAAAAAAATTATGAAATTTAATATGGTATTAAAGCCAAAATTGTTAACCCAAATAAGATTTATTGCTAGTCCTATATTGAGATTTAGTTTGAAGTGGGATGAAGAAATCATTATTTCGAGGGAAGGTGTTACGAATCCTCCACCAGAAGTGTGAAACCTAGCTATAGAGTAATGCATAAATGACATGGACCAATTCACTAATTTTTAATTGATTTTAAAGTTGAACCCATAATTTTTTTGAAACCCATATATATATATATATATATATATATATATATATATATATATATATATATATAATGCATGTTCTTGATCTTGTTTCGCATATCCATTTTGAAAGTGAAGAGGAATTGTTTATATTCCAAGAACCGTTAATTTGTCACTAGAGCAAAATCTTGTCTAATTTGGAGACTCCACTTATTATATTGGTCTTCCAAATGGTTTGATGTTGCAACAAATAAAAAATAATATTTATCTTCGTCGTATTAGCTTATATAATAATTTTATATATATAACTTAACACAAAACAACTATTGATTTAAAAATCATCCCACAAAACTAATTTATTCCATCAAGAAATTCGTCTTTTATTATTTAAAAACAAAATTTAGCCAAAATCTTTTTAAATAATTACAACATTTCCACACTTCCAAAGTCACCTAATTAGAAAGAAAAAATAATAACAGTAACGTTTCTCTTCTTATGCTAATTTTCTTCTTCTTTTCAGCTAAAATTCAGCAAATCTTCTTGTAATTACTTCATTGCCAAATGGTATCATCAGTTAACCAAATGCCAAAGACTCTTTTTTGAGTTGAATGTGTTAGGTAGAGCTATGGGTCCCTTTATTGTCATAGTTATTATTATTACCAGATAAAAATTTTTATTTATGTCTATTTATTACTTTTATTATTATTATTTTTCCTTTTTTAAAAAAAATTTAAAAAAAAAAAAAGAAGAAGAAGAAAGAAGAAAGAAGATGCTCTTCTTTTGGAGCTTTATGCTGCAACGTTCTTTAAAATTTTGACACATTTAACGAAGAGAGCACTCTAAACAAAAAAATGAACTTTTATAGAGAAAATACATTGTGTGTGTGTGTGTGTGTTATTTTTTGTTTACTCAAACACACTACATTTAACCAAATAGGATAACTTCTGTTACCAAAATTTAACACTACAACAAAAACAAAATATATCCAAAACAACAAATTGACGAAACGTACCTTATCTTTACATGAATAATGTACTTTTTCTCAACATCATAACAATTATTGTATAGGATAATGGCGAGATCCATATCAAGAAACCATTAACAAATATGATGGTTACATGAATTTAATACACTTCAAAATATATAATCATGATATATCCATGCTCATGTATGTTGTCATAACAAAATATTAATCCAAAAAAGCAACAAAATCTATTGAAACAAGTCAAAAACCTTTTAGCTAGTGATGCAAAGGGTTCGGACCGCTAGGTACCAACCGTTCCTCATCATTGTACCATGAACCGGTTTCTTTTCCGGTCAGGCTTTGACTTTGACGTTGCCATTGAGTGCGATCTTTGCTCTTGAGAAACGGAGTAAAATCAAAATTACTTGCTAGAATTCTCTTATGGCCTAAACTATTAATGCCGGATTTGTGCTTGTAAGAAGTCGTAAAAGCAAAAGAAATAAGAAGAAATACGAACAACGCAGAGATCAGTAGAGCGATGTGGAAGAGGAAACTACACGGCTTAGGTTGTTTCTTCATGACCTTGTAGAGAAAAGTTTGATGAAGATGAAGAAGCAGGGGAGGTCATGGAGACAGAGAGAAAGAGAGAGAAATAAGAGAAATGGATAGAGAAAAAGATATGAGATTTTATGATTAAAAAGGTGTTTCTTTTTTGTTAATCTCCAAGAAATTACAGCTTGAGCGGAGTTTTATATAAGTTGGAAGAATAAAGTACTACATAATAATTTAATTTACTTTTCAAATTATGATATGGATCGGATCAAAACTAATCACATATTTGGCATAATGTATGGGGTTTGAGTATTGGATTTATGAAAAAAAAAATGTATGAAAATGAGGGAAAGAAGAGAGTCAAAAGGTTACTTTACGTTCAAGGAAGAATGCCGTGGTACCATTTAAAAAAAGCCAAATAGTCAAAGTTTTGAATTTATTACACTGTATTTGGTATGACCTAATGTTATTGGAGGTTGGGCACAATTTTTAATCTTACATCTTCAATTGATCTTTTATATTTGTTACATAAATAAGATTGTTTCGATATACGGGTTAAAAAAAGCCGAGAAATGCTCAAATTAACTTTTGTGCTACTTAATAAATAGGACAAATCAGATTCGAATTAATTGAGCTGTCTAAATAAGTTTGAGTAGTCCGACGTTTTGAATATCGTACATTCGTCGCCATAATGCACGGTCGTAGTAGTAGTTGACTTGATGATGACTTTGATATTCTTTTTTCGTTCTTTTTTTTTGTTAGTTGATGACTTTGATATTTCACTTTATATTTTCTACGATTTATCATATATATAAAGAGAATGAAGTTATATGAAATTAGAAAGTTATATATCTATGGCATGTCAGGACAGGAGAATACTACTAGTCTACTACTTGCTTTTCTTTTCTTTGTCCATTAAGAGAATGACCATTAGTTATTTTTATGTTTGGTTGTTGTCTTGTTGACAAAAATGGTTTTTGTTTGTTTGTTTCCTTCTATAATCTCAAGAGTGTTAATATAGTAATTATCAAATCCATATACGAAGCAAATGAATCAACGATATATAGCTGAAAACTCTCTTCTGAATATTTGATATTTGACAATGTTTACATAATATACACTCAAAAAGGTTTTAATAAGATTGACGGAATAAATATAGTACGCATGCATGGATGTCAAAACACGCAAATGTCGCGTTGGACCGGACATTTTCTTTAATTGTACTCTATCATTCTCATATCCCAAACTTTAAGCCTTATTTTCATAGTATTAGAGTATGTATTTATTTACTTAATTATTTTCATAATTGGCATATTGAAATTTGAAGCCCACAGAAAACAAAGCTTCTATAGTTCTTCTTCCGTACATTACGTTAATTTGATTCAATCCCCAGCTGTAACCCAATGATATATTCGGAACTATATATAATTTTTATCTTCCGTACATTATTGGATTACAATTTAACACTTATTGTGTATATGGGCCTATAAACACATCTTGAGAAAGTTCCAATTCCTCAGGACATATAAACTAGTTAAAATATTCAAGAAACGTCTCCAACAAAGGCCCAAATTTTAACAACTGGAAATATAAAAGTTGTCTACAATGAAACTAGCCAGCAATTTTTCAATGAAGTCAAGTAAGTACCCGTTAAGTTGTTTTTTTTTCACGTACAATTTGATTCATTTACTGACTTTTGAATGGCCATATACATATGGTGTCAGATCTCACAATTGAAAAAACACAATATTATTGAAGTGAAAGATAGTACGGAGCTTTGTTGGGGTGACATACGCAGGAAGCCTAACAACCAAGCTCGTCATCGCGAAGGCACATTACCTCGCGAAGCCTAGACAAATTCAGTATCAGATGAAAACGGCAAAATCCGAACACTTAATTGACTAACTTGTCCGAGATCAAGATGACCATTATACGAGCTTATTTGAAAAACAATGTTCATTCAACAACCCACCTATTAATTTCTAAAAAAAAAAAAAAAATAGAACCCACCTATTATTTAAAGGAGAGATGAGAAATTACGTTAAAAAAAACAAAAGCCTTTTTTCTATCTCTAGAAATTGATTTCTTAGTACTTTAGGTTTTTGTCTTTAAAATTCATCATTTTATGTATTCGACGATTTGTTAAATAAGAGCCTTTAATTGAGTTTGGTTTTATGCATGTTCCATCAACAAATATTTTGATCTTGAAAAAGATATTTTATTTTGATCTTGATAATATTTTTTTTCAAAACTCGATTAGCTTATTCTCTTTCCGAATTTTGCATTTACACTACTTTGATGCTCACTAATATAAAATTTTAAAATGTGATCAACATTTAGAATTTGATTGTTTCAAACTGCATTTGGCTTAACAAAATTTCACATTGAAAAATATTTTTTTATAAAAATTTTGAAATTCTCCCCCTGTTTCAAATTATATGTTTTAGTTAAAAGCACATAGTCTAAAAAATTAGTTTTTCTCTTTAAAACTATCTTTTATTTAAATAGTATCAAATACATTGAAAATTTGCATTGAAACTTATACAACATCATATATTTTGGAAACAATAAAAATCCTAAAACATTTTATATTTTGAAACAGAAGGAGTAAATGTTTTATAAAATCAAAAGGTAAAGCTTCACTTATCTTTTGCATTGTTTTCGAGTAAATATAAATCGAAATGACTAAAGTCTCTAAGGAATGAATGAGGATCAAATTTGAAAGAAAAGTAAAGAGTAATCGTCAACTACAAGAATCTTATCCTATGCGTACTCTTTCCTTATGAGTGTCACAATAGAAAACGAACCCAACTGATTGATCCTTGTGAATAAGATAAAGTCCCTATCATGCGCATATACAAATACACTGTCCCCTACTAACCTGCGCATATACAAATGTCCACTCTTATCATGCGCACCTCAACTTAACACACAAAAAGAAAATAATAAGTTTCACAAAACTCCAAAAGGTAAAGAATCTGACCCATTCACATATGCGTTTCACAAACACTGTCATGTCCACCACACGATTAAACCAAAGAGAAAAGAGAGAGAGATACAGAGTGAAAGATTGAAGCAATCGAATGGAGAGTGTGGTGGCAACATGGAGCAGAGAAGAAGAGAAAGCATTCGAGAACGCAATTGCGTTGCATTGTGTAGAGGAAGAGATAACAGAGGACCAATGGAACAAAATGGCGTCAATGGTTCCAAGCAAAGCTTTAGAAGAAGTAAAGAAACATTACCAAATCCTTTTAGAAGATGTCAAAGCAATCGAGAATGGTCAAGTTCCTTTACCTCGTTATCATCACCGCAAAGGTCTCATCGTTGATGAAGCAGCAGCAGCAGCAACTTCTCCTGCCAACAGAGACTCTCATTCCTCTGGATCATCGGAGAAGAAACCAAATCCTGGAACCTCTGGGATAAGTAGCTCCAATGGAGGAGGTGGAGGAAGAAGTGGATCCAGAGCTGAGCAAGAGAGACGAAAAGGGATTCCATGGACTGAAGAAGAGCATCGGTTTCTTCTTCTTCTTCTTCATCTCCATCATCTTTTAATCTATCCATTGACATTTGAGACTTAAAGAGTGAAAAAAAAGATTTCAAAGATCTTTAACTTTATTCAATGCTCTGTTTTGGTTCAAAGATCTTTACCTTTATTGAATTCTCTGTTTTTCTTGGAAGGTTGTTTCTTTTGGGTTTGGACAAATTTGGGAAAGGTGATTGGAGAAGCATTTCAAGGAACTTTGTGATCTCAAGAACTCCGACACAAGTTGCAAGTCATGCTCAAAAATACTTCATCCGGCTTAACTCGATGAACCGAGATAGAAGGCGGTCTAGTATTCACGACATCACCACTGTGAACAATCAAGCTCCTGCGGTTACAGGAGGACAACAACAACAACAAGTGGTTAAACATAGACCAGCTCAGCCACAACCACAACCACAACCGCAACCACAACCACATCATCCGCCAACAATGGCTGGATTAGGGATGTATGGTGGTGCGCCAGTGGGACAACCGATCATCGCACCACCTGATCATATGGGTTCAGCTGTTGGAACACCTGTGATGCTACCACCTCCAATGGGAACTCATCATCATCACCATCATCATCATCTTGGAGTTGCTCCTTATGCTTTACCGGCTTATCCGGTACCACCATTACCGCAGCAACATCCAGCTCCGTCGACAATGCACTGACAACAAAACAGTTGGTAATAACTGACAAATATTGTACTGAAAACTTGTGTACATTCTCAAATCGAATAGCGAAACTGCGGCAAATAATAATGTACAGCAGAGGAATCTGTTTTTCCATTTCAAAAATCTATGATTTTTTGTTTTTCTCAATATGTCAGTAAACTTCTTGAAACAAAAGCCTATAGGATTTCTCGTATTCAAAGATACAACAACCAAAACAGACTAAAGAGTCAAAGACCAAGTGATGACTAGAAAATTTCACTATAAATGCTAAAAGCAGAGTAACATATATATACGTAGCTGCCAAAATTGAAGTTTAATAATCCGATAAAACAATGTCATACTTATTAGAGAAGCTCTCTTGTAACTGAAAATTGACATAGAAGAGGCACATGCAAAACGGAAGAACCAAATCCAAAAATATGATTAGAAGAGAAGTAGAGATAAGAAGTAAATATTCAATAATGTATACAAATCTTAGAGAACAATAGGAATGTAGCAAACTTTAGTAGTGTCAAACTGGTGGGAGACGAGATTCCAGAGATCAAGTATTAGAGAATGTATAGTTGTTTTAATTTCTTGTATTATTCGGTTGTCAATTTGTCATGGTTAAGTGCAAACAATGTGAGTAAATCATATGTCCCATTTTTTATATAATCTTTATTATTTTTACATTTTTTATAACAGAGATGAAACTTATGGGGATAAAAATATTCAGGCGTGGAGTATGATAACTAACCGTCTCTGATAAGTAATTATGAATTGTTTACCTTATATTATTATTTTTTTATATAAAGTAACTGATGTAATTTTTTTGTATTTTTAGGATTTTCATCTTAGTAAATATATGTTTTAGTAAGTTTCAAATTAGACAAATATGTCAGAGTATATGAAAGTAGAAATTATGTTTGGTTTTGTGTGTGTAGGCTAAATGAGTTTAGTATTTGATATTTGATATTTGTTAGGGTATTGGGAAAGAAACATGATGAATAGCGAATAGAGAAAAAATGGAGAGTAGGATGTTCCCATGAAAAAACTTGATGACATATCATTGGATGACAATAATTATGTGAAATATACACCATTTTTCAATTATGTAGTGTTATCGTAAAAATATAATCTACTAATTTAATTTAGAGATTAGTGAGAATGAATTGGTTTTATGGAATTTTCTCGATTATACAATGTCCAAGGATAATCACAAAACAATAAGTAGGAGTCATATTCAGTACAACAAAAAGTCAAAGTTTAAAACTCACAAAAAAGTCAAAATTTAATCCCAACGGAGTCATAATTGTTGAATTAGGTAACAAAAAGGGAGAAATTTACGTTGTAGACCACGATATACCTAAATCAACTAAACTAATCACAATGTACGAGTAGGTACATTTTCAATATCTTGATTCTTTTTTTTTTTTTTTTTTGCAGATACTTGTTTTGAAAATAGTCGAATACATTTACTAAAAATATTTTTTTTTGTAATAGTTCATCAGATTCTGGCTCATATGCACTAATCAAAGAAAATAGCATTCATAGAGATGGGAGGTACATTTGTGTAGTATGATAAGTGATAACTGGTGTATGTCTTACCATATTTCATGGAACTCAAGCAAAAGTTGTTTCTGCTAATCATGAATTATTTACCTTCTTCAGTACTTTTGTTTATATAACTGATGTTTTCTTATTTTTTGTAACTTTAGGATTTTCATCTTAGTAACATATATTTTAGTAAGTTCTAGACTATATATATATTTGAGAGTATGGTATATGAAAAGTAAACAATAATGTTTGGTTTGTTATAAAACTCAACATAACTGATTTTGTATCAAATGCACTTTCTTCTAACACATAAACAAATTATAATTCATGAACAAGAAAAGTAAGCTAAACGTAGAAAACCGCATCCAACTTCATAAGCAAAGAACAATATATTCAAATCGGTAACCCCAAGAATAAGTTTATTTCAAAATATAGGCTTTAATTAGGTGTAGAGTGAAATTTCTCAAAATTTTAGCTTATTTTGAAAGTTCTAAAAAGAAGTAGCGAAGGGAAGGGTGAAAATAATCTCAAAGTTTTTCTTTTGAACAAGACATATGGGCCTGTTGGCTGGCCCAAAATTATTTCAGCTGTTTGTAAGATAAAAAGAATTACGCCGTTGCCGGGGATCGAACCCGGGTCACCCGCGTGACAGGCGGGAATACTTACCACTATACTACAACGACTTTGATGCTTCATAATTCCTATACTAATTTTATCTATTTATATTTAGTCCTTAGCTTGGATCATAATAACTCATCAGCCCAAGTCAAAGTCTTCTAAGCAAAAGAAAGAAAGCCATGTGCATGGACAATCATGTTTACCATTATCAAATAACAATAATTTTCCCAAGTCAATAGACTCAATACCAATTTTTGTTTTGTATTTTTCAGTTTTATTATATAAATTTTAAAAGTTCCCATCAATAGATGTCAACAAAATTACAAAGTCAATCTTTTATGTTTATATAAGGTTTAGCTTTGTTTTGTGATACAACTCATACAAGTGAAGAAAACTAATATTTTTCTTTTGCGCAAATAAGAAAACTAATATTTTTCTTTTGCGCAAATAAGAAAACTAAGTATACATATTCCGTTTTAATCTTGTATGTCAAAGATAATCCTAAGTTATCTATACCTACTATGATTTGGGTTATATAAGCCGACATATACTTAAATAGATGTAACCTGATATATCTCTTTTTTTTTGTTATTGTTTTACTTAAACTTGATATATATGTCTATGAACCAAGTTTTACTAAGCTACCTTGTATTGTCATAGAGGTCGAGGTCAGGGACCTGAGGGTATGATATTGATAAATGATAATTGTATAATGGATCCGCATTTGACTAATATAATGAATATCGTTTGTGTTTTGGATATGGCCACAACCAAATAAAAAAAAGCTGTACATTACAAAATTCTGGCTCGAAATTCTGAAATTTGTATTAAAAATTACAAAAAATGGCTCAAAAATGCCTATATTAATCTTCGTATACATTCTTTTTTTGGCATCTTCATATATACATGTTCTTTCATAGACACGAAATATTTTTTTGTGGGAATATTTTCTTATACTAAAGAAGCTGTACACTAGCTCATAGCCTCATAGGTCCATGTTCAAAAAGAATCCTGGCAATGGAGCTAGTCTCATCAATAAGAATAAACGAAGAAAAATATTCATTAGACGAATTTATTTATATACAACATGACAATGTTGTATATTAAATAATAAAAAGTGGAAGATGTGCAAAAATTTCAAACTAGTTCAACTTGCTTAGAATCAAGCTTTTATATAAACGAAACCTTCATTCTAATTTCTTTCACAACAACAAAAAAAAAGACAACAAAAAAACAAACTTTTCTCTCAAACCCTAATCATCATTTCTCTTCGGTTTTAAAATGGGTCGACCAGATGGAAATCGACCCGATGGAAGCCCGAGTCCAAGAATGAACAATAACTATAATCCGATATTTCATGCACCTGAAGAAAAGAAAATGGTCCAAGCCGAGCAGAAATATCCCAACAATGGTGGAAGGGTTGACCAACCAAGTGGAGTACCTATGGGCAACCAACCTTATGGAGTACAAATGGTCCGTCCACCACCAGTTATTAACCAACCATCGAACTGGACTTCAGGGCTTTTTGATTGCATGAATGATGGTGAAAATGGTTAGATATTTTAAAAAACTTTACAATGATTTTATTTTTATTGGTCGGTCCATTGTTACGTTACATAATGATCTTGACGTCTTTGTTGTGTTTTCGGATCAGCTATCATCACATTTTGCTTCCCGTTCGTCACGTTCGGACAGATCGCAGAGGTTGTCGACGAAGGCGCAACATGTAAGTCTGCATATTTATTCATATATATCAACATACATGTATATCAAGGTAACATGCATTACACTATAGATTATATAATTGGTAATCTACGAGATTGCGGAGTCAGAAAATTTTTTATGAAATGGCGATTTATGTTAAGTCTTCATGCCATTACCTAAGCTAATCAGAAAAAAAATGAAATTTACTATGATCGCGTCATTTTGTTTCTTGTATTTCGATTTTTTGATTCGGTGATTCAAAACCATATTATTTTTGTATTTTTATGACTATATGTACACATTTGCAGCTTGTGGGACGAGTGGAATGTTGTATGGATTGATATGTTGTCTGTTTGGGATACCATGTATATACTCATGCACATTCCGGGCCAAACTCCGAAACAAGTACGGGTTACCGGATGCTCCAGCTCCAGATTGGATCACTCATTGCTTCTGTGAATACTGTGCTCTTTGCCAAGAATTTCGTGAGCTCAAAAATCGTGGCCTTGACCCTTCCATTGGTAACACCAACCACTCTCAAATAATACAACTTTTAATATTTATCATGATTTTTTTTAATTATAGTATTTGATTTTTTCTTTCATGATAAATTTTACTTATTCCCTGTCTATGTTGGTGTATATAGGCTGGATTGGGAATGTGCAAAAGCAGCGAATGGGTCAGCAACAAGAGATGATGGCTCCTCCAATGGGTCAACGAATGATGGGTTGACTTATATGACTATATTTATACCAACATGTTTAATTAGGCCATGCGCAATGGCGCATTTTCTTCCCGGGTGTGACCATTAAAGTAATCGAAAATAAGAGAAAAGTTGTCTCTCTCCTCACACCCGGGTGTAACTTTACACTCGGGTGTAAGACACTCTCTCTCTTTCTCTCTCTTTCTTTCTCTCTCTCTTTTTTCTCTCTTTATTTAAATTATAATAATAAAAAAATTTTCACACCCACATTCACACTTACCCCACTGTGGATGCTCTTATAATGCTACTCATTTGTGTTTTTTTTGTTTGTATTCCCTCTGTTTCATTTAAGAAAAAAAAAACAAACAACTTTCAATTAATTTATTTTTTTTACATAAAAACACCAATAAATATAATGAATTCAACCAATAAGAAAAACATACTCTAAAATATAATTGGTCCAAAAAAATTAAATGTATTTAATTTTTTATATTAAAATTAAAAACATCATTTAAAATGAAACCAAAAAAATTCTCTAAAACATCACTTAAACTGCTACAGAAGAAGTGTTTATTTGTGTCACGACCAAAACATAAATGTCAATGAGGCTTCGTTTTCGTGGGTGGGCATGAACTAATCTATGCCACAGTTTCTTATAATTATCATATTAGTGTGAACCCAATTGATATTGTTTTTAAATTCCAAAATAATTTAATTATCTTTTTCACATATATATTATGTTTTCTTGTAGATTAACTCACCACAAGAAAAATTCCTCGGCTTTGACTCAAATCTATCTCTTTCTCACAAGAAAATAATAAGTATAACCATGAGAATTGTGTGAACCCACTTGATATTGTTTTCAAATTCCAAAACAATTTAATTTTATCTTTTTCACATATATTATGTTTTACTCGTAGATAAACTCATCACAATGCCAATTCGTCCCGCTTTGACACAATTTCTCTCTTTCTCACAAGAAAATAATAAGTATATCTCTTTCTCTTACAATTCTTGCAAAATCGCATTAAAAATATCATTCTACTATTATACGATGATGTAATAGACGATTAAAAAAACCATAAAAACTGAGAATAACGAGCATTGCAATATTCCAAGATAAATTCAAAGTAAATGTGTAACATGTCTACGGAAGATAATGATGATCAGCTCAAATATATGGATATCTAAATTTTGAAATGTCCGTACTTTTAATCTAATCGCATTTCATACATTTTAAAACGCTAGAGTTTATTAGTGGATCGATCGAGACAAGAATCACTGAGATAACATATATAAAAAGCTAATAAAAGAAACGTATTCAGAAAGAAAAAAACAAAATTTTTGTTAAACCACAAATCATAAAGGGCATAAGCAAACATACAAGGTAACAACAACACAAGGTTAAAAGATACACAAAGACAAAGTTGTGGAAGACAAATCAGATGTTGATGGTGGCATCCCACAGCCGGAGAACTCCATTCCGGCCACCGCTACATATCCGTTTCCTCTCGAGATCTGACGCAACACATCTCACCTGAATCATAAATACGAGATTCAGTTTCAGTGAGAACGACACATACTAGCCAGAGTTGTAGAACACAATGATTAATAACTGTGTGGTTTTATTATACTGCTTCAACGTGTTTCAGGATCTCATAAGAACTATCAAACCAGAAAAAATTAGAGCAACTTTGAACTAATACGAAAAGAGGGAGGGTCGTACCACGGCGGCTGTTCTTTGTGGTACTCTATAAAGTTGCCAGCCTGAGACTTTGGTTCCGGCACTAGAAGGACGATGGAAAAGAGACATTGAGTTATCTGCTGCTCCAATGCCTAACCAATTTTCACCAGCGTTGATTGATAGTATAGAAGAACTATGGAGCGTTATGTTCTTCACGCATTTAATGCCGCCTATAAACCAAGAAAAGAAAAATATTAAGTGAATGGTTGGTGCAACTGATAGTTGAAAATTGGGTTTAGATCCAGGTTAATAATGAGATTCTCACCGTCGTCATTTTCCCAAAAGCGTAGCAACCCATCAGCCGAGCCTGCAAGAAAAAAGACAACAATGCATTAACTTAAGCTTTGATGTTATTAATGAAATTGATGGTTCTTAATAGATCTTTTGGGAATTGGGGGTAGATGAAATCATCATGAACCTGTGATTATTCCTTTGTCAAATGGGGAGTATTCAACAGATTGTACTGGCCCAGCATGGCATGCCAAAACAGCATCGCATGATCCTCTGGAGACAGACCACACTCTTGCTGTCCAGTCATCACTTCCAGTAATCAAGGTATCTTCGACCATTCGAATTGATCTGCAGAATTGACACAATTTGATCAAACAAGTAATAATAAATGTTTAATATGAATCAATTCCATGATAAGATTAAACAACCCGACAACCAGCAGATATTCCATCATAAATAAACTTGTAAGGGAAGAAAAAGCCATACGTATATTACCTTGTATTTTTTTAACTCACAACAAAAAGAAACATGTTGTAAAAGATCAAGGTTAGGCTCACCGTATCCATTTGGTATGCCCTTTCAGCTTATGCATTTGCTTTCCTGAACGAATATCCCATATATTTGCAACCCTAATGATTATCCGATCATTATAGTTGAATATGTAAGTGACATTCAATACCGAAAATCCATATGTTACTTATGGGTAATATAGCATACATACGTATCTCTGCCAGCAGCAGCCAAGATTCCTGTGGAGTCATCATATTCAAGCGAAAGAATGGCACTAGAGCATCGGCCAACAGTTGCAACACACATATCGGTTCGAACATCCCACATCTTAACTGTTCCATCATGTGCAGCTGTGAGGACACGTTCGCCTGAAAGCATCTTGACACAACTTACCTGCATAATAGTTTTGGATGTTAGCATACAATCAGAAAGAAGGTAAGTCACCATAATTTAGCTTCTTCTTTGGTGCCTTACGACTGATTGATAATTAATACTTTGGTCAATAATATTAACTTAACAAATTCAAATTGTCGTTGATCAATGGTCAATACTGCAAAGATGCTAGTGGTGGCAGCTCCAACATTTTTTCAAATGGGATTCCAATGACTGATAGTTATCTGTTTATTTAATTATGTCCACGCCTATATGTTTATTCAGTGTTGATCATTAATACTCTCCCCTCATGAATTGTGTCCTAATGACAGAAAAACACTTAGAGTGTAGTGGAAACCTGTGAATCATGGCCTTTCAGTTCTTCTAGAAGTTGAGTTGTCTGTTTGTCCCATACGATCACAGATTGATCATCTGATCCTGAAACTATCTTTCCTCTGTCAGAGCTTATAGCACGCACGGTTCTACATCAAAAGTTGAAAAGAAATAAAGAAAGGAAGCTATGTTAAAGAAACCACAACATATGAAAAATTAACAAAAAAAAAACCATATTCTCGAGAGGAATTAAGGTGAATAAGAAATAGAGTATACCCAGTATGTCCTTTCAAAGTTGCTCGGAGTTCAGAACCACGAAGACTTGGATCCCAAATTTTAACCTGCTCAGATTCAGGAAGCAACCAAAAGGGGATACTAGATTGTCATTACCCATTCTGACTTAGAAGAAAACTAAGGTTAACCTCGATCTAAATTTTAAGAAATGAAAGTGTGAAAGACTACAACATCCTATTTAAGAGAAAGATCACCATCTCTTAGGTGAAAACTTTTCAACCAATGACAATCTCCATATAAAGTTGACACATTGCGCAGTTAAAGCAGCATGTGGATTATTGTTCCAATTATACTTTGGCATAGTTATTCTTCCAAATGTTCTAATTTACTATATCCATGACTATAACATTAAAAGCAAAAAACTGATGAATGAAAAATAACCATATAAACATTTTTCTAATCAAGCATTTTATACCGACCAGACAGTCTGTACTACCGCTGATAAAGAATCCAGCATCCTCGCGATCTCCCACAAGATCACAGACCTCCCTTCTTGTCACAGAGTGCAAGGCAGTGACAGCACCGCCATGACCCTTCAGAACACGTACATTGGTCTGAATTTTCTTCTGCGCAGCAGCAGTTATGTCTGTTTTGCCAAGTTTTGTATATTGACTTCAGCAACAACAAGCCAAAATGGCAACCACAAAGAAAGCAGAATAATCATGGATATACCTGAAGATGCATTATCAGATACCCACTTACGAACCCGACTGAACGAGTTAGCTCTCGATGCTGTATCTCTGCTAAACATACTCTGAACCCAACTCCTTCCAGAAGCTTCTGAGGGTTGCTGGGTTTCATCAGAGACAGAGACATCTTTGGGACGTGGGGATGGCAACCCAGAAGATATGGCCTGCTGCTTAAATGAAGAAGCACCCCAATAGCCGATACGAAGTTGCTGAACATGCGACAGGAACCCTCTGAGTTTAATCTGAAACAAAATTCAAGATACAGCAAAAACGATATGGCCTCAGTAGGTTAGGGTTTCCAAAAGCCCAATTAAAAAGCTTGAAAATTACAAACGTATGGAGTATAAAGTACACAAAATATGTGACATTTCAATAACTGCCAAACGATATAAACAGAAAGCCTAATTTACCAGTAATTTGTATCCAAGTTTTTGTTTCTCTGCTATTGTCTCGATCATGTTCCAAGCTTCTGTATCAGGAAGTCCCAAGCCAGCCTGCGCAAGAGCATTAGATAATGTGAAGACATATTAAATCAAGAGAACTGTAACTATCAGATATCAAGAAATGAAGGTAAAGAATAAGTCAACTCTCAAAATAAGAGATTCACCATATGTGATGCCACTATGATTAGCCTGGCTGTGACCAAAGTAGCATAGTTCACTGATCTGAGGGAGTATAATAAAGGGTTACACGAATTAGTAATTCCAAAGATGATTAATCAACTGGCTGTATAATGTAAGACAATATAAGAATTATGGTTAACAGGGATAAAATTTCAAGTATGTTGACAACAATTGATAAGTTGATGAAGCATCCTTAAGGGAAAATCCGAAAAAGATACCTATGAGTGACATGGAAATTACTTACAATCTATGAGCATTATAGACATTTAAAGACTGAAGATCTAAAACATAGACAAAGTAAATTCCTAATCAAACTTATTGTTTTCTCCAAAATTTTCTTTCAACGATCTAGTTTGAGAAACAATAAGGAAAACTGGAAATCATTATAAAGAGCTCCTTGATAGAGCCAATATATTAAGTATGCTACAGATCAACTTTTATTTCCACCATAAGATTTCATATTTCAGTTGGTTTCACCAGCTTGTTTGTTAAATACAGGTCTCATTGTGCCAGTGATAAGGAGCATGCATACGAACAAATAATTGACATTATCAATGAATACAAGATCTTAAGAAGACTCACTCATTCGCAGGCTGCTCCATGAGATACTCGAAGTAACCCTCCCAGAATCTGTCAACAAAATTCATAATATGTCAAATAATCTATTTTCTGAGCAGCACCAAAAAAATAGCAAAATTCATAGAGCTGGCAGCATGTTGAATTGCATACCTCAACTCCTCCCAGATGGGTATGGAGATGAGATGACGCTGAACATAGTCTGAAACATTATTGGCATCCTTCTTGAACATTTCTGCAGAAACTTCAAGTGCGTCCCGCACTGTCGACAAATCGCTTCTTGAAGCAGCACGGCCAACAGCCATTTTGAGCTGATAACAATGAACAATCATTGTTGAAGAATATCATTGTTAGTGTTTAAACATTTCTTAGACTCCAACTTCAAAAATCCATAAAAAAGCATACATGGTGTTACCCAAAGCTAAAAACCCTTCAACAACAGCCATGACATATAATCTGAGCAAATCTAAATATGCAAAGCTAAAGTGCAAGCAATTGAGAAACTGGGTATATGAAGGCCAGTATACAGATAAAACTAGTTAATCGATCATCTACCTACCAATTCTTTGACAGCAATGAACTGCTCCTCGGTCAATCGACCATGCCAGCCCTGCAGGAAATAAATCCACTTTACAATAAGGTTCAGCTCAATAAAACTGGCTCAGTATATTTATGCCATACAGTTGCTACGCTTACCGAATACAAATGCTCTCGTATACACTCAATAAAGCCACTCCCACCAATCCCCTCAGCATCAGATTCGATGAGAGCTACATGAGCAAAATATGGGGTTCAATTTTTAATAGAGAAAACAACAGCTCTCTGGATTTTACAGCAGAGACGGAAACATAATCACAATGGCAACCATTTGGTTAGTGTAGGGCTGGTTAAGCATAACAATTTGATTCATTCATTGGTTTAACAATTTCTTGCGGCGGAAATTTTTGTGTACATTTATTCACATTCCCATTAAAATGGAACATACCCAATATTGTGCCGTATTCAAATGAAGAAAGAGGATCTTCATCTGAACCCAGTTTCAGAAGACGGAGCCATAATCCCTGGAAACCACAACAGACCAATGTAGTAGAGGCGTTAGACTTGATCTTCACTGTTTTTCAATTTGGGTACTTTAGGGGTTCTTTTCCTCACAAAATTATCAACAGACAAAACCATTCTGAAGGAGAATCATTTTCGATCATTCCAGAAACTTGCAAATTGGAATCTTTTAAACACACAAACAAGAAGAATTACCTGCAACTTGACTTGTATATCCAAGACCATTCGTTCTCTTTCTGCCTGCAAACAGTAGTTACAATATCATTAAAAAGAGAAGAAGTAATGGTATGGCATCTAGAACGGAATTCTTCTGGACATTTGTTTCATTTTCGATTGGTTATCAATCTTATTATACAGAAGAAGAAAAAGGAAGGCCAAAAGCAGAACTTGATATAGCACCCTCTAGATCTCGTACAAGAACAAGAGAAATCAATTTGTACTTGATATCTTAACTAAATTATGTGTAATGATTGATGAGTTTAGTTTGATTCACTGTCCACGCATGTCAGAGTCATGACACCTCTTCATGTCATATTGAATTCTTTGAAGCCATGCAAGAGCAACAAGATTACAAGCAACACTTACAGCCCTCTCCATTGAACTGAAATTGTCTTCTTTCGTGTTCTTCCCTGGCGGTGAGCTACATTTGGAAGATACAGAAAATAAGTAAGGGAATCAGATTGCGGTTCCAAGCAAATCAGGATATACCTTGGAGGATGCCTTCCATTGGATTCAAGAGCCCCGCTTGCTGCTGCAAGGATCTGCTTTCGCTTTTCTTCTTGTTCCTCTGACCGAACATTCGCAGGAAACCTGTCATAAGTATACCTGGTGGCTGACAAAAAAGAATAGAGATAAATAAGAACATGATCCCAAACTCAGTAGACGGACGATTATTACCCAGAAAAATAGAACAGACTGAAAGATTCTAAGTAGTTTTTCTACTATTATACATACTACACCAACTTGCAAATTTTGTCTCTTTCCAACTACTGGTGGCCAGCCAAAAACCCCATGAGATTATGAAGAATGACATATTTTCATTCTCTGTAGTTTCTTATAAATGAACAATCTCAATGTTAATATCATTCAGCTTCTGCGATCTAACAAATTCTACCAAACAAAAGATCAAAATGTACCTGATTCTTCAACTTCTGGCTCAGCTATTGTGATTATTTCAGGCTCCATAGAAGATTTAGGCAGAATCGACATCGCATCTTGACCCCTTCCAACTGCATCTTGTAACTTCTCAAGGAGATTAGTACTGTTCTCATCAGAGCTTAGACGCCTTTCAAGGTAATCGAGGAATGCAAAAGAGCCCAAGAATTGAACCAACTGAAAACAATTGGAAGAGTACCAGTAAAAATAATTATTCCACAGATAAAACGTAACTTAGATTATTCAACACTTTTTGGATGAATAAAAATAAGCAGTAAAAACTCAAAAGTAATATGTGAAAAGACAGATTACCACACAAATTGGAACAAAGGTAGTAATGTTGAGTTATGAAATGCAGTAACTGTAAATATATGCCTTCCATACATGAAACAGTTAGCTTACCATAGGCTCTGGTGGCTGATTTGTGGTACGAGACCGTCTCTTCAGAAACGCATCACTGCTAAAAACTTTGTTTTCCTGATAACAAAGAATCCGTCGTATAAGTAAGAAAAGATGTGCAGAAGGGGTGAATAAATAAAATAAGTAAAGAATATAAATCACATACTATGAAATTGCGGTAGCCACCCAAGATAGATGCAAAAAACTTTAAGAATATAACCCTGCCACAGGAAATGGATTTTGTATAACAAAAGAAGATAACATGAGTACCAAAAGTTTTTCCATGGGAGAAGATAATAAAATTTAGGCAACCATATGACAAGGTTTCCTAAAGTCACCTGAGTTGAAGGTCATGATCCTCTCCCCAAGGTTTGCTAAGGCTTTTGGGGGACTGCTCAACAGAATTACCAAAGCCCTTCAACTGATCAATCCCGACGACATTAGGGTGCAGTAGTTTCAAGATATCGTTTCGCAAAGCGCTGAACTCAGGCTCTGGTATCGGAGGTATCTCTTCAGAAGTAGTGATTTGGTTAAAGTCAAGATCCACCACTACAACCTAAAAATGGCAATGTTGTGAGACCAATGTAAAGTTGTCAAAATTTTAAAGAAGATAAGTATGACGTAAAATTAGACTCACGCCTTCCATAGCAAGATAGGACGTATCGACATCAGAGTGGAGACCCATCATATATGGTGTTGGTGCATCAATGTAGTCTACTCCACTAAAAAATAGTAATGGAATGTAGACTTGCTTCAAAACATACAACAAAACAAATAATAAAGATTAGAAGAAATGTTTTAGTCAGTAGAAATGCATGGGTTAGCATGCTTACAAATGAGTTCATATTTGTTTAAGTGATAAACTGAGATTTCATCAGTGTTCTATGACATACCTGCCATCGGAAAGGATAAATCATATGACATATGGATTCAGACACCAGAGTCAAAAGTGAATACCTATTGAGATTCACGATGAAGCAAAATAAGTGTGATACTTAAACAGAGATGCTATGAGAATAGTAACCGTTTAGAAAATGTAACTTAAACTCATTATTTCTCTACATAGAGAAACTTACTTGTTAGATCGAATCAAAATCCTCCTTTCAACTAGAACAGATGTAAACAGCTTAATCAAGTTGTCGACATCCAAGCATTGCACAAGAGGCTGGAGAGATATCTGCATCAGTAAAACCATGCCAAGCGTTATATAACTTTACTGGAAAAAAGTTGAAAGAAATCAGGGAACACTCGCCCTTTTAGTTGTCAGGAAATTGGAAATCTCCAAAGTTGATACTACAAAGTGGCCAAGGAGAAGCATTCAAAACAGATTAACGAGACAAAAGCAAAAGTCATACATCTGCCTGAGGAAGACTATCCTCTGGAGGTGCTTCCACAGAGAGCAGGCAATTCTCGACAGCAAACAAGACTCTGTCTTTTCCGGGAGTCGGCAATGGCACATTAGATACCATATAGGTGATAATATCCCACAGTGGTTTACTGAAAAGGTTGAAGGGCACTAACATCAAAGTTCAAACATACAAATGGTGTTTGTTTTTCTCGTTTTGTAGAGCAACTTTTTTCAAGAGGATAAAATCAACACAAAGTAGATGAAAAACCAATGCAAGCTCCCCCACATATGTTTTACTAAATCTATCAAATAAAATAATATAAGGAAATAGTAACGCAGGGCATAATTCATGTTAGATATAGACAAAACGAAGATGTTTTAAGCATAGTTTTTACCAGCTTCCTTCTGAAGAGAAGCAAAGAACAAAAATCTCTTCGAGAGAATTACGAAGAACACGGAAATTGGGGGCGTGAGACACAAGACAGATACACTTGTCTGCGTATGTATTTGGCGGTAAGCGATAAGCTTCAATAATATCCTCACAGACTCGATCCCGAAATGCAATGCAACTGACAAATATTTTTGATCCATCACCCTCTGTGCAAAAATTGTTAAGATAATCAGTAAGAGATCACCCACCACAGTTAAAACAAATGTATTCAAAACAAGCAACCAAAATAACATCACACATAGAGCAGCCACAATGCAAAGCATACAAAACTCCAAGTATGCAATATAAGGAAGGATAATCACATACCCGTCAAGACTATGGGATAGCTCCGTGGGAAACTTGCAGGATCACTGGAAACAAACCCAGAAGAATGGAACTCCACCCCAGCAGGAAGAACACACTAACCAAAAGAAAAGAAGCTGAATCATAAAAATCCGCTTGAGTTTAATATATCTAGTCTCATCCAACAAAAGAAAACAAACACTTACAGGCTTTAACCTAAATCAAGCACATTAAACTCTTACACAGATGATTCATTTCAACATGAACCAAAATAAAACGTTAAACCATCAAAAACAATTGCTTAGTAAGAAAATGCTTCTTTAATCTTGTCATATGAATGATTCATAAATCAAAAGTATACCTCCAAATTCAATATTCCAACTCTCAACTAATCTAGCGACCTAATTGGAGGTAATTAGAAAACATCAGTTACTAACTTCGAAATGCTTCGTTTAGCAATACAGAAGAAACTCTAGTAACTAGGCAACGCTGATTCCACATTTGATCGCCGTTTAACAACAAAGCAATCACCAGCACGAACCTAAACCCAATCAAAATCCGAAATCTGGACGAGAATTGAAAAGATTATGTGGAAAACTTACAGTAGGAAGCTGAGGAGGAGGAGCAGGGTAAGGAGATTGATCAGTAGGAGGGAACTGGTCGAGAAGAGCAGGCAAGTAGAATGTTTGCATTCCATGGAATCCAAGATCTCCATCTACGGTTCGTATCTCTGGACCAAGTCCGCACACGACGAAGTACTCGAAGATCCGACCCATTGTCTTCCTCGAGATCTAAAAACTGGGTTCTAGTGCATGATCTGGGTTTTCAATGTGAGATCAATTTTGGCGGATTTCGTCGATGATGGAGAAAAGTAGTTGCTTCAATTCGGGCTCCTTTGTTTTTTATCCAAGTCGTTCGCAATTTGTTTTCCATTTCACACAAATTCCAGCAAACAATATTTTTTAGATATTTTGTTTAAAAGTTTGCAAAATAGCAAAATAATAATTTTAATTTTAGAGTTTTAAAAAATAATAATAACAGTGTTAAATTTTTTTAGGTTACAATATTTTTGATTATATTAATTTTCATATATTGATTATATTAATATATATATATATATATATATATATATATATTTTTTTTTTTTTGCCACGATCCAGGAGGAATTGTTGTCTGCGAGCTCTTTGATATTAACAAATGAAGAAAACATACTAAAATATTTTTTATATACTCATTAGCAATGAAAATTTGAACTTTGTGTTACATTATATACCATTAAAATCTATTAATAAACTAGATAAACTCTTGTTTTCTCTTCATCTTCATTATTTTTTTTCTAAAAACACAACTTTATTTTATTTAAGTTTTCAACATATGACAAAAAAAATTAAAATTGAAGTAAAACTAATAACCAAACTCTAAAAACTAACTAAAATGGCACCCATTTCGGGTCTTATACTTTAGCTTCTGTTATTATATCTGCATTAACCCCATGGTATAGATACTACATCTCGGATTTTTCTAAAACTAGTAATGCCGGTTTGTTGTTTATGTTATATGGTAGATTGGTAGGAAAGAAACTCCAAGATTTTCTCGAGGTCCTCCTATTTTTTCAGTTCATATGTCTCAGAGGGAAAAACTCTCATTGAACATCTCAATATGTCATCTCAAACTTGCCGGACCACCATTCATATATGGATGAGAAGAAAATCTTCCAAGAACATCTCATTAATTTTAGACTTGTTGGACCATAGAGTCACCTAAACAATTTCTTATTTTGTTATTTGTTTCAAAGTTCTCACTATAGAGTCATTAGAACGTAACTCACCTCATCTTACATTTTCTAATTACTCCCTATGTTTCACAAAGAGTGTCGTTTTAGAGTTTTGCACACAGATTAAGAAAACATTAAATTTTTTGTTTTTTCTAAACAAAAACATCATTACCTATATACTTAAACACAATCTGCCCAATAGTAAAACAATCTGCAGAATACTAATAGTCATAAAACATAAAAAATCATTAAATTTTGCATTGAAAACCTAAAACGACACTCTTTGTGAAACAAAAATAAAACCTTAAAACGACACTCTTTGTGAAACGGAGGGAATATTATTTTTTCACGATTGGTGCAAATTTAATTGACCGGTTGCTGAGTTTCAAAACTGCAATGTCACTTCATGGGTTTCAAGACATGGCTTTGTTTCCTATTTAGGCTCAAATCTCCAAGTCTAGAACCATCAATAACCTCTCCCAGGCTAGTTGTAGCTCATACGGTTGTTAAAATCTCCAAATTCTTAAAATCATGACTTAACATCGTTAAAATGCGACTATTCATTATTGTTTCTTAAAAATATTTAGGATAATAAATCTTTGTTATTGTAATTATATAACAGCTTTTGAAAATTTAAATATTTAATTAAACCAATAAATTTATTTGATATTTAAAATATAGATATTTTTGGTTAATTATTTTTATGTTAAAATTTAAAGATAATGTAATTTTATATATTTAAAAATTATTTTTAAAATGAAAATAAAAAGACGTTATTTTTCAAAAGTTGAAACAAAAAGAGGATATTTTCCCAAATTTACTCAAAAAAATGCAAAGTTAAAATTTGTTAAAACTTTAAAAGTCTTGTGCCAAAAAACTATTTATATTGTCCTCCATTTATATATTAGAAAAAATAACATTTATAGGGTTTTAAAAAAAAGGTATAAATGTTTTTAAGATATGTTTTCTCTTATTTTTCAAATATCAAATCAACTATCTTCCTCGCAGCTTCCGTCTCGTAGGGAAATCGGCTTTTTCATACCCCCACAGTTGTGTTATGTTAAATTTATACCTAAACTATACCGTTGTGCTAAAACATACCTCTAGTAATAAAATATACGAATTTCATACCTACACTTTATGTTTTGTGCTAAATCATGCATACGCTCTAAATCTTGACTACGTAGAATCCACGTGTGCACCTACGTGGCTTTGGTGTAAGGAAATTGGCTTTTTCATACCTCCACAAAACCAATATGTGAAATTCATACATGAATTTTATACTATTGTGCTAAAACATATCCTAAATAACCAAAAATTTAAATTTAATATAAATCGAAAACTCAAACCGGAACCGATCCGAAAAACTTGGTTCGGATCGTTAATGGATATAACCAAACTACCCTATTGTGTCTTATACATGTCTATTTGTGGATATCGGTTCGGGTCTGGATATTATCTGATACCCGAATGGGTATCTAAATATCCAAAATATTTGTACTCAATTATACTTGAAACCCGAACAGATAAACGGTTAACGAAAACTACTTGGACAAGTATCCGAATACCCGATATATTTATATTTAAGGTCGTAGGCATAATTTTGCACAAAACGTAAAGTATAGGTATGAAATTCAAATGTTTTATTAGTGGAGATATGTTTTAGCACAACTGTATAGTTTAGATATAAATTTAACATAGTGTAATTGTGGAGGTATGAAAAAGCCAATTTCCCCGTCTCGTATAACAAAAGCCTCTTGACTCTTGACCACTCCTACTCTGCCATTTTTCTTCCTGTTTCCAATTTTCATTCTCTATCTCCGATCAAAATCAGCCAAATTCGATCGGAGAAATCCCAGAATGGAACCAGATCTTCATGACCAACAACAACAACAACGACTCCACAGCGTAGTCATAATCACTCTCCCACCATCCGATGATCCTTCACAAGGCAAAACAATCTCTGCTTTCACTCTCAATGACCACGATTACCCACTAGAAATCCCACCGGAGGATAACCCAAACCCGAGTTTTCAACCCGACCCACTTCACCAAAACCCGCAATCTCGCCTCTTGTTCTCGGATCTCTCAATGGGTTCTCCGAGATTAGTTCTGGGTCTTCTCGGAATCTCTCTTCTCGCGGTTGCTTTCTACGCCTCTGTTTTCCCTAACTCTGTTCAAATGTTTAGGGTTTCTGATGAGAGGAACCGTGATGACGATAGTTCCCGTGAAACGACGTCGTTTGTTTTCCCTGTGTATCACAAATTGAGAGCTCGAGAGTTCCATGAACGGATCTTAGCGGAAGATTTAGGTTTAGAGAATGGAAACTTTGTGGATTCAATGGATTTAGAGTTGGTCAACCCTGTAAAAGTCAACAATGTTATATCTACAAGTGCTGGTTCTATTGACTCCTCCACTACGATTTTTCCCATCGGTGGTAATGTGTATCCTGATGGGTATGTATGCATTGTACCTAACACTGAAATCTGAATGTGTGTTTGTTTCTTAAAGCACAAGAAACCAAAGATTGTCTCTTTTGCTTTTGTTTCAGGCTGTATTATACACGGATTCTTGTTGGAAAGCCTGAAGATGGACAATACTATCATCTTGATATTGATACTGGAAGTGACTTGACTTGGATCCAATGTGACGCTCCTTGTACTAGTTGTGCTAAGGTAAAGATCCAGTTTTGTTTAGATTTTAGGAGAATTTCTCTGTGAATTTGTTGATGAACATTCTGGATTTTGGTTATTTAGGGAGCAAATCAACTATATAAGCCTAGAAAAGATAACTTGGTGAGATCTTCAGAGCCCTTTTGTGTAGAAGTCCAAAGGAATCAACTGACAGAACCTTGTGAGAGTTGTCAATGTGACTACGAGATTGAATATGCTGATCATAGCTACTCCATGGGAGTTCTCACCAAAGATAAGTTTCATCTCAAACTCCACAACGGATCACTAGCCGATTCAGATATAGTTTTCGGGTAACTATCATTCTCCATTAACAATTTGTGATTATGTTACGGAATATCTGAGTGTTTCATGTTGTGACTTTGGCTTTCGTGATTGGTACTTTAAGGTGCGGATATGATCAGCAAGGACTACTGTTGAACACTCTGCTAAAGACAGACGGGATTCTCGGTCTAAGCAGAGCTAAAATTAGCTTACCTTCTCAACTTGCAAGCCGAGGTATTATCAGCAATGTGGTTGGACATTGCATAGCCTCTGATTTAAACGGTGAAGGATATATCTTCATGGGAAGTGATTTGGTTCCATCACACGGAATGACATGGGTTCCTATGCTTCACCATCCCCACTTGTAAGTGCTTAACGAATACCAGCCTAATCTGTGAAACCTAGTAGCTTAGAATCACTTGATTCGGATGCTTATTTGAATATATTTTGGTATATTCCCGAAAGCTTAAATCTTTGTCACTTGCATATATGGTAACGTACATTTTTGGGTTCTTTCAGGGAAGTTTATCAGATGCAAGTTACAAAGATGAGCTATGGGAATGCTATGCTTAGCTTAGATGGCGAACACGGAAGAGTAGGGAAAGTCTTATTTGACACAGGAAGTTCCTATACATACTTCCCTAACCAGGCTTACTCTCAATTGGTCACATCAGTAAGTAATCAAATTCAGAAACTAATCTCAACCTTTTTTAGATGAAAATCTTCTGGTCAATGATGTTTTACTATTTTGTTGGTGAAAGCTTCAAGAAGTTTCTGATTTAGAATTAACACGCGATGATTCAGACGAAACATTGCCTATCTGCTGGCGAGCTAAAACTAACTTCCCGATTAGGTAATTTGAGAACATTTTCATCTTTTGTAAAACCATTTTGATTTCTGTGGTGAAAGAAAGATCATATCTTTAAAGAGTTATTGGTTTCGATAATATACAGTTCCTTATTGGATGTTAAGAAGTTCTTTAGACCAATAACTCTGCAAATAGGGAGCAAATGGTTGATCATATCAAGAAAACTTTTGATTCAACCCGAGGATTACTTGATCATCAGCGTAAGCAGTTTTAAAAAGCTCAAACCATTGTGATTACTTTCAAATTTGAGTTGGCTTTATTTAATGGAGTTTCTTTACATACTTATTGATGCAGAACAAAGGAAATGTGTGTCTTGGGATATTAGATGGAAGCAGTGTTCATGATGGTTCCACCATTATTCTTGGAGGTAAAATTTAACATTTTATCTGTAAACCCAAAATGTTCTTGTCTGAATCATCACAATAATCAATCGAACATGGAACTTATGAGAAACATGTTTTGTTTTGTTATTGCAGATATATCGATGCGTGGACACTTGATCGTGTACGACAATGTGAAACGGAGAATTGGATGGATGAAATCAGATTGCGTCCGGCCTCGTGAGTTTGATCACAATGTACCTTTCTTTCAAGGCTGAAGGATCCATAAGTACATATTTTGTAAGTATAAAACCTGACACATACACGTAAATTACATATTTTGTAACATAAAATGAAAAAGACTAATCCAGTTTTGATCTGTAACATAGCAATCCAATCCTACTAATAATAATACTATAAATTAGATATTACTAAATTCATAAATATTCTTAATTATCAAATATATTAGAAAAATGCTTGCTACAACTCCAGTTTCTAGCCCAAGTTGTCCGATTTGATGTTTGTGGAGGTCATGGTAGAAACTAAAAAAAAGGTGCAACCCCCCCAATGAGAGACTGAAGGGTTCAAGACAAGAACATTTTGGGTTGTCTACACTGCATACAATATGATCAGGACTTAGAAATGGTTTTGGGTTGTAATCGTAGATCGAACTAAAGATTAAGTGTGTATTTGAGAACGCGACGCATGTCTCTTTGGTGAGAAAACTCGAAAACAACCAGCTCCGAGTAAGAAGCTTCTAGTAAGTAGAAAGTCGACAAGATCCATTTGAAAATGTAATGTAGATCAAATAAGAAAATGAATTTTATGTGTCTATCTGCTTTTTTTAATCATTTTTCCAAACCACACCGGTCTATTTCTTATTGACACCATAGCCTTTTAAGCTCTAAGCAGTATAATGCTTGCTATAACTCCAGCTTCATTGGCGGATGGTTGAAATGTACATGTCTTGGTGAAATGCTTGCTAGAATTCCAGCTTCGTTGGCTGCCTCGAAACCATCTCGCAAAGAAATTGTACACTAAACTTGTTCAGTCTCCGATTTGGTTTTGACGCACCAATGCACTTTAATGTTTTAATCATTCTGTTGATCACTAGACAAGTGAATACTTTTGTCTTGGCATTATGAAAACTTTATTTACACATACTATTATGTTCTTCTAATTTAACTAGAACTTTAGTAACATATCAAAAAATTAATGGTAAGAATATCTATATGCTTTTCTGGATTACAAAATAGCAAACTTTTGATATCTCTAATTTTTGCAAACACTTTGAAGCCTATGATGAAAGAACTTTCTACATTTTTAGGTTTAGGGCTCAAAACTTCAGATCACAGCCTCCACAAAGTCTGGATGCCTGCATGGTATCAAAATTCCATATATTGATGTGTGTTACAATTAGTTTTATCTGTGGTGAAATTAAATATTTCAATAGTTATAAAAAAAACTAAAACTGATGGTATTTTATTTGCCATTAACAAAATTCGTGTTTTAGTCTATAGCTCTCATACTTAACTCGAGAATCTTCGTGTGCCCTTTGATTTGAAATCTCACAATCACAATATATATATTTATCAACGGCCAAGATTTTCGGATTTATATTTTCTAAACCCTAAACCTATATATATATTCGTCCTATCAGCAAATACAATATACTCCATCCGTTTTCGAATAGTTGTCGTTTTAGAGAAATTTTTTTGTTTTTAATTAGTTGTCGTTTTCAGTTTTCGATGCAAAATTTATTACTCTTTTATTTTTTATATTTATTTTTATTATGCAACTTGATTTACTATTGGTTAAATTATGTTTAGGTAGATAATTAATGATATTTTTATATTGAAAAACTAACAACATTAATAGTTTCTTAATTTGTGTGCATATAGTTAAAACGACAACTATTCGAAAACGGAAGGAGTAACAATCATGAAAATAGGAGAAATTACAGATTCCATCCCAAGCGATCTCATTAACGAGATATTCTTGAGATTGCCGGCCAAGTCAATCGCTAGGTTTCGTTGCGTGTCGAAGCTATGGGGTTCCATGCTTTGCCATCCATATTTCACGGAGCTGTTCTTGACCAGGTCCTTGGCTTGGCCGCGTCTCTTATTTTTGGTCGCACAATATCCTGAGTGGCTCTTCTTCTCGTCGCCTCAGCCTCGGAATCTGTATGATAAGTCGTCTCTTGAAATAGCCACTGATTTTCATATCAAATTCTCCGGAGAATTTTGTCGATACATTTGTAGCTATGCTTCTGGTTTGCTTCACGATACAGGGCCTATGATATGTAATCCTATCACGGGACAATATGCGATCTTACCTAAACTGAAAAGGTACAAGGAGCAGATAAGCTTTTTAGGGTTTGATCCGATTGACAAGCAATACAAGGTATTGTTCATGGCTTATCCATATTGTAATAATGACAATAAAATTCTGACGTTAGGAAATGGAAAAATGAGGTGGAGGAATATCCATTGTCCCTTGACCCATGAATGTTTTCGTAAAGGGATATGCATCAGTGGGGTGTTGTATTACGTAGCTCGACCAATTAATAGGTCGTATGATGAAGGACCTTATGTGATTGTTTGTTTTGATGTTAGGTCTGAGAAATTCAAGTTTGTAGATGCAAAATTCTGTCCGAGTTGGCCGTTGGATCTTGTATTGATAAACTATAAGGGGAAATTAGGTGGGATTATTTTGAAGTATGCTTCTGATGGTGGATTTCCCTTTGAATTGTGTGTGTGGGTTCTAGAGGATGTTGAGAAACATGAATGGTCCAAATATGTCCACTCTCTGTGGGATGAGAATAAAGTCGTTAAGGTTGCCTACAATCTTTCCGTTGCTGGTATGACTACTACATGTGAAATTATTTTGTCGATGAAATATACATCTAAACCCTATTATGTTTACTACTTCAATCCCGAAAGGAACACTCTCCGAAGTATTGAAATCCAAGGTTTTGAAGAATGTGATAAAGTAGGTGGAGTTTTTGCCTTTGTAGACTATGTAGAGGATCTTAATGTTAACGATACAAAGCAACTCAAGTCAAGCCTTTTACACCAAGGTCTAACTAAATATCATTAGAAAAAGGCCAAATCCAAAACGTCTTGCTCCATCAGTGAAGAATAAGCAGCCGACAACCTTCATCCAGAACAGGTACGGACGAATTACTAGCTAACCTAGAATGAGGATAGGTTTAGCTGATTTATCCTTGGAGGCCAGGCCAAATTCATAAACAAGAGCCTAGCTATCACTTTGTTGATCTACCTATTTTGTTCTTTCTGGTTACCATGTCCTAATATTGTTACTTTGGAGTTGGGAACAAACTTTTTTCTTAATCCTACATTGTGTGTTTCATAAAACAAGGAGTCACATGGGTCTTTGAAGAATTGATGTTTAAATTATGTCATATGCAAAACATGAATGATAATATCAGTGAAGACTGATTAATTTGAGGTTTGCAAATTTATTCTCTGTTTAGATCTGTTGAACAATGGCTTGAGCAATCATACCACTAGCCACTTGAGTAACAACAATGAAAGATTTCTGCTTTACTTAATTAACCTTAACATTATTGAAGTTAAACTTGATTTTGGGTTAAGCTTAATTTTGGGTTTATAATTCAATATTCTATATTGGACAAAACCCAAAGTTAAGCATAAGTTCTAGATTTCTCTAGAGCATCATAGAAAAAATCACCACCTCCTTAAGTGTTCTAGAGAATTCTATTAGATAGATATTTAGATAATTATGTAGAATAATCAAGAAGGTTGTAAGATAAAATCTAGATATTTTAGTAGAGTTATAGAGATGATGGTAGAATAATCTAGAGACTTTGTAAGCTAACTTTGGAGGCTATAAATACCTCCTCACTCCCTCATTTGTAACTAAGTTGAACAAGTGAATAAAAAGAAAGTTCAAATAAAAGAACACTCTTTAAAAGTTCTCTAAGTCTCTCCAAAAGTCTTTCAAGTAATCTCTAATTGTTCTTCCAAATTTTCTAACATACTTAGAGGGTTTCCTATCTTGGTTATATCGGGTTTCTCGAGAATTACGGTCTTGGGCTAGTGCTAAGCACTATCGATTTGGTTTCTTTACATGGTATCAGAGCCATTCTAATCTTGTGCTCATCAAGATCGGTGTGATAGAGAACTCGGGTTTACTCTAAGTATGGAATCTATGGGTCGCGTTGTTGGATTGGGAATGGAGATCTTAAACCAATCTAACTACCGGTTATGGAAGTCATGTATGGAGTCATACTTGGTTAGTGAAGACTTATGGGATGTCGTCGGCGGAAGTAGTACTTCATCACCTACCGGAGATGCTGCAACCGCGGAAGCGACGAAGGAGTGGACACGTAAAAATGCCAAGGCGGAGTTTGCTTTAAAGAGGTCAATATCCTCGGGAGTATTTGAGCATGTCTCAAGGTGCACATCCGCTAGTTCAATTTGGCAAGCGTTAGATCGATTGTTCAACAAGAAAAACGAAGCTCGTCTACAATTATTAGAAAACGAGTTGGCGAATGCGAAGCAGGGGGAGTCTTCAATCTCAGAGTTTTTCATCAAGGTAAATAACCTTTGCTCTGAGATCAATAATCTTAATCCGGAGGAATCAATCTCGGATGCTCGGTTGAAGCGGATTATTATTCGAGGTCTACGACCCGAGTATACACCGTTTGTGACTTCGGTTCAAGGATGGGCTACACAACCTTCTTTGGAGGAATTTGAAAATTTGCTCGCTTCGCAAGAATCACTAGCGGTACAAATGGCGGGAGTCAAAATTCATGATGACTCAGGGAGCGCCTTTGTAGCTAGGAGGCAACAAAACTTCAAAGCCAAATCCAATGATGGTGGTCCAAGAAACAATGATGGACATGAAGGATCTTCTAAGGGAGATAAGAAAAAATTTAAGTGCTATCGGTGTGGAAAACTTGGGCATTTTAAAAAGGATTGCCGAGTCAAGCTGAAGGAAACAAACATGGCAGAATCAAAAGATCATAATGAAGACGAAGAATGGGGAAAATGTTTTACGGTGGAGGCTGCATCTTCAAGTACATCTACACCTAAGAAGGTGGAAAATAATTGGATCGTAGATTCTGGTTGTAGCCATCATATCACCGGAGACGAGAAATTATTTTCTAGTCTTCAACGCCATGAAAGAAAAGAAGCAATCATTACCGCGGATAATTCAATCCATCACGTTGAGAAGGAAGGAACGGTGGTCATCAAAGGAGATGATGGAAGCCCAATCACTCTCAAGAACGTTTACCATGTTCCTGGAGTAAAAAAGAATCTTCTCTCCGTGGTAAATGCGGTGGACTCAGGTAACTATGTTTTATTTGGCCCAAGGGATGTTAAATTCTTAAAAAATATCCAAGAGTTAAAGGCGGACGTGGTTCACACTGGAGCACGGGTTAAAGACTTATACGTTTTATCGGCGTCAAACTCTTATGTGGAGAAGATGAGTACCAACGATAATGTCTTTATATGGCATGCTAGGCTTGGTCACATAAATATGACTAAGCTCAAGGTTATGGTGAATAAAGATTTGGTGAACGGGCTCCCAAAGTTGAAGATCCAAGATGAAGGCACAATTTGTGAAGGATGTCAATATGGAAAGTCTCATAGGCTTCCATTTGACTATTCCACTTCAAGGAGCAGTTTTCCGTTAGAGAGGGTCCACAGTGACTTGATGGGCCCGACAAGAACACCCTCATATTCCGGGTATCACTACATGTTGTTGTTCGTTGATGACTTCTCACGGTACACTTGGGTATACTTTGTGAAGGAAAAATCAGAAGTATTCTCCAAGTTTCTAGAATTTAAGGTTACCGTGGAAGGGGAGTTAGGTCAGAAGATCAAGACCTTAAGGACGGATAATGGAGGAGAGTTCATGTCTAAGGAGTTTCTCTCTTTTTGTCGAGATAATGGTATCAAGAGAGAATTTACATGTCCGCATACACCTCAACAAAATGGAGTAGCAGAGAGGAAGATCAGACATCTAAGTGAGACATGTAGAAGTTGGCTCCATGGAAAAGATTTGCCTAAGGCGTTATGGGCGGAAGGCATGAGATGTGCTGCCTATGTCATCAACCGGATGCCACTTAGTCCAAACAATATGAAGTCTCCTTATGAGATGGTTCACGGGAAGAAGCCAACGGTGAAGCATCTTAGGATATTTGGATCAGTCTGCTACGTCCATGTGTTTGATTCACAAAGAACTAAGTTGGAGGCAAAGGCGAAGAAATGCATATTTGTCGGCTACGATGAACAAAGGAAGGGTTGGAGGTGTATGGATCCTGAGACACACAAGTATGTTGTGTCTCGTGATGTTATCTTTGATGAAGTTTCTTCATACTACGGGCCACCTCAAGTCTTGGTTGAAAAAGATGGTGCAAATTCCTCCAAGATCGATGAATCAACTCTCCAAGTACCATGTGAGAGTGGAAGTCCTGGAAATAAAATTCAAGGTGAATGGGGGAGCACTAACCAAGAAGAAGAAGAGGAACAAGATCATGGTTCAATGGTCAATCAACGGCCGAAAAGAAACATTGTTAAGCCTGCAAGATATAGAGATGAAGAATTCATCACTACTTATTCATGCTTCTTCGCAGCTCCTTTAGATGATGATGAGCCATCTTCTTATGAGGAAGCCAAAGGAGTTCAAGAATGGGAGGCTGCAATGAAGGAAGAGATGAGTGCTCTCAAGAAAAATGAAACTTGGGATTTAGTTCCAAAACCCAAGGATGTTGAGCCCGTTTCTTGCAAATGGGTTTATCGAATTAAGCGAAATGCGGATGGGAGCATTGATAGGTTTAAAGCAAGGTTGGTTGCTCGGGGCTTCTCTCAAAAGTATGGAGAAGATTATGATGAGACATTCAGTCCTGTGGCGAAGATGACTACGGTACGCTCACTCATATCCTTAGCAGCAAGCTTTGGTTGGAAGTTATGGCAACTTGATGTGAAGAATGCCTTTCTATATGGTGAGCTTGATAAAAGTATCTTTATGGAGCAACCACCTGGTTTCGAATCACGAGAGCATCCTGATCATGTGTGCAAGCTGAAAAAGGCCTTGTACGGATTAAAACAAGCTCCACGAGCTTGGTATGGAAAGGTTGCTCAGTTCCTTCAATTTTGCGGCTATCAGGCATCAAATTCTGACCCGAGTCTATTCTTCAAAAAGAAAGGAGGAGTCCACGTAGTAGTTCTTCTTTACGTGGATGATATGATAATTACCGGGAATGATGATGCAGAAATTGCTTGCTTACAAGAAGACATGTCGATAAGGTTCGAGATGAAGAAGTTGGGTGAGCTGAATAACTTTCTTGGCCTAGAGGTTGAAAGAGTAAAGGATGGAATATTCGTTGGTCAACAAGGTTATGCAAGAAGGATTGTTGAGAAGTTCGGGGTGCACGAAGGAAAGACGCGCACTACTCCGATGGATGTGAACATCAAGCTCAGACGTGATGAAGGTTCATTGTTACCTGATGCTCGACCTTATCGCGCTCTTGTGGGAAGTCTTCTATACTTAACCATTACAAGACCTGATATTGCCTTCGCAGTAGGTCTTGTAAGTCGGTTTATGCAAGCACCAAGGAAGCCACACTTAGAAGCGGCAAAGAAGATCTTGAAGTATGTCAAGACAACTCTTGGCATGGGCTTGGTGTATAAGTACAATGCAAAGATTTCCCTTCATGGTTTTACAGATGCTGACTTTGGTGGAGATCTAGATGACCGAAAATCAACTTCGGGCTATGTGTTCTTATGTGGAGACACAAGTGTTTCATGGTGTAGCAAGAAACAACCAACGGTGTCGCTATCTACCACTGAAGCGGAGTATAAAGCTTCGACACTCGCGGCTCAAGAGTGTATATGGCTTCGAAGACTCCTTGAAGATTTGTTCGAGCCTATAAATAAACCGGTGGCTATCTACGGAGATAATCAAAGTGCTATCAAGTTAGCTAACAATCCGGTGTTTCATGCAAGAACAAAGCATATTGAGTTAGAACATCACTTCATAAGGGAGAAGGTTCTTGATGGAACAATTGAAGCCTTGGAAGTTCGAAGTGAGGACAACGTTGCGGATATCTTCACCAAGTCATTACCAAAAGGCCAATTCGAGTTACTTCGTTCGAAGCTTGGGATGGTTGACAAAATCAAGTTTAAGGGGGAGTATTGAAGTTAAACTTGATTTTGGGTTAAGCTTAATTTTGGGTTTATAATTCAATATTCTATATTGGACAAAACCCAAAGTTAAGCATAAGTTCTAGATTTCTCTAGAGCATCATAGAAAAAATCACCACCTCCTTAAGTGTTCTAGAGAATTCTATTAGATAGATATTTAGATAATTATGTAGAATAATCAAGAAGGTTGTAAGATAAAATCTAGATATTTTAGTAGAGTTATAGAGATGATGGTAGAATAATCTAGAGACTTTGTAAGCTAACTTTGGAGGCTATAAATACCTCCTCACTCCCTCATTTGTAACTAAGTTGAACAAGTGAATAAAAAGAAAGTTCAAATAAAAGAACACTCTTTAAAAGTTCTCTAAGTCTCTCCAAAAGTCTTTCAAGTAATCTCTAATTGTTCTTCCAAATTTTCTAACATACTTAGAGGGTTTCCTATCTTGGTTATATCGGGTTTCTCGGGAATTACGGTCTTGGGCTAGTGCTAAGCACTATCGATTTGGTTTCTTTACAAACATATTAACTCTTCAAATCTTGATGCAAACAAAAAGTTTAGCTTCTTTTACTTTGCTTTCCAAAGTCAATAGGTTCGTTTATGGTTCCTTCATTTTCTTTTCTCTAAACTCATAGGTCCGTTTAGCTTATACTGTGTATAATAATAATTTTTTTCTTGTTTTTATCATAATAAGTGTTACAGTTCTTGGAAAAGTTTAGAACACTGTAGAGCGAGATTTAGAATTTACTCCATCAACATAATGCTTATGACAATTTGCAAGGTTCTTGGATGAAGTAACAAGCTCTCTTAAGTTGCTTCTTACAGCGTCACACTCAAGACTACATTGAACACCCAGAATTTTCATTTTAATCGAGAAATTAACAATTAAGAACCCATCAACAAAGGAGTTTCACGATCCCTTCTCCCAAAGTCAGTCTTCTTGCTCCTCTTTTTAGTCAAGCAAAACAATCATCGGAGAAAATCAGTAAAACTCATTCATTGTAATATTCTTCGATCAAAACTATGTATAAATTTGGATGGTTAAAGCCCATGCTTCTTGGGCCTTAAGTAAGCGCTGAGAATCTAGTTAGGTCAAACTTCAGAGATTTTCCATATACTATATAAAGAGTCTCTGCGATTTCTTTTCATGAAATATTTGTCTGATTCGAAAATGAATAGAGAAAGAACTTTAGATTCTATCCCTTGTGATCTATTTCTCGAGATAGTCTCGAGATTACCTGCAAAGTCAATTGGGAGGTGTCGTTGCGTGTCCAGGCTATGGGGGTCCATGATTCGCGGGCCATATTTCACTGAGTTGTTCTTGACCAGGTCTTCGGCTCGTCCACGTCTCTTATTTGCTGTCAAAAGAAACCGTGAGTGGCTCTTCTTCTCGTCGCCTCATCCTCAGAATCTATATGAGAAGTGGCCTCTTGTAGTAGCCGCCGATTTTCATACCAAGTTCTCTGAAGACATAAGCGAATACATTTGTAGATATTCGTCTGGTTTGATCCATTTCTCTGATAGGTGGATCTCAAAAGAGGAGGTGATATGTAACCCTATCACGGGACAATATACGATCTTACCTAAACTGATGTCGTACGGAGTGTCGAGAAGCGTTGTAGTATTTGATCCGATTGACAAGCAACATAAGGTATTGCGCATGAACTGTGTATGTTATAATGAAACGGTTCATTATATTATGACATTAGGAACTGAAAAATTGACATGGAGGAAGATCCAGTGTCGTCCCTTAAGCTATAGGGATGGGCGTGAAGGGATATGCATCAATGGGGTTTATTATTACTTTGCTGTACGAACTGACAAAGAGTACTATGAAACGCATGTGATAGTTTGCTTTGATGTTAGGTCTGAGATATTCAAGTTTATTGAGGTGGAATCTTTTTATAATTCGCAATTGATGAACTATAAGGGTAAATTAGTTGCTATTAATTTGATGTATAACGACTCTTGTGGAAGGCTTAACCTTGAGTTGCATACGTGGGTTCTTGAGGATGTTGAGAAACATGAATCGTCAAAATGTGTCTACTCTTTGTGGACTAGTTATCTTGCTAACACCTACGGTATTTCCGTCGTTGGAGTGACTGCTACAGGTGATATTGTTTTGTCCAACATAAATTCATTTAAACCGTGTTATGTTATCTACTTCAATCCCGAAAGGAACACTGTCCAACATGTTGGAATCCGTAACCATGAAGTGTTGGAGAATGCCAATATAGTTTACACCTTTGTAGACCATGTTGAGGATCTTACGTTAAATAATATTATGAAGACAACATATGATGCTTCGACGTCTATAAGCCCACCGGAACAGACGTGTAAACCCACGAGAAAATCTCATTTACAGGTTTCGTGTAAGCTTTTATCGATTTGGTCGCTTATTATTTTGTTTTCTCTGGTTATCGTGTTTATGTTCTAATTGTGTAACACGGTGGGTACGTGGGATATAATGTTTTATCCTACATTGTTTCTTTCTTCTTCTTAAAACTCCTTTTTCGTAATACTAACTTCTACAGTATTCTTGTTTTCTTTGACTTTGTTTTTAAAGAAATCTCGTAAGAAAAATTGGATATCCAAAAATGCTGATTTTTAACTTTAAAGATTTTGACAGAGAGAAAAAATGAAAAGCATGCATGCTCTTTTTGTAATACATCTAGAAGAGAGTGGTTATGTGCCAAGCATCGGCTGATATCATCGGCAGAAAAATAAAATACAAATTGAAATGATTCTATCAATTTTTTTATTTTTTTCATTTAAAATCATTAGATGAGCTATCATTGGATTGTTTCATACTCTATCTTGGTTGACCGAGGACTCCACAAGAGCAGAGTAGTTACATTCTTAGCTTAGCTCGCTCGTTATCAATGTCAAGGCATGATGGAAAGATTAACTCGGGCTCCATCCGAGGAAACTAGTTGCTTGACGATTTTTGAACCGATTTCAAGTTTTGATTAGGCTTCTCCTTCTCACGAATCGTCCCTGAATTTTCTCAACAAGTTTCAAAGTTGTTTGCTAGCACCTAAATCTGTCGCTTATGTGACATCGAGATTTATCCTGCAATCTTTTTTTCTTAAAACTCCTTTTTCGTAATGTTAACCTCTATAGTATTCTTGTTTGCTTTGAATTTTGTTTTTACGAAATTACTTGATGATACCAGAAAAAACTGTCGTTTTTAATTTTTAACTTAAACAAATCTCGTAAGAAACATTGGATATCCACAATGCTGGTTTCTAAGAATTTCACTGGAAAAAATAAAATGTTTATGTACTAGAAGAGAGTGGTTCTGTGTCAAAGCAAAACAAAAGACTTTATAATTTTTTCGAGATCACAAATCAAGATTGATACTTAACCTGAGAGATTCGTGAGTGATTATTACCTAACTATTATTCTCTGCTATGAGATATGAGACGTGTACTTATTTCTTTATGCAAGCATTTGATTTAATTTGGACTCCCAAAGATTCTTTGATTACCAGCTGAATATGAGAAACACAGATTAGTTAATACTTTGATTACCAGCTTTGGTAAGAAGTTTCTTGGCTGTAAAAAAAAAAGATAATTGGTGGCTCTGTAGCAGGACTGAGGAAAGAAACTTCAGCACAATTAGGATTTCTTGCAGTATACGTCAGACAGAACCAGAAGAAGAAGAAGCAGAGATACATTTTTGAGTCACGTCACCAATATATTCTTCCAATTCGAGTTTACTTGAAAGATTTGGCTCTCTATCACTTCCTCTAGACTGGCTGAAGAAACTATGCCTGAGGAAACTATCCAAAACTGCTTTGGTCCGTGCGTGGAAGCTACTCATTATCCAAAAAGTATTATTCCCTTGCTTGGTAAGTGGGTGTGAAGCAACTTAATATCGGATCAGAAATACTACAATGATGGTTCCATGGCAGAGTCCCAAACTGATTTGGTATCACCCTCTTCTCGGTGCTTAGTACTTCATGAATCTTATTTAAGTTTATTGACGAGGAACTTTTTTTGTTACTGGCCTACTAAATTGATAAACTATGCTCTTGATACCCTTGACTTGTGTGTGGTTTCTAGAGGATGTCGAGATACAAGAATGGTCGGAATATGTCTACACTTCGTGGGAGAAATACAATGGTTGATCACTACAATGTTTTCGTCGCTGGAGTGACTGCTATAGGTGAAATTGTTTGTTGGGAATACTTGGTCGAGTTTATCGGAGATCACTCCAGTCATATAGCCCTCTTAGTGATATTGATGTAATTTAAAAAATACATGAAGATTTTAGTTTACAACATTAAGCAATCTAAAGTCATATGAATACATGATTTTGAAGATATCGATGAATCGAAGTAAAGATACTTGTAGCCATTTTCATTTCCTATTGAGATGTGTTGAATTGTTGATCAGTGGGTGGAACAATCATGCCGGCGTAAGAATCTCCACCAAACCAATATATATAGAAAGGATTTGAGACGAACTAGATGCTCCACTAGCCACTTGCTTCTTTTTGTTTTAACTCTGTTGCAGTTTCTCTCCCTCACTTACTCCAATGTACCTTATAAGAAAGACAAATATATTAAAACTCACTAAACAAAAAGTGAAAAGAAGAGGAAAATGGAACGATAGCTAATTGCATAAGACTATTTTTTTTTTAATCAACGGATTTATATTTTCTAAACCCTAAACTCAACCTATATGTAAGAAATCTTTCTCCTTCCTATCAGAAAATCCATTACACCAATCATGAAAAGAGGGGATATTTTGGATTCCATCCCAACTGATATCATCAACGAGATATTCCTGAGATTGCCGCCAAAGTCCATTGCTAGGTTTCGTTGCGTGTCGAAGCTATGGGGTTCCATGCTTTGCTGTCCACATTTCAACGAGTTGTTCTTGACCAGGTCCTCGGCTCGCCCGCGTCTCTTATTTGGGGTCTTCAGCTCGGGTCGACGACACGGTGAGTGGCTCTTCTTCTCGTCGCATCAGCCTCAGAATCCATATGATGAGAAGTTGTCTCATATACTAGCTGCCGATTTTCATATCAAATTCACTGGAGAATGTCGATACAGTTGTAGCTATGCTTCTGGTTTGCTATGTTTCCAAGATATACAGATCTCGAAACATGATGATCAGGATACAGTGTCTATGATATGTAATCCTATCACGGGACAGCATGCGATCTTACCTAAACTGAGTAGGTACGAAGAATGGATAAGCTTTTTAGGGTTTGATCATATTGATAAGCAATTCAAGGTATTGTCCGTGGCTTATCCATATTGTGATGATGGCCATAGAATTCTGACGTTAGGAACTGGAAAAATGATGTGGAGGAAGATCTATTGTCCTTTAAGCCATATTCTTTTTCGAAGGTCTAAAGCGATATGCATCAATGGGGTTTTGTATTACTTAGCTATACGAAATTATGAAAAGTTTAATGATAAAGGGCCGTATGTGATAGTTTGCTTTCATGTTAGGTCTGAGAAATTCATGTTTCTAGACGCAACATTCTGTGGGGAATGGCCAATGGATTTTATATTGATAAACTATAAGGGGAAACTAGGTGGGATTATTTTGAAGCATGCTTCTGATGGTGGATTTCCACTTGAGTTGTGTGTGTGGGTTCTAGAGGATATCGAGAAACAACAATGGTCGAAATATGTCTACACTTTGTGGGATGAGAATAAAGTCGTTAAGGTTGACCGCAGTCTTTTCATTGATGGGATGACTACTACAGGTGAGATTGTATTGTCGATGGGATATACATCTAAACCGTATTATGTTTTCTACTTCAATCCCGAAAGGAACACTCTCCAAAGTATTGAAATCCAAGGTTTTGGAGAATACCTTGAAGCACTTGAGATTAGTGGTGAAGTTTATACCTTTGTAGACCATGTAGAAGATCTTAATGTAAACAATACAAAGCAACTGAGGTCAAACCCTTTGTACCAAGGCCTAAATATCATTAGGAAAAGGCCAAAACCAAAACGTCTTGCTCCATCTATGCAGAAGCAGCCGCAGCCTTCACCCGGAACAAGTACGAATTACTAGCAAACCTAGAGTGACTACAGTTTTAGCAAAGTTGATCTTGGATGCCAAGCCAAATTCATGTATTAGAGTCTACGTGTGAGCTCTATCACTCTGTTGGCTTAGGGTCTTTTGAAGAAGAATTGGTTCGTTTAGCGTCTACTGTGTATTATTATAATACTTGTGTTTTCTTCATGAGCTTGTTTCTGGTTCTTGTGTTCATCATAATACAAATTATTACGTGGTACGGTGAGATGCTTTCAAGTTTCTATAACCAGTAGTGATGTTTGCACTCATTTGATCTTAATGAAAGAAACAACTAGGCCGGATCAGAACTGCAATGTATATGTTCCTTTAAGGTTTAGGTACATCTGAAGGAATTCATCAAATTTATCTTCTTTAGCAGTAGTAAAATCAAAGAAATCACGGAAAATATATTTTTGCGTTATGTGAATGTACATAATGAAATGCAACCGATATTTTCCTTGCGCAGTCTAGCGAGCCACAGGGTTCACTTCAGTATCAAAGGTAATGGTCACTTCTCTCGAACTCATTGAACCCATGTTCTGACTTTTCCCTCCCCTTGAGTTTTCTATAGTTATACATTCGGTTAGTTCGGTAACAACTTGAGACATGGTCGGTCTTGTCGTTGAAGTATCATTTACACAAGTCATTGCTAGCTCCACACACTTCCAAACAGAATCAGATTGGTACTCTCCCTTGAGACTTGGATCTACAATTTTTCTAATATCTCCTTTGGTAATCATTAAATTCACCCATTCTGCTATGTGTGGCTTTTCACGTCTCTGCTCAATCACGGGCTGATTTGTTATGATCTCCAATAAAACGACCCCGAAACTATACACATCACTCTTCTCTGTCAACCAATTTGTGTTGTAATATCTGCAAGACATTATGTAAAATATGCATGGTGAATTTTTTTTGATCATTTGAATTTAAGAATAATTAAAACAAAGATGTGTGTGAAATACTCTGGATCTAGGTAACCAATAGTTCCTGCCACAACTGTTGAGACATGACTTTCTCCTTCATTTAGAAATGATCTCGAAAGTCCAAAGTCGGCAAGTTTGGCTTGGAAGTGTTCGTCCAACAATATGTTTGCGGTTTTGACATCTCTATGAACAATTGGTGGTCTACATCCTTTATGCAAGTACTCCAAACCTAGTGTGACAAATTCATTTGGACCAAATCATATAAAACTAACGTTTTTAAGAGAAAAGGAATAGGTTCATAAAGCTTTATTAACCTTGTGCGGCCTCCACTGCTATTTGTAATCTAGTCTCCCACTTTAAAACATCATCACCGCGGTTCCCTGTGTGTTTTAACAAGGACGTTAGCTTATGACTAAGAAGGATTTGTTACATGTTTTTGTTGGATCGACAAGGGATTAAGGTTTTACCTGAGAAACACTCTTTTAAGTCTCCATTAGCCATATATTCGTAGACGAGAGCCAATTCCTTCCCTTTTTCGCAGTATCCAACTAGGCTTACCAAATTCTTGTGATGAACTCTCAAAAGAAGTTCAACCTAAAAAAACCACAAAAATTTTCAAATCTATAGTCCATATTTATTGAAAACAAACAAAAGACACTTGCATAAATGAATATTTTGGTGTTATAAGTACCTCTGCTTTGAACTGTTTATGGCCATGTTTTGAAGCGTGTGAGAGTACTTTAACAGCAACTTGCTCAGTACCATTTACATATCCATGATAAACCATACCGAACCCTCCTTTCCCGAGAACATTTTTAAAGTTATTTGTCATTTCAGTAACTTCCGCGTAAGTAAACCTTTTCTTTTTTGCTATTCTTGGTGGCTCGGATGATCTTGAAGTTCTATCATTTTCTGCAACGCAAAATTTAATACGATTTTGTAGTTTCTACTAGTGCGTAGTACTTATCAGAGCGTATGAGTTTCCCAAAAATACCTTTACTCCTTGATGGATTTTTCTTTCTAAGAACCAAAAACAAAACCGATGCAGCTATAAGAACAGCTATTAAAGCAACTGATGAGACAATCGGTACAATTATACTCTTTTTGGGATGTCCACCTTCTCCATGTTTGTTTCCACATGGTCCTTCTGTACAAAGAAGCTTAGGGTTGCCTTCAACACTATGAATTAAAACTTCAAATATTTATTGATCAAACCTATGATAATCATCATCAACTGAAGATAGTATAATAAATACTTACTTCAATTTCAATCCTTTCTTCTGTATAAGCTTTTGAGGAAGTTGACCACTAAAATTGTTTCCACTTAAATTTCTGTTAAGGTATAAAAAGAGATATATTATACAAGGAGAGAACTTATAAAAATAGTTAAAACACATTAATAATGTTTCGTACTGTCTAAGAGACTTACATGATCAAGAGCGATTTTATGTCAGCTAGAAACTCGGGCACATCCCCGGCCAAGTCGTTATTTGACAAATCCCTGCCATTTATTTTTTTAAAAGAAAAGCTTCATCACATAAGACAACATAAAATGTTTGCTTTTGTTCATGTGTTTGTGTGATACTTACAACTCTTGTAAATGGGTCAAATTCTGAATGGAAGGTGCAATGATTCCGGTTAGTCCACTTGAAGACAAGTTTCTAGTGATACGTTAATGAAAATGTTTCAATTGTGATATATTTAGAATAGAGAATCTTATTTTTATTATGATACGGTGATTGAAAAATCTTACAAGAAAGTGATTGTTGGTGGAATGGAACTATCAGTGTTGCTGCATTTCAAACCAGCCCACAAAAACTGTTCGGGGACACATGGATCTCCTTGCCAATTAATTCTACTCAATCCATAAGCAGTTTGGATCTTCTTCATAGCAAGCACTAGCATTTCATAGTTAATAATATATTAAGAATCAAACACATGCAAAGCTACAATTCATATGTATGAAAAATGTAAATTTACTCACCTTCATCTTGGTTTGTTTCTGACTGAGGAAACTCAACAACAGTATATATTTCAATAGCATTGATGAGAGGAGGAAGAGTTGACTTTGTTGTTTTCACTAGCTGCAAGAGGCAACTCCCTCCTTTACATGTCAATTTCGAATCGGGTTGGGGGCTCATAGTATCTATACTTAACATTTTAGGACTAAAAGGTCCATAATAAATTTTTCCATTCAGCAAAACATTGAATTCCCTGGTCTCGTTGGCTAACAAAGTTTGAAGCTCTGCGAAGTGAAGGTAAAGGTGAAACTGTGTGGTAGAATCCTTTAAGCTCCATGGAAATTCCCATGTTCCATTGTCATTCACACGGGTTGCAGCCGATGCCATTGCACCTTGTGGTAGATCAAAACCATTTGAAGTGTTTACATTGAGAGTGGTAGTTACAAGTGTCCACTCCTCATATGAGAATGGGAACCACCTACGGTCGTTGAGATCATCCGGGTACCTATAAGTATCTTGTATTAGACATATATAGACCAAACCTCGAAGGTGTTTGGCATCAAAGAAAGATTCAAATTATTTTTTTTTATCTTTCCTCATTATATTTCTCTTCTTGCTCTATGGCATCTCTTTATCATAAAACTGTACCAAGACGCAAGACAAAGATTCCTTGCACAAATTAAAGTTTACTTACCGTAAAACGATCCTTGAATCTTTAAGATATCCTCTAAAATAGAGGTTCAAGGAGCTCCCAATGGCACTAATATAAGTATCACTTCTCAATGGTCGTACCTCCAAGGTTGATATCATCGGCGTAGTTGTTCCGGTCTTAACAAGACAAATATCCAAAGTGCTTAACCTAGACATGTGAATGATCTCCACGAACACACCACCTCCGGTTGCATTAAAATTCACCGTAGTCAACTTATTAGGGCCAATAAATAGATCAAAGTTTGGGAGAGTATTAAGACCATCGTAATTTCCATATAAGAAAGATGCTCTAATCAAGTAATTTGTTCCTTGTGTGACCTTCAGGTTATAACAGTTCCGTTCTCCATCTGGAAAGTATCTCAGAGTTACAAAAGCCTTTTCGAAGTTTCGCTCTGAATCCTTACTGACTCGACCGTTCTGTCCACTCTCGATGAAACTAGAATCCGAAGTGAATGTTAATCCAGTAGATGGATTGGTATATGAAGACCCATCAGGTAACAGACCACAATCCAAAGTGATGAATCCTAATACAATATTCAACCAAAAATAAAAAGAATCCTAATGAAACGAGGAATCAATGAGAAGGGATTATCAGAAAAAGAAAACAAATTATGAAAGCGGACAAGAAGAGGGTTTCTTAATTTGAGAGTTAAAAAGATAATAGTATAAAACCTTTTTGATCTTGAGCCTGAACAACATGTATAAAAGCAAATGTGATGATGAACACACATAAAACTCCATGAAAATACTTCTCCATTTTTCCTATTTTTGGAGAATAATTAACTACCTTGACGTCTTTTTAAGTTCTGAAATATTAATCTATGTCACGTTATGATCAAGTGGACACTAGTTAAAGAAGCTAAACCCTTAAATTGTCAACTGCCAAAATAAAGTATAGCAAATATGTCTAGAAACCCCTGAACTTTCTAAGATTTGCAATATCAACCGTTATTTATAGAACTTAAAGATTTCACTACATTAATTCGATTTTTTGAGGAGACGTTTTCTAATTTCTAACCTTTTAAGACAAAATGATCTCTCCTTTAGCCAAAATTAGGGCTCTTCTGAACAGGAAACTTTGGTTACAAGTAAGAGTCATTTCAAAGTTTTGTTATCCGACTGGGTTTATTGTATTTTAACATATTAAGAGCTTAACTCGAAAAATCGTACAAAGTATATGTTGTTCTCTGTGCCAAAAGCAAAAAGAATAGAGAGTATCCTAAAAGATACGTCTAACAAGTTGGTATAGAAAATAACTCATTTGTGTTGGGGACATTAAGTTAAGTCAACTCCATCTCTTCATATATAGATGACTCTTACCTTCATAGTTTTCATTCGAAGAACATATGCAGATAACGTAAGTTAACACTGCGAGTTATTATTTAGTTTTAAAGCATATGAAGAACATGTCAACGAGAGATAAAGAATGTTATTTTGAGACGTGGATCCAACTCCAATGATTCTGACTTTTTAAGAAAAAAGGTTGAAAACCACCCAATTTTCAAAAAAATTCAGAAAAATACCAAACCTTTTCATATGACTTTTATATACCAAACTCTGTAAAACATTTCTAAAAAGCTACTCTGTTAACACGAGGTGAACGGTGTAGTAACAAAGTTATGTTTTCATCTTAAATTGCAAACTAAAGAATTAAGGAACCAATTGCCTAGCTAGACTCTCGGTTCAATCCGTAGAACAATTGCTACATCGTTTCTTTAAAATATCACCCCTAACGTATAAAGTATAAACCCCTTGTTTGATCCATAAAATAATTGCTACAACTTCATTATACGAACACATATCTAGAAATCTCCGTAGAGGTCTATAGAGAGCAAGTAAGTTTTCTAACTCTAAAAAGGAGAAGTTAGAAATAGATGATGATAGTTCACCTGTTCAAACTAGCGAGGTGATCTCCCTCAAGGAGACCAAGAGAGCTATGAATGCCACGTTTGCTTACACAACAAGAACAAACAAATTAGACTCTGACCACACAGGTTTACTATTATTATTCTCTAACGCAATTACACCTTATAAATATAGATAAAAATACAAATATTGTCACTGGTATTTTTATTTTTATTTTTGATTTGATATATTCAATTAACACCATTAATTTGCTTATAAAGTCAGACTATAATTTACAAAAATAAAATAATTAAAAATGATATTGAACAAATTACCGAAAAACGAATAGACAAGTTTATTTATATTTGTATATTTGTCTTATCTAGTGATTTAACAATTCTTACAACTAGGTATATAATATTTTTGTCCAATTAAGATACAGTATTTCATAAATCTCATTGAATGAATTTGTTCCATGTTAATATATGTGTCAATATAAGCTGATGTGTATTATTTTCTTAATTTGATTGATTGTACTTTTTAAATGAGATATAATCTTCTACTAAGAGAAAAGTAATAAAAGTGATTGTATATGGAGGCACAAAAAAAAAGTGAGGTACACATCTGGTAATTAGTGGATTAATTAATTTAATTATATTCTTAATTAATCCACTAATTACGAGATGTGTACAATCACTTTTTTTTAGTACAATCATTATGTAGTAAAAATCAGATTTTTTGGTAGACGTGATTATATCAACAAAAAAAATCAATGAAAACATAAATCAATACAATTAAAACAAAATAAGTCTCTCTATGTGTGACACATCAGCATTTTTGTGTAATGAGAGGTTGACAATTCATTAAAAAAAAATGCAACCAATCAAAACATAAAGTGAAACTCTTAACAACAAAATTACCAAAAGAATCCTTAAAAACTAAACGTGTGACCCAAGTTGTGCAATCAGTCATGAAACCCTAATTTCAATCAGTTCCTCCTTTGTTCCTGTCGTTAATTGTACATGACATTGATTGTGGAAGACATGAGAACAAGTCATCCATGTTAGGTCGATAGGTTTCGGACCGGAGAGATTCTCAAGACAGATGGAACACGAATCTGTTTCCATATTCGAAGCGAATATAGTTTATGGGTATATATACATAATTGGTACAAAATTTAAGATTTTCTTGATTAGACAATTACATATTCAATTAGCGTTCAAAAATCAATAATCAAGTACGACATTCAATCAAAAAAATATCTCAAGGAAAATAAAAAAGATTCGTTTCTATTAGTTCATTAGGTGAAATTCCGTTGGAAAAAATTGAAAATTGGTTATAATGTTAGTCTTTGCGAAATAACATCCATATTTGTTTTTGTAAACAGAACTGGAACATGTTGATTTTTGAGTTATATAGTAAAAAGTAAAAACATTTATGATAAACATCGTAAATAGAAATAATATAAATATGTTCATGTAAAAGTAACTATAAATATAAAGTTTACATTTAGATATTTGATAAACTCCATTAAATAATAAGAATAACAAAAATTGTATGTGTTAACATAAGTTGAAGTGTATTCATTTTATATTAAATTTGATTTTGTTTTTCCTGAACAAATTAGAAATCCATGTATCATTATTAAAAAAAAAAAAAATCATTATGTATATTATTTGTTTTAATTTGAATGATGTGTGTCCATGTATCATGTGTTTTTAGTTTAAAAAAAATGCTGATGTGGCAAGCTGGAAAGTTGATGTGGCAAATTGGAAAGTTGATGTGACAAGGTAGATAGCAGATGTTTACTCCCTCCGTTTCAAAATATAGGTCATTTTGGATAAACTTTTTTGTTTCACAATATAAATCGTTTTCAAGTTTTTATACAAATTATATATTACTTTAATATTTTATAATTATTTCTATTATGCAGTCTTTTTTTATGAATGACTGACTTTTTAAAAGTTTATATTTTAAATATGCATGTTTTTAGCTAAAACGACTTATATTATGAAATAGATGGACTATTAGTTAAAACTGTTTTGATTGACTACAGTTTTTAATGAGTTGTCAACCTCTCATAACACAAAAATGATGATGTTTCACTCATTGAGAGAATTATTTTTTTTTACTTGTATTGATTTTCACCCGATTCAAGACTAATTCTGAGAATTCTGAAGGCCATTCAAAATGGGTTTGAAAAAATAAAATAAATATATATGGGTTGTAAAGATTAAGTTTCGTAACAACGCAAAATCTAGGACAATTAAGATCAAAAAACGTTTTTGACTCTAAAGTAAGAATCAAATTCTAATAAGTTTGTCATTTAAGGTGATATCTCCTCTTTACTGCTAACGTTGAGTTTTTGGGCTATAAAGCCATTGACTTCATCTTCTTTTATCTTATTCTCTTGCTTGTGTCTAAGAGTGCACAATATTGCTAACATTTGGTTGGCTTTTGATTTTGGGTATTGCAAATTAAAGGAAAAACAATTTTACCCTAAGACCAGTCACAACGGTACAAGTTTGTGTCGGGTGTGTGTATTTTTTAATTGTGAAATATTGGAAAAGTTGTGTAAGAAGCTACATTTGGGTGCAAAGTTGCATTCGGATGCAAGACTTTTTATCTCTCTCTCTCTCTTACTTTCTCTCTCTTTTTTATCTTTTGCTTTAAATGATAATAATAAAAAAATTGTTACACCCATACGAGCAGCATTTGCCACTGCTGATGCTCTAAGACTCTAATCATCATCAAAACGTTCACTACGAAGCAATTTTTGAGCTAATGAAAGAAACCATCAAAGCAAAAGTCTTTAACAACTTATGGCTTCCCTCTCTCACTCCCGTTGCTAGTTTTTTTTAAATGTTTACTTATTTATTGGACAATTTGAAAAACTAGCAACTCGAGTGCGAGAGGAAACCCATGAGTAGCTAGCTAAAGACTTTATCTAGCAACTGGAGACCAATTTTTTTACATCTGCGTAATTCTCAAACCTGAAAATCACCGAACTAACTGAGAATCGAACCGAACCGAACCGAATGGAATGTCGGTTCAATTCGGCTAGTTTTTGAAAAATCCAAAAACTGAACCCACCGAAAAACCGAACTCCCAAGCCTAGATGTGTCACAGTGGGTCTCTCTATCAGTGCCGGCTCAATACTTTGATGGGCCCTAGGACAAAAAAATTTTGGGCCCTTAGAATTTTTTTTTTTTAGTGTTTTTGTGTTATAAAAATTTTTTTATGATATTTTTAATAAAAATTTAATTATGAAAACTTAAAAACAGTAAATAAAATTTTTTTGGGCTATTATAAATTTTATTTTTATGTTGTAATCTATTTTTTTAATACTTTGTAAAAATATTTTAAAAATTGGGCCATTTAATTATTAGAACACGGGATTGGGCCCCTGGCCGTCGCACCGCCCGCCCAATATTCTGAGCCGGCACTGCTCTCTATCCTCTTCACATAACCGGCCGACTTTTTGGCGGTCACGTCAGCTTTGTATCCTCCACCACGTCAACACAAAACCCGTCAAGCTCCACGTCATCCATCCAACCACCGCAACCGCTGATCCCAAAGTCGAACGAGTCGTAAACTTCACCGACTTCGTACTCTATCGGCTCCAAAACGACTTCTTCGCCGTTGGATGGCGAAGCCATGAATCTTGGCGGCAAACCAAGCTCATCGTCAGAAGCTTCTAGAAGATAAACCAACTCAACCATGGCATCTTCACTACTTGAAGTCTTGTCCTCCGTCGCCGCCTGCGTCGATATAATATCCTCCTCTAAACTTTTGACCACAGATTCAAGTCCCGGAACCTCATCACCGTCCCTAGAGTCTGGTACATCAAACATGTTTAAAAGATCCGCCATGTGTTCCAGATCATGCCAATCAAGAACCGAGTTCATCGAGTTACTCGACTCTAGCGAGTTGACTTGGTTTAGCTCATGGACGTCGTCCGAGATTCTCTCTGTTTCTCGGCTCTTCTTCATCGGTGGAGATTCGGGTACGGAAGAGTCCATGTTGAAACGTTCACGCTTCTTCTCTATCTTAGCCATTGGAAACTACGTAATGTTAACGTTCTCAGATAAATCAGATGGTTAGAGTTTTTGTACTAGACTCGGTTGAGTTTTTATACTACGTTGTTTATTATTTCTTTATTTAAAATCTATAAAAGAAAAACTACATATTAATTAGAAACGGCAAATGTTAAAAGAAAAAAAAAAAGCAATTTTGTTTTGTTAAAAAGATATTAGTAGTTGATATGACAAAACAAAACAACTGTTTTTTTTCCTTTCAACATTTGCAGTTTCTCAGTAATATGTAGTTTTGCTTTTATAGATTTCAAATAGAGAAATAATAAACCACTCAATTAATGTAAAATACGAGTAGTATGAAAATAGTTGATTTAACAAAATTAATTTAAACGAAACAAGTTTAGATCTTTGATCGGTAACTTGCAAAATTATTTAATTGTTCACTCTTTCACTTAATTTCTCGTTTTAATTTATATATACAACGATTTGACCATTTTACTCTTTCATTAATCCAACCAATCTAACAAAATGTATTTTTGTTAAAGTATCCAGTAAAATGTATAGTTTTTTTTTTTTATCAAACTTAAATAGAAAGAAACTCAAGTATCAGGTAAATAAAAGCCACCGTTCTTCTTATCTAATTTAATATCGACTGTAGTTGATAGTTGTAATGTGAAGCTTCTTCGAAATTTTATTGTAAACATAAACATGGTGATATTATAATCAAAATAATACCAAGTATTTTACTATGAGGAGTGATCGAGGTGCACATCTTCTTCTTCTTTTTTTATGGTTTGGATTAATATGTAAAAGCCATCATATACAATAAATTAAATTTTATATTATTAAACAAGATTTACACTTTGCATAATTTGATTCTATAACTAGATGAAATTGGTTGTAGAATCTAGCCAATTTCAATATTAAACTTTGTTCAGAAGTGTGTCAAATTAATCTTGAAAATTTGAAAATTTTCTAAAGTTTATCTTCATAATTACTTGGTAGTTGGTAAGTTGTAGGAATCTTCATCTCAATAATGAATTATTTGCATGCAAATGGAATCCGAATCATATAAACATTACATTTTCATGGTAGAATACAAATAAGGCATTTTAACTCGGCTAATTATATTAATATACTGTATTACTAATATAACTGAACTTTGTCACTGAGCTTACGGCAAAAAAGATATCACAATTAATAATTTCTCCTATTTTGGAGCAAATTATTACTAATTTTTCAATATTTTGATTTAAGCTTTTTATTAAGTTACTATTCCTTCCAATGTTTTTTTTCTTTTGATATCTTTATTCCCTCAAATGTTTCATTCATCAAAGTGTTCATGATTAAAAAAAAAAAAAAAGTGTTCATGATTTGAAAAAAACAATATTGAGCAGACCAAAAAAAAAAGAAGATTGAGCCGAATCTAGTATTGAAGCGCCGTGGACGTGTGTATTTATAGTATATAGAATTATTAATTAATACTATATAAGCTCTCGAGAAGGCTTTTGGCGTTGTTGTGTGGTTTTCACGAAAAGACGAAAAAAAAGCCAATCTCTTTTCATTATATTTTTGTTTAATACAACTTTTACATGCAACGCACCACGTCATAATTTTTTTTGATAGATGTCGCACTCAACGCAATGGAAAATTCGTTACTAAAAGTTATAATTTGAAGACGCCATGTGTAATATAAAGAGAAATTGTCAAAAATGCCCATTTTTCAATACTCCTTTTCAAAAATGTCCTCTTTGAGAGTCCATTTTTAAGTTTGCCCTCTTTTAATATTTAATTAGGATTAAAACCCGCGCTCCGCCGCGGGATATTTTTAAAAATTTTTTTTATTTAATAGAAATATAATATGTAATAATCAAATCATATTGTTTGATCATTATTAAATCAAACAGATGTGTGCCAACCAAACATTTTTTTGAAGAAGTTATTCGGGCATTAAGTGGCTTTATTAGGAAACACTATATATGAGGTGAATGTTTTTTTACTCAAATTTCATAAGCCTTATCTGATCTCTAGAACATCTATTTGTCTAAACCAAAGTTTGTTAAGCAAAATGTACCCAAATCATCAAATATAAACTGAAATTACAAGCAAAATAAAAAAATATCAGTTTAATTTCGGCAATTATTTTTTATGTGAACAGAGTCAAACTTTTCCTAAACAAAACGAATCAAACCTTACTACTTAACTAATTCAACTCAGTACAATTTCCTCCAACTCAGAACAATTTTCTTGCACCACTACTTTAATCAATTTTTCAGAACTAAAATAAGAACTAAATGATTTTCCAATCATTATGGTTATCAAAATGTACCCAAATCATCAATTTTTTTATGTGAATGCTAATGTTTGATCGTAGCATTCATAGAATTATTATACTTTTCTTCTGTGTAAGTTTGATTATTTTCTTTGCCTGTTTAGTTACTTGCTACCCGGTCGTTTATATGCAGCTCTTCGATTCAAAATTAATGTTTGTTTATTAGCCTCATGTAAACTAAGAAACTCACTCCATCTAAAAGTATCGTTTTGTTTATCCTTTTCTTGCATGCGTGTCTTATAGTGTCATGCACCAACTACTGAACTTCCTCAAAATAATGAGAATTACCTTGCTATTGATTGCATTCAGGAATGCATATCAATACTCGCCTTTATACATTTTTGTACGTAAAATTTGTAACTTTAAATCACTGTAGCTACACCATCTCGAAATTCCCTTCTTGGCCACAACTAACATTTGTAGTCATTAAGACTTTAACATGAGTGCAACTGTAGCATTGATCTATTATACTCATCAAAATCGATTGTTATCTCCGATCCCTTTCCTATTTTATTGGCCCAAATTTCTTTTTCCAGCCATAAAGGTAAACTACAAAAGTACAAAACATTGGTAAAGAGAGAGTGAAGATAGAGGTTGACCTTATTAATGCTTAATCCGATAATTTTTCACTCACCACCTTTTACTTGTTCTCTCTATTCTTCAGGTAAAGCTCCAGTCCTAGAAATCGTGTGTATTCTCAGACCCATCCAGTAAAAAAATTCATATGATTGTTTCCCATGCCTTCCTTGATCACATATGGATGGTGAACTGCAACAATTGATGCAAATGATGACATGAATACTAAAACCAAACAACATATATAAATGTCTGTACATTTGAATGTGGGTCTGCCAAAGAATTTGCACATGAAAAGACTCAGCTAATACAATAATCGATCCAATTGCATGGACTTTTACACTGCATTTGTTCTAGAATTTGAATATTAGGGTCAACAAAAACAATTTACCTTGAACTTTCATGTTTAACTAACAAATATATATATATAAAAGTATATAAGTATATAACAAAGATTAGCGAGGAAATACTTACATAAGATCTTTTTATAGAATGGCTTTATCACCTCTCATCCCTTTTTCCCTAGTCAAACCCACATAGTGACGAAAGTTTACTTTTTAGATTCCAACATCTGATTCCTGCGGAGAAGTCTATAAACAATTTCTATAGTTTGCATGGGATATTTGATGAACTGGAAATACATAGCAAAGCTTGAAGATGAAGACTCTCCATATTGCTGCAGTTACAAAAAAAAAAAAAAAAATTGGCTTAATCTTCGACGGAGAAACGTGAAAACCTAATTTCGTTTGATGTGAATAAATTGGGTGGAGTGAAGATTTGATAACTGTGGCATATTCGGTTTTTTGGAGAAAACTGAATCGATTCCAGCGGCGATGGCCTCCGGTGTGAACAAGTTGGCCGGATTCTTTTTTTAGTAGATGCATTCTGGATTGTTTTTTAATGTCGTCAATACTAATTAATATTTAATGTCGTTCCAAGTATAAAATCTTTCACCAAAAATCTTATACTCCAATATTTAGTGACATTTGAATATTAATAAGCCCATTTCTTCTCAAACCATAAACCCAAGATAATGAGATAGTTTTAACAAGAAAAAATGACATGGAAAAGAGAAGAATTAGTATTGGCAGGAAAATCTGAGCTGTATTAAACGAAATGTTTTCATTGGATGACGATTTTAATGAGGTGTCAACCTGAGAATAGTCCAAAATGTTGAGGTGTCAGGCCTGGAGAGATCCTTAGTGTTTTTATTATATTGATGACCATTTTACCCTTATTTGAAACAAAATTAGGTCCACAAAATACAAAATATTTTTTGGCGGAAAAAGTGATCCCGCAATTTTCCCGCCAAAACACTTGTAAAAACCTTTAAAATACCTTGTAAAATTTTCCCGTAAAAATTTTTCCCGCCAAAAATTTTTTTTGCGGCAAAAGTGATTCCGCAATTTTTTTGGCGAAATTCTTTTGGCGGAAAAAATTTACAAAGTATTTTAAAGGTTTTACAGAGTATTTACAAGTGTTTTGTAAGGTTTTACAATGTATTTTAAAAGGTTTTACAAGGTATTTATAAGGTTTTATAAGGTATTTATAACTTGCAAAACCTTATAAAAAACTTGTAAAACCTTATAACTTGTAAAACCTTATAAAATAGCTTGTAAAATCTTATAATATCTTATAAATACCTTATAAATACGTTGTAAAACCTTTTAAAATACATTGTAAAACCTTATAAATACCCTGTAAAAAACCTTTAAAATACCTTGTAAATTTTTCCCGCCAAAAATTTAACGCCAAAAAAATTGCGGAATCACTTTTGCCGCAAAAAAAATTTTTTGGCGGGAAAAAATTTTACGGGAAAATTTTACAAGGTATTTTAAAGGTTTTACAAGTTTTTACAAGTGTTTTGGCGGGAAAAATTGCGGGATCACTTTTCCCGCATAAAAATATTTTGTATTTTGTGGAACTAATTTTTTTATATTTCCTTATATATTTGTGATATCTTTTATTAAAAGAAGGGTAATTTAGTCATTTTGTACATAAAAAGGGGTATTTTTAAAAATGGACAGCCAAAGGGGGCATTTTTGAAAAGGGGTATTAAAAAAGGGGCATTTTTGTGAGTCTCAATTGTTAAAAATGCCCCTTTTTCAATACCCCTTTTCAAAAATGCCCCCTTTGAGAGTCCATTTTTAAGTTTGCCCTCTTTTATTTTTTAATGACCATTTTACCCTTATTTGAAACAAAATTAGGTCCACAAAATACAAAATATTTTTTGACGGGAAAAGTGATCCCGCAATTTTCCCGCCAAAACACTTGTAAAAAACCTTTAAAATACCTTGTAAAATTTTCCCGTAAAAATTTTTCCCGCCAAAAAATTTTCCCGCCAAAAATTTTTTTTTGCGGGAAAAGTGATTCCGCAATTTTTTTGGCGAAATTTTTTTGGCGGGAAAATTTTTGGCGGGAAAAATTTACAAGGTTTTTTAAAGGTTTTACAGAGTATTTACAAGTGTTTTGTGAGGTTTTACAATGTATTTTAAAAGGTTTTACAAGGTACTTATAAGGTTTTATAAGGTATTTATAACTTGTAAAACCTTATAAAAAACTTGTAAAACCTTATAACTTGTAAAACCTTATAAAATTGCTTGTAAAATCTTATAATATCTTATAAATACCTTATAAATACGTTGTAAAACCTTTTAAAATACATTGTAAAACCTTATAAATACCCTGTAAAAAACCTTTAAAATACCTTGTAAATTTTTCCCGCCAAAAATTTATCGCCAAAAAAATTGCGGAATCACTTTTCCCGCAAAAAAAAATTTTTGGCGGGAAAATTTTTTGGCGGGAAAAAATTTTACGGGAAAATTTTACAAGGTATTTTAAAGGTTTTTATAAGTTTTTACAAGTGTTTTGGCGGGAAAAATTGCGGGATCACTTTTCCCGCCAAAAAATATTTTGTATTTTGTGGACCTAATTTTGTTATATTTCCTTATATATTTGTGATATATTTTATTAAAAGAAGGGTAATTTAGTCATTTTGTATATAAAAAGGGGTATTTTTAAAAATGGACAGCCAAAAGGGGCATTTTTGAAAAGGGGTATTGAAAAAGGGGCATTTTTGTAAAATATCAACACTATTTTACTGTAAACATGAATTAATTTATTAAATATTTTTTTGTTATACACAAAAACTATTTATAAAATTACGTATAATAAAATTCGTTTGTGCGTGTATTCCACGTTTTGTTTTAAAATTCTAAACAAACGTTTAGTTGCACAATTCATCATTGGTCAATTTTATTGGTATTAAGTGAAAAAATAGATGGTGATGAATGGTATAGTAGAAAACATAGTATTTATAGTAGAGAATTTTGTTATTTTTCAGGTCATATAATAATATAAGATTTATTTTCAAACTAAATATTTATTTTTAAAAAATCAAATAATTTAATTAGTAAAATTTTGAAATAGTGTAGAAATTTTAATGAAACAACTTCAAATATAGGCTGATCCATTTAAAACCCTAGCGACCCACGTTGATACTTGAATCATGATGTTGGAGGATTTCATTAAGTGATTTGCTGCTGTTAGAGAATGCTCATTGTTAAATTTAGGTTGGTTATCTAGTTCTAGAACCCAATATATTTCATGCACCAAAAATGTTTGATGAGATGTCTAAATCAATTTTTATAGAGTAAAATTAACCTTGTCAGTGAGAATTAAAGTTATGAGACTTTATGATTTTAGCGAACCCATTCCTATTGCTCACTACTCACTTATTTACAAATGAAGATATAGTAAATCTAAGTTATTAGTGAAGGTGGTCAAAACCTTTGGAGAAGTTAATCTCATTTTAGTGATACGGGCTCTACGAAACCCATTTGTTTATCCAAATTTTTTTTTTTTTTTTACAATTTTTTGATTCGTGCATGTCATATTTGCGCATAGACCATGCTAATCTTCTCTGTATCATTTCAATTTTATCGGATGTCCCCGAAAGGACTTAGTTTTTTTTTGCATTGCTTTTTTTCTTTTTACCTTGTTAGTAATTTCTACTTGTTTAACTTTAGAAACGAATAGAAAACCAAATCTCCTTTTGTCTTGGCTTAACTCTACTCTATCATCTCTAGACGTAACAATTTGTTTTTATGAATTCTTCATTCATAAATCATAATCAGGAGAAAGAACATCAAACAAAGAATCAGATCACGATCTAATAGGTCATATATGTATCTAGATTTTTTTCATAAAAAAGAAAGATTTGTTTCTAGAATTTTATCCTTTCTTCAAGAATTTACCCCTTTCCCATTTCATGCAATTGCCGACTCAGAGGATTGAGAGGGTACATTGACATAAGGGAAAACTTATTTAAATCCATTCAAAATCAATTCTGATAGTAACTATATCACCATTAGAACGTTGAACACTCTTTGATCGCTTTGGAGTTTTAGAGACATCAAACAAAAACATGCACTCTATACGAAGTTTTTGTTCTGTGAATTAAGACGGAGCAAACACAATTTCCACAACACTAGTTAACTTTTTTAATCCGCGATATAAGTTAAGACACCATCTTTGTGTATAGTATACAATTTAGGCTGTAAAATACTATTTGCGGACAAAAGTCTTCTGTTAATTATTCCACTGATCTCTTAAAAGAAACACTAAAATTGTATACTATACACAAAGATGGCGGAGTGTCATTTTGACACATTTCACACAAATTAAGAAAACCTTAGATTATACATATATGCCCCTATTTAATAAGTAATTAATGATTTAAATTCAATAAAAAGTAGCTTTGGATTAAGGGTAAATTGGGAAACTTAGTGTAAAAGTCACATTGAAAATGTAGAATGACACTCTTTGTGAAACAAAAATAAAACTCTAGAATGACACTCTTTGTGAAACAGATGGAGTAAAAAATATATTTAATCCATAATTTACATGGTCTAAATTACATGGTCTAAATTACATGGTCTTTTCGTATTCCTCATGGAAAAATGAGACAGCGTGCTTTAAGACCTCATAGGAAACTGAAGCAGCGTGTTTATTAAGGCAACAACTGAATAGTCTACTTTTCTCTTTTCACACACTCACGTCAATTCAGTTCCATTATATCAATATCTTCCCATTACATGTTACAAACAACAATATATTTGACAACATGGCTTCTGGACATCGTCAACAAAGCAAGTTAGATGCCAAATTCAAAGCTATGTTTGAAACCGAAGACGAGAAGTTCCAGAAGCTTCTAGATTGCTTAAAGCCTCTAAGCGAGAACCAGGTACAAGTTGACAGCTTTACTCTATCCGATTTAAACAGTATCTTTTTAACTGCATGCCAAATGGTTAAACATGTCCAAGTCCTCACCAAAATTCCTTACAAAGATGTACGCGATAGCATGTTAGCCAAGGCAAACTCATTAGGGATTTGTCCTCTAAGTCACGAGATGAATCTTCGTCACATCTACGACGTTTGTCAATGGATGAAAATCAAAGCCGGTATTAAAGCAGTTGTGGAGGTGCAACGTAGCGAGAAGCTAAAGAGGCGAGCTACAGCAAAAGGGAGGACGGTTGCTGAATCGGCTATGATCAGAGCGTTTAACGCTCAGTTTGCTGAGTATAGCTCTGAGCTAAAGAGAGCTCGTGCGGCTTTGGAGAAAGAGAGTGATACTGGTGTTCGTATCCGAGACAAGTACTGGCCAGTTTCTGCATTCGATGTAGCCATTAATGTTTTGCATGAAGAGGCAATTCTTGATTTTTGTAGGAAAGTGGAAGTGAAATGTGGTTTATACAAGTATGTTGAAGGATTGATTGAACGTAAGACAGTGTGTTTTGCTTTACGTGAAGCCGATAATCTTCGGACTGTTCTTAAGGAAATGGAAAGTTTTGAAGTTCTAGTTTCGTCCATGGATGGAAATTGTCTTGTTGGTGATAAAAGGAAAGATATTGGATCAGTGCTTGGTCATGGTGGAGAATCATCGTCTAAGAGGGAGAGACGTCTTACTTGTACGAAGAAAGATATTGGACCGGTGCTTGGTCATGGTAGATAAACATCCTCAAAGAGGAAGAGGCGTCTTACTCGTAACTCGTAAGAAGTAGATTTGACTCATTAATGGGATTAAGTGAAAATGTGATACAGATCGAGATTATAAAATATGCTTCTTCTTCTTTTTCTTTAGTCTCTTTTTTGTAACATTTTTTCTATTTGTTGTACGGGTCACTATTAAAGTTTAATCTACTGTTTAATACAAAAATTAAAATGTGTTTCTAAACGCTCAAACTGGAAGGTCACAACTTGATCGGATCATGTTGATCAAGTTTTGAAATTTCATTTTATATATTAGGATGCTAAAAATATATACTATGATGTAGTGCCTTAAAAAATATAATGATTTGAAAAATTAAACCTTTTAATATAACCAATTTTTTTTAATACAAATATTTTGAATAGAACCAGTGTGTTTATTTTCTCATAATCTTAAGTTGAGAATTAAGAATAACCTATGAGATAGTGGATAGTCTCAAAATTACATGTTATCCGTACTTTGATGGTTGATTTGTCCATTGAAAATAAATAATTTTTAATTTAATAATTAATGTTGAGTCTAAAAATTATTCTCTGAGAAATACAAAACATAGAAATTTTAAGTGTGATATTAACTGGATTTTCAGAAGAAAAAAAAAACGATTATATATCATTAGAGAATTCCCTATTTCTTTGTTTTTTGTACTAAATATTAACTTTCTTTTTCTCTCAAAAGAATATTTTTTGTAATTTTAGATATGTTTAGTTTCCGATTTTCTCGTTAATATTTACTAAAGATTCACTAGTACTAAAGATTTACTTTTATGACTATATCTAACAATGAAAGATATTGGATCGGTGATTGGTCATGGTAGAGAAACATCGTCTAAGAGGAAGGGACGTCTTACTCGTAACTCGTAAGAAGTAAATTTGACTCATTAATGGGAATATGTGAAAATGTAATACTGATCGAGATTATAAATGCTCTTTTTATTTTCTTTTGTTTCTTTAGTCTCTTTTTTGTAACGGTTTTTCTATTTGTTGTACGGGTCATTTTTAAAGTTTAATCTACTGTTTAAAACAAAAATTAAATATGTTTTTCTAAACGCTCAAACTGGAAGGTCTCAACTTGATCGGATCATGTTGATCAAGTTTTGAAATTTCAGTTTATATATTAAGATGCTAAATATATATACTATGATGTAGGGAAAATGAGTAAAAAAACCCTCAGCTTTCTTAAAAATTAACATGTAAAAACTCTCAACTTTTTTTTGTGGGTTTTAAAACCCTCACCTTTTCATAAGTGGTAAAATAAACCCTAATATTAATAAACTCAACTTATTTTTTTAAAATCGTCATATTAAAACAATAAGAAACAAAAACAATTTAATTTATGATTTTTTTCGAATTCGAGTTTGCAATTTTTCTTTCTAAAATTAAGGTTTTTGCGCTATAAAAACTCATTCACAATTTAGTTGAGATTAGGCAAATCATTTTTTTACCATTAGAAGTTATGTTATATAAACTACAAAAATTTATAGGATAGCACATTTGATTTTTTTTCTGTTCTATTTTTCAGGTTTTGGATTAAAATATAGTTAAATAATTATTAACTATATGTAATTTATATTATTTTTTAATGTATTGTAATATGTATATAGAAATATTAACTGTTAGTAAATTTTATTTAGTTTGTCCATGAAAATATTTTGATGTAGAAATTCATATACTTTTCATAGTATTATAAAATTTGGCTTGGTTTTACGTTAGCAAATTTGTGTGATTGAACCGAATAAACCTTTATTAACATAAACTCATATTCGATTCAATATAAGAATTTATATATTATTCATAACAAAATCTGTTTGGTTTCACTTTGATGAATTTTTGTAACACAACCGAATACAATTAATTTTTTTACATCATGACTTTTAAAAAATTTCAATTTAGAAAAAAGATTGTAAACTGAAATTTTAAAAGAAAAATACTAAATCAAATTGTTTATAATTATTATGTTTAATATAACGATTTGCTTGAATTTAAATTGAGTTTATTAATAATAGGGTTTATTTTACCATTTATGAAAAGATGAGGGTTTAAAAACCCACAAAAAAATGTGAGGGTTTGTTTTATGTTTTTTTTAAATGTGAGGGTTTTTCTACACATTTTTCCTATGATGTAGTGCCTTAAAAATATAATTATTTGAAAAATCAAACCTTTTAATATAATCATTTTTTAACAAATATTTTGAATAGAACAAGTGTGTTTATTTTCTCATAATCTTAAGTTCAGAATTAAAAAAAAAAAAAAATAAAAAAATAAAAAAAAAAAAAAAAGGGTTCAGAATTAAGAATAACCTATGGGATTGTGGATAGTCCCAATTTTACGTGTATCTCCGTACATTGATAGTTGATTTGTCCATTAAAAATAAATAATTTTTAATTTGATAATTAATGTTGAGTTTAAAAATTATTCTCCGTAGAAATACAAAACATAGAAACTTTAAGTGTGATATTGACTTGATTTTTAGAAAAGAAAAAAGAAAAAAAACGATTATATATCATCAGAAAATTCCCTATTTTCCTGTTTTTTTGTACTAAAGATTAACTTTCTTTTTCTCTCAAAAAAAATATTTTTGTAATTTTAGATATGGTTAGTTTCCGATTTACTAAAGATTTACTTTTATAACTATATCTAACAAGGAAATAAATAAAAAATAAAAAGTAAAACAAAACAATTCTCATTAACTATTAATAAAGTCTTGAAGCTCACTATTTTTTACACTCTCTCCGCAACACACAAAAATACATAAGGTACGATGATCAATCTTAACTCTGTTTTCTCTTCAATTTTTTCTCCAATGTTTAGGGTTTCAATCTCTATCTCTATCACAAACTCAAAACTATATTTATTTTGTATTTTTTATATTTTTGTTCTAAGATTTTTGGAGTTTAATCGGAGAGAGAACAATGATCAGTTTCAGAGAAGAGACCATCGATCTCAACTTGATTAAAACAGTTCATATAATCTGTAATGATCCAGACGCTACTGATTCCTCTAGCGACGATGAATCTATCTCCGGCAATAATCCTCGCCGTCAGATCAAACCAAAACCACCAAAACGTTACGTCTCTAAGATCTGTGTCCCGACGTTGATCAAAAGGTACGAGAACGTTTCGAATTCCACAGGGAATAAAGTAGCCGGAAACCGGAAATCGTCCTCGGGTTTCAAAGGCGTACGACGGAGGCCGTGGGGGAAATTTGCGGCGGAGATAAGAAATCCGTTTGAGAAGAAGAGAAAGTGGCTTGGAACGTTTCCTACTGAAGAAGAAGCAGCAGAAGCTTATCAGAGAAGTAAAAGAGAGTTTGATGAACGATTAGGTTTAGTTAAACCGGAAAGAGATTTAGTAGATTTGACCAAGCCTTGTGGTGTACGTAAACCTGAAGAGAAGGAAGTTACTGACAAGTCAAAATGCAAAAAGGTAAGTAAGAGAATTGTTACTGACAAGTCATTTGGTTGTGGTTATAATGCTGATGAAGAAGAGGGAGTGATTGGTAAAATGTTGGAAGATCCGTTGATGACATCTTCGATTGCGGATATTTTTCGTGATTCGGTTGTTGAAGCAAATGATATTTGGGTGGATTACAATTCATCGGAATTTAATTCGCTTTTAGATGATCTAAAGTTCGATTTTGTGGAGGATGATAGAGTAGGCAAGGAGAAAACATTTGGATTTAAGATTGGGGATGACACCAAGGTTAATCATCATGCGAAAATCGTATCGACGATTGGGGATATTTTCAACGATGATTTACTTGACTTTGATCCGTTGATGGATGATTTTCGGTTAGAAGATTTTCCAATGGATGATTTTGGATTATTAGGAGATCCAGAGGATGATGATTATAGTTGGTTTAATGGTACTACTGATTGGAACGATAAGTGTTTATGAGAGTTCTTTGACACGGCGACGGTATTAGTACAAATCATTGAGTTACAAGTTCTTGTAATTCGTTTTTGGTTTTGATGGTTTTGTAACTAACTTTTATATAAAGAGATTATTTCATAAGAGAAGCTTTTACTAGTATGAAATTTAGTTTCGTAAACTGATTAAGAATAAAGTTGTAACCATGTCATTGTAGGGATAACATTCAAAAGCCATACCAACTTGCACGAACGAAATATGTTCCACATGAGTTTTTTTGTCCTTTTGGACTAGCTTCTGGTTTCTTTGCAGTAATAGCCTTTTTTATTTGACACAAAGGAGAAGAAACTGAGAGAATTCGATCCTAAGATTCGGTGGCTAAAGATCTTCGGACAAATCGACCTTTCATTCTCGGCCTTTTGTCGGCGTTAACCTTTCTAACCTCGTACCTTATCTTCTTCTCGAACAAACGATTCTTCCTTTTATCTCTGTATCTCCAAACTCTAGCTTCTCTCTCACTTCTGTTGCTTACTCTCTTCTCCTCTATCCCCTGCAATTGAGAACCATTAGCATAAATTTTATACTTAAGGGTGACTTTGCACAATTTGAAACTATGGTAACATTTTTTGTAAGAAAAAGTGAAAGTTGGAGCTTACTGGAGGAACTAACTGGAAGTTACTTGTGTTGTTAAACTCAGTTTGGTTTCTTCTTGGAGATTCTTGTTTATCCCAAGCTGCTATAACATTTTCGTAATTAAGTTTAAGTAACATGTTCCTCTGCTTTGCATTACTCTCGTAATCTTCACTTTCTTCTGTCTTTGCTGAAATCGTAATGACATTGTCGTAATCTTTTTTGCAGCTCATCAAAGATTGTCCAGGACATGCTTCAGCTCCGTTAGTTTTAGCTTCTTCTTCTTCTCCATTGTAATATAGATCCTCCACTGTGTCAGTTTCTTCTTCAAAGTTGAATTGTTTCGTTGTTTCTTCAGTACCATTGTGGTTGCACAAGAAGAATCCCATCTCTGTGAATCCCTCAAACTCTGGCACAAGAGAAGTCATATCATCATCATCATTTGCTTCTGGTATGAAAAACGTCGCTTCGCCTCCAATCTCGGGAACACGAGGATCTTCTCTTCTTCTCGCGTCATCTATCTTTTGTTGTGGCTTTTTCTCACACCGGACTCTAGGTGTTCTTGCTTTTCTTCTGAACCCGCTGTGCCACACCGGGGTTAATGTTGTTCGCCGAAGCACATCATTCGATATCTCATTTGTTCTAAGACAAACTCTCTCATGTTTTGTCGCCACATGGTTTGCAGAATGCACTGATTCATCACAAACATGGCACAAGAAAGCATCATCGGAGGCACAGTACCAAACTGCGTGTTTGTTCAGACACAGTTCGCAAGCTCGTGGCTGCTTGACATCTTCTTGGTTCTCCCGAATCATAATTTCAGCGCACAACTTGAAACAGAGATAAGAGAAGAAATCAAAGTAGAAGAAGAAAGTGGCACAAAAGGAGGTTTATCAGGAAACAGAAGAGTAATGGTTATATACTTTCTGAAATTTTGATATTTTGGTGACTTGTCATGGGCTAAGAACAAAAAGATCTTAAAGTGAGAAAAAGGGGACAATGAAGAAGACAAGGGCTAAAGAGGATGGAGAATAATGGGCACTGACAAAGGAGCCTGCTTAGGTAGGTATATAATAATCTTTTTCGTTGGGATCAGACAAAGACATTTTCCTTCAGAATCTAGAAGATTTTTCACTGACACTTCTTTCTTATGTCAGTAGGGACTAGAAATGACTTATAGCCCAAGTTCTTGACTCTTGTTCCACACATGCTTAATATTCTTGAATTTTAACATTAAGTGTTAGTGAACATACTTATATAGAGCAGATTAGTCTACAGAGGAGGTAGTGAAATTTGAGAAGGGTGAAAGACTTGTGAATTATTGAAGTTTGGCCATACCCATTTTTTGTTGGGTTGTACAAGGAGAAAAGACACTGTACTGATGATTTGGCATCATGTACCGAAGTTGATCCAAACCTTTGCCATCTTATTGGTCAGACTTGGATTATGTTTTTGGGTCTTTTACTCTTTTATGGTTCTTTTTCTTACCCATTCTCTAAGTTTTATCTTTTTGTTTGTTAGTCTTTTGTTTTCTGACTCATTTTGTCTGTGGTCCTTATATGTCTCTATCACCATTTAACATATGGTAACAGGACTCCATAAAAGTTTGAATTACTAAGAGGTTAATACAAATTTCATGAATTGTTTCAGAAAAGAATCCATTTAGACACTACTAAAGAAGTAAAGATGTTCCTACAGTTTTGAAATGAAGGGAAAGTATTGACTTCTTACAGTTAACTCTTTCTTTGTTTTATCAGATACGGTCTTAATAACATATATACATATATTGCAAGCATAAAGACTTATATAATTTACATGTCAGATAAATCAAAATAAGGCAGAGAGACTAAGTTGCGCTTAGTAAAAAGGTACTTCATTATTTCGAGAAACAGGGACAAAATGTACAACAAGCCAAAAAGGATATAAATTATTTGAAAAACCGAAGCTGAGCTTAACTAATTGGAAGTCCTAAGTCCAATTAGTAAAATATGTGTTACAAAAACAGAAAAGCATAAATCAAGTAACAACCTTGATGTGGAGCATTAACTTGCAATAGAGACTCCATTCATGTCTGGTAATCCAAGCTCTCACTCACCTGTTTCATTGGAGCAAGAAGAAATATTTAAAATCTTTGAACCAAATACAAAAATCATCAATCCAATTTGAACTGAGAGATTTTGACTACAGGCCTTAACCCTGGTGCAACTATTGTTTATACCAATTAAAACCAAAATTTTGAAATTCTATCCTTCTTCATACAGTCCAAAACATGTCCCATCTCTTTAAATTCATCAATGAAATTCCGTGACTAGGTTTAGTTCTGTGGCAGATTAAAGATGGACGCAATTGCAAGCAGATTGGTATCTATAATACCGGCCCATATGTCCACAAGATTGAGTCACTCCAAGATCTATCAATTTCATTTCTATACAGTCCAAAACATGTCATGTCTCTTAAATCACCAATGAAAATCCATGACTAAGTTTAACCTTTGTGATTGCAAGCAGATTGATATCAATAATTCACCAGTGCGTCAACAACTTCCGCAAAACTGAGTCACTCTAAGACCTGATCAATTCATACATATAAATATTCAAACGTCCATGTTCCAATTTATAAGATACTACAAACCGATTCACACAACAGGTCCAGTTATAAGATACTCTACACAAGGAATGCTAAAAAGTCTAACCTTTATCTTCTTCAACATATTAACAAGTAAAGTATTGGTCAAGTGCTTCTAAGCAATACACACTACATAAATCAAAGCCAGTTACTCACCTAAGATCAATCACGCACACAACATTTATTCAGCTTCTTCAACAGCTACTGGCTTAGGACCTGGTTTGACAAAATCAATACAACATAAAAGTTCAATACATATATCAAACGAAGAATCAATTTCAAAAAGAGTTACTAATGAAGAATTTGAGACTAATCTACATCAAATTCAAATCCAATTCGAGGTGTATCAATTAAGCCAATGATAAATACCATATTGCAATCATCATTCAAAGACACTAAAGAGTAACTTAAAAGTTCAAATTTCAAAGATTAAGGAGAAAACAAAACCCTAAGAATTTCAATTGAAGAAGCCTTTCAGTATTTCACCAGTGTGAGAGAGAACGCCGGCAAACTCACCGTGGAGAGAGATAGGACGGTGGTCTTTGCCCCAACCAACGCCGCGAGTGGCGTCGAGATACTGCTGAACAAGATGACGACACTTCTGGTAATGGTTAACGCCTTCGACGCGGTAACACCATTTGACCTTCTCGCGCAAGATCTTAGCCTTCTCGATTTGGATCCACTTCTCACGAACAATATGTTCTCTCATCTCCACCATCGCAACCGGATCCTTGTACGGATTCTCAGGATCGAATCCATCCGGCGCCGACTCTTCGAACTCCGGCAATCCCTTCTTCCTCCCCATCGGATTTTTGATTTCTGTTTCTGCGATTGCTTTTTTCTGACTTCATGTAGTAATGTTTTGTTTTTATTTGGGCTTTTAATTCTCTAAATGGGCCTCAATTTGGGCCCAGATAAAGCTTGGTAAGTTTATGACTATATATACAATTATTTTTTGGGTTTTCAAAGATACACTCAATAATCAACACTTTTTTTAATTTTGACAATTTGAGTTTAGACAAATCTAATTACAAAGGTCCTTTATTTCTAATTTGGCCCACTATAGGCCTAGACTAGGTCCATAAATTAATTTAGGTCTTGCCTCTCTCTTTAATTTCTTCCAAAAACCTGGATGGATTAAAAAGGAAAAATAAATAAATGATAGAACTCTTGTGCCCCAAGCCAGAATATATAAGACTCTTATAAATACCTTCTTCCTAAGCTATCTAGGGTTTTATCCGCTCTTCACTTTCTCTTTTCAAAAAAACCTAGAATCGTTTTTCAAATCTGAAGCAGCTCCTGTGATAAAGGCGACGATTCTGAATAAACATAAGAAAGACATGACAGATAAGAAAATATCTGATCCGATGGAGATATTGGAAGGATTGGCTGTTCGTCTTCATAAGATCGAAGGAAAGGTGAATCAGATGGAAGAAAAGATGGACCTGTTGATCTCATTGATTAGGTCAAATAATGAAGTTAAAATTGGCTCTGTAAAGGCCGAGGCAGAGAGCATGTTTGAGGATGAATCATCTTTTGATGATGAACCTTATAGCCGTTTTGGTCCTTTTGTCGGTGGTCGTGGTGTTGGTCCTTTTGTCGGTGGTCGTGGTGGTGATCCTTTTGTCGGTGATCGTGGTGGTGATCCTTTTGTCTTTGGCCATGGTGGTGATCCTTTTGTCTTTGGCCGTGGTGGTGATCCTTTTGTCTTTGGCCGTGGTGGTGGTCCTTTTGTCGGTGGTCATGGTGGTCGTGGTCTCTTTGTCGGTGGTCGTTATGCTGGTGGTCGTTGTGGCGGTCAAGGCTTTTGTGGAGCTTGTTGAGGTTTTAGGTGGCGGAGGAAGAGACCTAGTTTTGCTACTCAGCTTGAGCTTTTTTTTTTTAATGTTTATTTTGTGGCAGCTTTGGCGTTTTTAACTTGTGATATAATGCAACCTTTTCAATAGTTAGGTTTTTTTTCTTATGTTCTATAGTTACGATTTTGTCTGAATGTTAAAGTAGCCTCAATTTTGAGTGCTTTTGGTGTTAAATGACAATGAAAACAGGTTTATTTCTTATGAAAAGAGAGAAACAAGTATTAAAAAACAAAGAGTTCAATCGTGAGTATATTTGGTAGAAGAGCACATGTTAATGTATTAACAAAGAAAAGTTCAATCGCAAGTAAAGTCAGTTTGTGACGTTGATTGTGAAGCTGACTAGCAAAGCATCACGGAAACTAACCAATCCTTTAAATTCACAAGTCCAACTCAAAGAAGGCAATTTCAGTAGTTAGAGCTTGGCACGTGTGCGGCTCTCTCACATTCCCAAATCTCTCTTAAGAGAGACGACTCTCATGATAATTAGCTGTTTTGAATTATTTTTAATTACCTTAATCAAGAGAACCTCCCATTGGAGGTGCTCTTATTAAATCTATTTTAGCATTATTATCCTTTTCAAATATGTTAGGTGCACATTAATATCATGTTTACATAGTCTTATTTATAATAAAACAAATTCACACTTAGGTTATATAATCCTAATAAGAAATTAAAATGGAAAAATCAAGTAAAACAAAACACAAAAGGAAAAAAGCTAAATATATGTATGACACATCGGTTTCAATACCGCTACATCAAAAAGCGAGGAAAATTTATATTCCTAGCAAAATTCCTTCACAAATGCCTTAATATTCTTGTAGTTGTACTCTGATATGGATGTTATAATTTATAAATAATCGGTGAGTTGTAAAAAATAAACAAACTTTGGGTTTGTAATGTAATTAAGGTCAAAACTTTTGAAATATCTGAAGATAGAGAAACTGTTCTATTTATACGCTGATTGCTTGGAAACAAAGCTATCGTTCCATTTTTGAGATCGATTATTATTACTTCATTTAAAAATAAATAGAAAGGACTCTTGTGCCCCAAGCCAGAATATAAAAGACTCTTATAAATACCTTTCTTCCTAAGCAGCTGACTAGGGTTTTTTGCCGATCTCCACTTTCTCTCTTTTTAACCTCTAGTACGTTGTTCTACCCACCATCTTCTCCATGAAAAATAAATCCGCAACCAAAGCTGAAGCAGCTCCTTCTGTGATTAAGGACACGACGCCTAAAGATGATTTGGAGAAAGATAAGAAAAACATGATGACTGAGAAGAAAATATCTGATGCTATAGAGATGTTGGAAGGATTTGGTGTTCGTCTTCATCAGATGGAAGAAAAGATAGATCTGTTGATCTCATTGATTAGGTCAAATAATGAAGTTAAAATTGGCTCTGTGAAGGCCGAGGCAGAGAGCATGTCTGTGGATGGATCATCCTCTGATGAGGAACCTTATAGTCGTTTTGGTGCTTCTGGCTTTGGTCGTGGTGGTCGTGGTGGTGGTGGTCGTGGTCTTTTTGTCGGTGGTCGTTTTGCCGGTGGTCGTTGTGGCGGTCAAGGCTTATGTCGACGTTACTGTTGAGGTTTTGGTGGCGGAGGAAGAGACCTAGTTTGCTACTCAGCTTGAGCTTTTTTTATTTATTATTTTGTGGTAGCTTTGGCGTTTTTGACTTGTGATAAATCAACCTTTTCAATAGTAATCTTGGAGGAAACTTTCTACACTTGCAATGAAACAAGTAAACAACAAAAGCTTTTTCTCTTTGAGCAAACTATAATAAAAAGAAATGGAAAAAGAGAAAAGCAAAACAGAGGAATCCAAAACCAAAGTGTTGCTTTGTTGTTTCAGTTACTCAACTTGTTGAGTCTTCTTCTCAAAAAATCTATTTTTGGTCTCCATTGTTGCTTCTTCTCTTTTCCTCGTTATCTCTTTCATCTCTTCTCTGAACCGTTCTTCTATCTTTTCTAGCTCCTCTTTTAACCTCTCATATTCTTCTTCTTCCTCCAAGCTTCCTCGTTTCTCTGCTTCTTGATCTTCTCTTGTTGCTACGGTCGGGTTTGCCTCATCATCGGATCGTGGGCAATAATCAGAGGACAAAGAGTGACTAATGGATTCACCATCTTGGGAATTTGCACCGTTTTGATGGTTATCCTTGGAGCTCTGGTTCTGTTGCGGGTGAATAAGATGATCGACCGTTACATCGGTTTTCCAATTCGGTATCAAATTGACGAGTAATACGTCAATCAGTTCCGCTATAAACTTTACGTTTTGATCCGTCAATTCAAGCTGTTCAACCATCTCACTCGATACATTAGAAGCAGTGTCACCTTCTTGAAAGAATAGGAAATGAATGTTCCTCACACGCCCTACAAGCGAAAAAGAAGACAAAACTAATCAAGTTCGGTACAATATGCAATTTTTCAAACGCATCTAACAGTTTTTTCAAACGCATCTAACAGTTTTTTAAAACGCATCTAACAGTTTTTAAACGAAAATATACATTTTCGGTGAAATGTTTTGTAAAATATAAACGCAAAAGACTTACCATTTTCATCGACTATACGAAGAATTAGCGAAACAGAGTTCTCATCATTCTCTTCACCTTTAAGGACAAAGAAGTTTCCTCGCTTTGCCCGTCTAACCTCAATACACTTTGATCCTGAATTGTTGCTTGAAATAACAATAGGAAGGTTATTGTCTTCGTCAAGATTCATTGACATCGGTCTATTCCTAGCATTAGGTGGTCCTTCAGACATAAGACAACGTTCTCCGAATGATCCTTCTTTCGGCATTACAATGTCGGGAAGCGGTAATGGATTGTTCATAACTAAACCGTTCACATTGAGAAAAGAATCCAATAAAAGCTCCTCCGCTGATAACCTTTCGGAGGCTGGCAATAAACATTTCTCGATAAATTTCATAACTTCTGGATCTTTAACCTTTGAGAGTGAAGCTGGTTTTATCCCCTAAGTAAAGTATAAAAAAAGGGGACTCACCAAGTAAGTTATTCATATAATATAACCAATGGCAGAAACAATGTGAAAATATCAAACTTACCGATGAAACTTTCTTGTAGATTTGAGCAGAGTTTCTACATTCACAATAAGGATATTCAAAAGTCACCATTTCCAACATACACATCCCGAACGAATATATATCAGCGAGCTCGTTGTAGTTCTCATCGTAAAGCTCAGGCGCCATAAACTCGGGTGTTCCTGTTCGTCATAACACTTTCAATTTTGATCCTAAAAGCCAAAGAAAAACGGATTTGCAAACTAGAAAAAAAAAAAAAAATCATACCAATCACACTTTTGGCATTAGCTTGCTCCATGACAGTAGCTAGACCAAGGTCTCCTATTTTCACTTCTCCATGGTTACCGTTGATAAAAATGTTGTCACATTTGATATCTCGGTGTATAATCGGCGGATCTTGACTATGTAGATATTTCAGTCCTGTTAAAATCTGTCTCGCCCAACACTTCACAGCCTTCATATTCACCTTTCTATGTTTCTTACGGTACCTTCAAGAAAACCAAGATTTGACTACTTTAATCACAACTCCAAAACCGCTATTTTCGCACCGACATAAAAAAATAGCAAAATGAGCAAAATACATACTGCCGGAGACTTCCTGAAGTGAACAATTCAGTAATTATATTAACCGTTTTGTTCTTGTCATCGATCCACGAGTTATAAAACCTTATAATGTTTTTATGCTTCAGCGATTTCAAAAGCCGCACTTCGGAATATAGCCTCTCGAGGCAATCTGGTGATTGCAAAAGATCGTCGATCCTTACTTGATTCCACGCAACTTCAATCCCATCTACTTCGTCGAATCCCTTAAAACTGATTATTTGTTCAAGAGAGTTAAAGAAAGAATGAATTTAAGATTCCCTCATAGCATCATCAAAACACAAACTATACTGTCAAATAACACAACAGATTGAAAAAAACAGAGATTATGTAAGAAAAAACAGAAAAAGGGATATACACTGTCTTGGATGCGCCTTTGCCTATTACTTCTTTGTACTGAAAGATTTTACACATTTGAATGTGTCAAGGGAAAACAAAATGGAGAAACAGAGCAAATTTTGTAAACTTAATATTAAAATTTTGAAAAAATTATGCAAGAGATGATGAATAAATTACCCGAATATATCGACAAGTTGGGTCGACTTCAAGAACTTCTGGGTCAGGTGGTTCTACAATTGCAGAAGCATCTTCTGAACCTTCCATATCTTACTAATCTTTATTAGCTTTCTTCAAAATCAAACTTCTACAACAAAAAATGCAAAAACATATTCCTTTAGATTCCTTTGAAGACGACAACACAAACTTGTAAAGGAAAAATAAAAACATAACTAAGCTTTTGAAACATACAATCTTATATTGAATTTCAGATAAAATTCCAACAAATAAAATTAATCAGCTCAATTAAATATTATTGACCCAGAATTTCTTATTGTTAAATCTATTAAGGGACCTAAATAAACCTCAAATCGCGTCAACGAACATTTATCATGTAAGAGAAAGACGCAATGACATACATGCATAGGAAGAAATTTCATCAAAAATCAGATATTAACATGAACATGAGATTAGAATTTACCTTGGAAAATGATGGTTTGTTCTGTTCTAAGTTTATCCGCCAACTTAACCACAAAACGGAAAAAAGAAAAGGAAAAAAAAGTTGGAACCCTAATTCGATAAATTGATCGAAGAAGACGCAGAGACAAGGGACAAATATACAATTTGTGTTATATATTTTTGTTCAATCGAAACACAAACAACAAACTTGGTTCCACCTGATTTATTTATATATATAAAAAACTTAGCCCATGTAATTTATATATATATATATCCAATTCCTCATGCAATTTCTTTTTCATTTTAAGAAAAAATAAAATATAATTGGGCCTCTTGATCTTTTTTTTTTTTTTTTTTTGTTTTGAAACATCTAATTGGGGATCTTGATTATGTAATGTATATTTGTATAGTCTTAAGATAATAATTAATACGTTTTCGTTTTTGGAGTCGATGGCTTGGTGAGGTGACGCATGTTACAGGTGGCATGTGATCATAGGAGATTATAAACTCAAATGGATATTTGTTTTAGAGTTTTTTTTAAATCCAATCATTGATTACTTATCCTTTTGGTGGCTTTAAGCATCGTTTACCTGATCGGTATCTGAACAGACAAATATTCGCTTTTCATTGTGAAACCAATTTGTGTTTGTAATTTATGAGACAACGATCGACTTCAACCTGCATGGCACGCGTCGTCGCATAACTAATCAAATAAAAATATTGTAAGTGATATTCAACTATTATTATTTAAAACGTATAAATGCACATATCAAGTAGTTTTAGAAGTACTAGGTCGAAACCCGCGCTACGCTGCGGGATATTTTTTGATTTTTTTTAATTGTTTTATCAAAACCAAACCAATATAATTGCATCAAAAATAAAAAGAAAGAGGATTGATTACAGTATGATTATAAATCTGTTCACTTGTCTAAGAGCTTGACAACAAGCCTTTTATTTTTTTTTAGCATAAGAAATATAAACAAGGTTATCCACATAAATTTAGAGCATAAGATAACATAAAAAAACACGCAAGAATAATAAAGTTTGTTACATTGACTTAATTATTGGAATCAGTCGTCGACCACAAGAGACATCAATCTCTCTTGAGAAACATCATAACAGTCAGGATTTAAATTTATATATGTTTTTTTATATGAGAATACATGACTTATATGAAACTTATGATAAAGTTAATTAAACACAAGTTACAAATATTACATGAAAATATAGAAATAAAAAAAGATGGACCATGCTTTGTTATGGATTTTTTTAAATAAATAGGCTAAACAATTCATAAAAATTGGTTAATATAACTTGACTTGTGACTTAAAATTAGAATGTTCAAAGATAAAAAAGTACAGAATGATGATCATATGGTTCTTAGCATTTGAAGGGAGCCTTGGAATCTCATCTTTCTCCTTGTCTTTTTACTAAACTTATATTTACCATTAAGTGTTCTTGGAACATAGTAGATCAAGTGTTTGAGCCGGCGTGAAATCACCTTCATTCAAAACATAAACCACAAATACATAGTTAATTCTTAAGTTATTGCTATGCTGAATAATATACTCTTACAAAAGAGATCACCAATAATAACTAATTAATCAATAACATTTGTTACATTTCGATCAAAATTTACAAAAAAAAAAAAAAACATAGATCCAAAATAAGTCAAATTGCAATTGCAAATTTCACTTGCTACACACCTCTATGGTTACAACATAGAATAATTTGACCATTTCTTTTTTGTGGATTTTATTTGTGAACAGGAAATAACAAAGCTTTGCGCTTTATATGCAGATGATCAAGTGAAGCAAGATGCATGTATAAGAGAAACATAGAGATTTGGGTTTGACCATACCTCTTGAAGTAACAAGACATGATCATAGAGCAGAACAAGTGTGACGTTATAATAAGAGTGTAAGGTTCTTTACTGCTATAAATTTCTACTATTAAAATAAAAAAGAAACATAAACCAATTTAGCAATCATATACTTTTAGGAGTAAAGAATCATAAGGCATTGAAGTAAAAAAGGGAAAGGTTAAAAACCTAACCTATGACCATATATATACATCTTGAAGTAGCAAAGATTCATCTCTGAAACCCTATTTAGCAATGAGAAAGAGTAAGTGTAACTTATGACTTTACAAAACACTTTAATCAGCTTTTTAGATGGGGGAAGAAAATTTGAAGCTATAGAGTAACACATACCTTAAAACAAATTGATGATTTCACTCTAAACAGCTTTAGCATCAAGATCTTTCAACTTCTAAACGATCTTCTCACCTTCTTCTTTAGACAATCCAATATTAGTATTTATAATATTATTTAATACTTTTAATTTGTTAAATAAATAAACACATTGGGTTATCAGTTATTGTTTGTATGTAAGTTATGGTTTGGTTTGGGTTGGTTTAACTTTGGTTGGTTTGGTTTGGTTAGGTTAAAATGTCTATCCCTAATAATATTGATCCGATCTAATTTGAAAATTGAATTATTTTAAAGTTAAAATTTTTTCATAGTGTTCGGGTTTTAAGAAACAAAAATACACAAAACAAAATCAGCGTAACTAATTATTGTGATCTAATAGTAAAAAAAAAATTAAAAACAAAAGACATATTAAATATTAAAGTATGATTCAAATTATGCTTGTGTACCACAAATAATTTTAACAGGAAGAATCTAAGGTTTTTGAAGTATAATAATCGCTGAAAAGTATTTACATATATCACAATATTAAAACAATCTAACATTTGTAAAAAGTTAAACATACTAAAACCATAAAACAAAAATAAACAACTACAAAGATGAACTAAATATTTTAATACTTTAACATAAATATTTATATAACGATATCCGAAAAAACTTTTAATTTTTTACCATAAATATATATATGAAAACAAAATTAATTTACAAAATCTACATGCGGAATAAACCACTTGTTAAATTCACTTCATTCATGTGGCTCTCTAAAACCTATTTGATGTCACACAACTTTTTTAAAATATATTTTTTTTTAGAAATATTGAATTATGAAACAAATGAGAAATATATGTGTCATTATCCTAAATTTTAAAATAATTGTGTGTATTATTTGTTTAATTTGATTGATTGTCTTTTTAAAGAATTTGTTTTTTTTAATAAAATGCTGATGTGGCAAGCTGGAGAGATGATGTGGCAAGTTGGAGAGCTGATGTGTATTAATTGAAATGTTTTGATTGGTTTAAAATTTTAATGATGTGTCACTCCCAGAACAGCTCAAAAAGCTGATGTGTCATCGCTGGAGAGACTCTTATTGTTTTTATTGTATTGATTCATCGATTGAGAAATTGATATTTGTATTTTGGTTCATAAAATTCGACTTACAAACAGTCGATTTTTTTTTTTAAGTTTCTTGTTTAAGTTGTGAATCTTTTATTTTTTTCTCATGAGTTTGTTTTAGCTTAAAAAAAAACAATTTTGCTTTGCTATGTTTCTGGCAGAACAAGTGGGCTTGTGATTCTCCATAGCCCATTTTTATCTACTTTTGGCCCATCATTGTTTATTCTCTCTATTCCAAAAGTCAAAACGATTAGAAAGTACAAAGACAAAATAAGGATCAACAGAGACAGAAACCATCATAAATCCAAACTTAAAATAAATAAGGATTAACAAACACATAAAAAACCATTCATCACTCTATGACTTCAAATCAATCTGGACTAGACTAAACACAATTGTTCTATAACAAGCAATAGTCTAAAGATTTACATGGCATAATCAAACCAATGATCTCTGTTACAAATACTGAAACTCTTCAAACCATTTGTACTTTAAGTGAACATAAACCATTTAGCTTTTGATGCTTTAGTTCCTCCATATACAGTTAGTTACAGCCTTTGAGATCTTTAGGTAGGTTTTGATGCTTGGGACAAAGCTTGAAAAACACTTTGTTGAGTCATATCCTCAACAATCACAACTTTATCTCGAGACTTAGAACCCGAACCGAGTGAGACTTGTCTTCTTTTCACCCCCAATACCTGTTAAAGATAACATTTAACAAGTGATGATGTGATGAGAAAGATTCACATCTTAACTCTCAAAATCAGTAGCAAACAATTCTCACTACCTAACACAGCACATAAACCATTGCAATCCAAATCAGGGCAAGAACTATGTTACATGTATCCTAATAAAGATCTTTCAAGTTAAGGTTGATTTCTGATGGAAGCTCACAAGTGCAGATTCTTTTATGACTGATGGCTCAACAAGAAGTGAGATATACAATGCTCATAATCTATCAAAGAATGGTCTTTTATCCGTAATATGTAACAAAAAGACAAGCCCTAATCAATTTCATCAAAGATTACAGAGACACAATTCTACATCACATTATCAAACAGCTTCAAAGAACTTGAAAGGTGAAAACTTTATCTGAGAAACAGAAAATTTACAGAGCTAATGTATTCGAGAAGAGCAGCGTTAGCTTCACCATCTCTAGCCGGAGCGTCGATTTGAACGCCGACCGCTTCGTCGCTCACATCTCCAGATCATAGAGAGGAAACCAAATCAGTAAAAAACCGAGACTTTACACAAAATCAAACCGAGGAATGAAAGAGTTGATATACCAGTGATGGAGGCGGCTTTGGAACCTGGCTTCGCATGGATGGTGATGGCGACGGAGGAAGGTGTAAGGAGACGCAAACACGCCGGAAAGATCGAAGATTCTGTGACCGTCGTTGATTCGGCCGCCGATTTGGTCTTCTTTCCTTTCTTCGTCGGAGCCATTTTACTTTTCTTAACGGGTCGACGAATCTTGGGTTTATATGTTATAAATGGGCCCTTTTGGGCCTTTTTGCGTTTGATTTGGGTTTTGGAATGAAAAAGTGAACAATTCTTAAGATTAACGTTCTCTCTCTTACCGCTTTTGAGGTAATAATGTTGTTAAAACAGTAAGTAGCAATTATGATTTATGAACCAAGCAAGGAGTAAGTAGGGAGAAGGAGAAGTGGCTGATTAGAATGACCAACCGACGTGATCAAAGCACATGGTAGAAATGACCGGACTAGTGATGAAGCATTGATCCATTGCCTTTTCATCATTAGTAAAATACCTTGATGCTCTCTCTCTCTCCTCTTGAAATAAGATAGGAGCTAGGGACTCCAGTTACACGAGCAATTTCAACAGTATTGTATATACACATCAGTTTTTCAAGAAGCCTCTGTGGGAGGTATGCATCCTGTAACAGAAAATACGAATGCAATTTGAGGTTTTATCTTTTTATAAGATTCTAATACTGGACTAGAAACAGAGAAAAGGAACAGTTGAAACCAAATAGAAACAGAACAATTACTGCAAGAAAGAAGTGACCAATAGAACAAAATCAAAATTCTGAGAAGCCATGGTGTAAACTATATCTTCTACACTCAAATGGTTAGACTTGTGACAACAGGCAATTGGCCTTTTAGCTTAGGCAATGTCTAACAAACAAGCAAATCAATGTGACAGGACAGAAGCAACAATACACCAGCATAAGACCAAAAGGTCCAAAACAGGTACCTTCAAACAATAAATCGCAAGACGCTTCCTTGTTTCAGCATTCCCATTCTGAAGATCGGTTATTATAGAATGGTGGACATTCTATTTCTGAAAAAAGAAAGTCAGGTTAAAAAGAGCCTGAAAATAGAGTTTATACAAAAGGAACCCGCAAGAAACACCACCGCTAATATCAACCAATAACATATCAAATGAAGTGTTCAATAAAAATTTAAGCAGAAAACTCGTTTCACCTGCTTGGAAAGAAAGTGTGCTGAGACAGAATTCAGTGATATGAACTTAATTTTTGATCTCACTTAGCATTGCCTAAAAATATAAAAGAAGAAGAAGGTTGATGGTTTTGCAATTAATTTGAAAATAAAGCATCTAATATAATGATGACTTCAACAATATTTACACAGGTTAGGGACAAAAAAAACCTGTAAAAGGTCAAACTGAAGTCTTCCGTTAATTGTAGCCACTTTTCTTTCCCTTGTTCCATGTTGTCTGAAACAAGACGACTCAATATTATTAGATGTATCCCAATACTGATGAATAATACAATCAATTAACTACCAGATCCGCAAATCTGAAAACAAAAAAAAAAGCAACATAATTTAGATATGAGCCACCACTTCTATGGATATAATGGAAACATAATTTTCAAGATACCTTGAAGAAAATGTTGTGTCCTTGAACCAAACCCTACTGTTCTTTATACGGCCAAGAAATGGAAAATCTTCTATTCCCAGTGTCGCAGCTCTCTGAGAATCAGAAACATATTTGCTAGGGTTAAATGTCAGTCTAGCTCAGCTGAAATACAAATACAAATACTAAATTATATACATGGATACAGGCACGAGATTATATACAAGGATTCAACAAAAGTATTACGAAGATGATACGATTCATAGAAATAAGAAGATGAGGTGGCAGTGGAGTTGGCACATGTAGATGAGCCAGCAAAGAGGAATGAAGACTCTGGATAAGCCAGAGGCTTTGCTGTTACAGAGTCGTCTTCTTTATATAGCGACTGTGATCCATATCGGAGGTTTATGCTTTTATGTTGTGAGATTTCTCGACTGTGATCCATATCTATGTTGATCTAAGTATAGCGATTCTTATCTTCTCTTTGTGTTACAATCCTTGTATTCACTTCTATCATTTTGATCAAGAGTTTGCAGAGAGTATTAAGGTATCTCAAACCTTAACAGAAGACTTCTTCTTTTTACCTCAAGGACAAAGCAATCATAGCCTCAAGAACTTGTGGTTGTAGAAATCATCGAAAGAGAGACGAGTAACTGCAGAAAATGGTAACCAAGAACTGAATATATATAGCGATATGTGTACACAGTGTAGCCGCAAACGGATGATATTTTTCTGTACCTGGGTTAATAGAAAGCAATCTTGAACAGACGTCGATGCAATCAGGATGCATCTGTTGAAGAATCAGCCGAGAGAAGGGAAGAGATGTACTAGATTTGATGTTCCTTAGAACCTATGGTTAGTGGTAAAAGGTTTAAGTTTATGGCATTGGAGCTTTTTTAATCAAAGAATACTAATAACTAATTCAAGATCTCACCTGAACATTGTTATTACCACGGAATGGTGGATACCCGTGAAGTAGCTCGAAAAGGATTGCTCCTACACTCCACATATCAGCCTGCAATGTCTTTCAGTGAATTTCAACTGCAAAACCTAATCATTCAATGGAGCATAAATCTCATAAAACACTGTCACCTTTTCATTGTATCTCTGAAACTGAAGAACTTCAGGAGCCATGTAAAAAGGAGAACCACACACCGTCTCGAGATACTTTCCCGGAAGTAGTTTTCTGCTTTCGACATATACACCTCAAATGCTATAAATAAGCATTATTTTCTCCTCAAACTTTTAAAATTTTTACCTTGCCAGACTAAAATCAGCAATCTTCAACACCAAATCATCACCAGATCCAACAAGTAAAATATTCTGTTCCAATCAAATACTATTGTCACAATTCACAATCAAACTTGAATTCAGATAATCTATAAATCTAGTAGTACCTCAGGTTTCAAGTCTCTATGGATGATGTGATTATCATGAATAATTTCCAAACCAGCTCCTTCATCAAAACATTGATCACTCTGTTAAATCCAGAAATAGCAAAAAACATAAACCTGAAATTTACCAATTTGCTTCATAAATCTCTTGGCAATATCTTCTTGAACTCTACCATAACGTTGAATATACGATGATAAAGTTCCTCCATCACAATATTCCAAAACCATAACGAGAAAATCCTCATCCTTCAAAAAAACACACAAAATTTTGAAAAATTGAAGAAAACAAATTCACATATTGAAAAACTCAGATTTGTGTTAGTACTTGAAAAACATGGAGGAGACGAATGATATTGGGATGATCAACGGAAGATAGAAACTCGAGTTCGTTGTTTAAACAGGTTCGGAGATTGCGATTGAGCTTCGAGAGATTGAAACACTTCATCACAGCTTCTTCTCCGGTTAACTTGTGCTTCGCTAACCAAACTGTTGACGTTGAACTCTCACTGAGCTTCGATTTCGCTGTGTAATCCTCCAGCATCATGATTGGGGTTTCCAGAGATTATCTTATTCAAGCAAAGAAAGATAAATTTTCCATTGTTTCAAACAAAAATGAAAAAATGGTGAAAAGAAGCTGTTAGATCCTCTTGCGTCAGCTTCTCGTAAATGGATAATGTTAGTGTTACGACGTCGTTTGATTAAGTCCCGGTTCATACCAAAATTTTCTAAACCGATAGGTGACTGTACTAGCTAAACCGATACTGTGGATTATAGTCTTTTTTTTTTTGGAGAATATGCATAGAATAGCCAAATTCTAGAAGGAAATTAAGAAAATAACCATGGGTGACTGTAGTACTCTCTCTCTTCTATGGCAATTACAAATATGCCCATATCATTTCCTATCTCTTTTTTTTCTAAATCACCATCACCACCATATATATAACTTCCATTATTTATCCATTGTCGCCACTAATGTGATCACCACCACCACAACTTCCTCTACTATCAGGTCCTCTAGAAACTTCACCGTCAATGATATCAACACCAACACCACCATCACTATTGTCCTTTATTCTTTCCTCACATATCCACTCACTATCTCATCGAATTTCATGCCGTCAATATCTCTCTGGAGATAAATTTATACCGCCCATCTCTCTGCAGATTTCTAGGTTCATACTGTCTCGAACAGCCAAAAATCTTCATTTTTATCTCGTTGGATCTCAATCTTTCTTGGAATCTCCGTCGTTATTTTTTTTTGTAACACAAATATTTTTTGTATTACACGTTATTTATTAAGATCATATGTGAGTTTTTCCAAAAACATGATTTTAATGTTAAAAATACGTTTTTTTTTTAAATGACACATCTTTTTTTTCAATATAACATGATATTTTTATTAAATGACATGTTTTTTCACAAATAACAATATGATGTTGCATCTTTTCAAATGTATATTATAAAATACAACGTTATTTTAATAAATATCGTGCTATTTTAACATGTTTCACGCGATTTGTTCAAATACCTCTAATCTATTATTTTTTCTCCGCAAAAACTTGTTCTTGATTCAACTTGTAGGGATATTTTTGTCTTTTACTGTGCCGTCATATGGTTAGTTTCCCATATAAAAACTGACAATGGTTAGTTACTTAATTTTGACTCAGAATTTGGCTATTTTGTAATATTACCCTTTTTTTTGGGTCGTCTGTGGATTATAGTCTTATATATAGATACAAAAAAAAAAAAACATAAAACTATTGAATTTTATGAATTTTAAGAGGTATACACTTTATGTATAATCTCTTTCCGTGTAGGTGTGACTCGTTAAAGGAGGCATCAATGTCTGTAAAGAGTTTCGAATTAGTGAAAGTTTTTTTTTTGTTTGTTTAACGTATGAGTATGATGAATAGGCCGACTTCCCATAGCTACAATGAACTTTATAGCTCATAAATTTTCTTATATGTTGAAGAATATATGTTTTTGCTCTCATTTACTAACTGCAAGAGATTTATTTCTTCATGTTATGCAATAAAACTTTAAATGAATGTTTTTGAAATCACTTAAAAACGAAAAAAAGAAGTCAAAAAGACATCAAACTAACCAAAGTAAATTTTATACGATTTTATCTACTTTTAGCTTTTTTTATAAAACTGATAAACTATAAACGAAGCCAACCAAACTTTACTTAATATAATTACATACTTTTTGTAAGGTAAAAGATTTTATAGAACATAATAGCTGTAAAAACCGAACAAAATTCTAAACTGAAAAAAGTGTCTATCGTACACCGAACTGTTGATTCTAAAATCCTAAATCACAAATCTAAAACTAAATTTCAATCGAATATTAGAATATGAATCTATAAAACCCTAGCCGAGATTTAATTTTATAATCCCCTACGAATTCTCCATTTTCATGGTAGACTTCCTATCTCCACTAAATTTACAATCCAACTTTGTGAACATATCAAACTTGAAGTACCTTTAACTTTACTTTAGTGATTTGAGTTCAAGAACGACGCTTAGTCTGATCCCTGTTTGATTATGTGATTTATGCTTTCATAAATCCCTTCGAATTCCATGTGCCCAATGCTTTTTATATATTGAATTCTTGTTTATTGCTTTCTCTATTTATTTTCTTAATCTAGGAAAAATTCAACAATATCTATTTTATTGTCTTACCTCTACTTTCATCTTTAAAACCCATATTGTAACTTTGATCCTTGTGGATTCGATCCTAAAGTGTTACATATATTGACATATCGTTCGTTCGTGGTAGTGTGCACATTAGTTTTTAGTTGACCTTTGATCATAAACCAATAAATACAAAGCGAAGACGATTAAACCTTGCCAAATCAAATTACATGTTGTTTTTGTATGGTAAAAGTTTTAAGTAAACAAAACAACTATAAAACCAAATAAGAAAAGTTAGCAGATGATAAAATATAGCAGGCAACAATATAGAGCTTGTGATGTTGTGGAGTATTATCTATCTCACTGTGGTTAAAAAATGCAATGGTTTCTCGATCAGGTAGCGTTGGATCCGATAGTGTTTCAGGGTGATACTAGATCGAACCATTGCATTTGGTCCAATTCTATCGAGGTGAATGTCATGTACCTTGAATGTGAATGTAATCCTTTGGATAATGAATAGTTGAAGTTGAGCCAAAAAAAAAAAAAATATATAGCTTGTGATAGAATTAGATCAAAATATACATGATGGTAATGTAGCAGACGACAAAAAAAAAAAAAAGGTTTTCTGAGTTTTGAATAATTTAAATTTATTTGGTATACCTTCAACTCCACTGAATCAAAAAAACTTACCCGGAAGTTATAAATTAAACTAGAAAATTTTCGAGCCAAGCAGTAGAGAAAATCTACACATTGCTCCACAGTGGTTTTTTTTTTGGAAATTTGCGTTGTTATTATTTAATACATATATATATATATATATATATATACACCTCGCTTATGAAAGAAAAATCCATAAATCGAAGCATCGAAAAAGAATACACAAAGATATGTGATGGGTCGCATCTCGCTATTTTAAGACCTTTTAGTTGAGTTTTAATGAACTTTTTGTGTTCGACATGTTTTCATGTTTTGAGTTTTATATCATTTTATAACTAGTTTATAACTAGGATTTGATTTTTTTTCTTCAAAACTGAATATTTTTTTTATAAATAAGATTTAATCGAGATTCAATAAAGCATACGACAAAAAATATGAATATATTTGGTATATCTTCATCTCTAATAAATCAGGAAACCCTAATCGGAAGTAATAAACTAGAAATCTCTAAGGCAAGCACTAGAAAAAACCTACACATTGCATTGTTGGTTTTTTTATAGAATTTTGTTGTTGTTATTATTCAATATGTAGCTCGTTTATTAAAGAGACATAAATAAATAAAAATCATAAAACAATTATACATAAATATATGCGATGGATCGTACTCGCTAGTTTTAAACCTATAGTTAAATATTAAATGGACTCTATCGCATCTCGCTACTTTTAGACCTTTAGTTAAATATTTAATGGACTCTACGTGTTCGACATGTTTTCGTATTTTGAGTTTTATACCCTTCTATAACTAGGGTTTGATTTTGTGTTTCTTCAACATCAAATATTATATCTTATAAATAAAATTTAATCGAGCTTCAGTACAACAGGCGACGAATAAAAGTATTTATGAGTTTTGAATAATGTAAAGTTCTTCGATATACCTTCATCTCCATTGAATCATGAAACCCAATCGGAAGTTATAAATTAGACAATCTCTGAGGTATGTACTAGAGAAAATCTACAGATTGCTCCATTGTGGGTTCTTTTTGGACATTTGCATTGTTATTATTCAATATATTGCTTGCTTATTAAAGAGAAATCTATAAATCGAAACATTGTAAAAATTTATAGAAAGATATGTGATGGAGCGCATCTCGCTTTTTTTAAGAACTTTTAGTTGATTATTTAATGAACTGTACGTGTTCGACATGTTTTCGTGTTCTTAGTTTTATTTCCTTTTATAACTAGGGTTTGATTTTTTTTCTTTTCAAAATCAAATATTATTCGTAATAAAGAATATTTAATCGAGCTTCAATATAGCATACGATAAAGAAAAAGGTATATTTACATTACTCAAAACTCACAAAAGCTGATAACAACATGGGCAAGATAAATGGATTTCTCCTCAAATATACTTTTCAGAGCACGATCCTCTCCATTTGGAGAGAAAGGAATGATAGACGACATGGAGAACAACCTTCCACGACGAAGAAGCTTGTTAAATTCATTGATAAAAACGTTTGAAACCGGATGAGCTCAATCGCAAGAGGAGACTCAACATTAATTTGAGGGTGGCATCCAAACTTGGATTGAAATGCGACAAGTTTAAGGATAGATTGCTTTTTAGAAGTTAAGAAAAATTTTCACTAAGATGTATAAACGTTTATTTTTTTTTAATATAATTTAAAATTAGATTCAAAATATATATATATATATATATATATATATATTGTCTCGTTAACCATTGGTTTCCAAACCAAGACGAAGTTTTTGATTTACAAAAACAGCTATTTATTCAAAATTTTGCTTTAAATATCAAATAAAATATCACATGTAAGTTGTTTGCATTTTTTGCATTCTTACACAATATAAGAGAAACTTATTAATTTTATGTTTTTTTAACACCAAACTTATTGTTTTTTGTCATAACTCATTCTTGATTAATATTGGTGGACATTTGTATGATTAGTTACTAGCTATATATACGAAGTGCATAGTATAAGTTTTTTTTTATAAGTAGTGCATAGTATACTTTCATTTCAATACATGCATTAAGATTGAGTACATGAATTACATGATATATTGATAGGCATCCTGCATCCATGAATCTTGTATGAACTAAATCTATTACATGAATGATAAAAAATCCACAAATTCATTATAATTATAAAAAACACTAGATATCATTTCCATCTTAATATTTAAAATTAGACTACATAATTCAAATTCAACTAAAGTTGAAAAACATGCTCAACGAGGTGAGAAAAATCTGAATGTAAAAGTACATTTGTTGTCTTTGGTTCATCCATTGTAAAAACAAATGCGTCATAGGTGCTATTGATTCATATCACATCAAAGTCGTCAAACAAGGGGATGTTCATCTACATGTCTCTATGACAGAAACAACAACAAAGCGAATTGGCTCTGAATCCTCTGATAGGAAGAAAAACACAATGGTAAGAGAAAAAAGTTGGTAACGATGTTCTAGCTACAGTATTTTTGAGTCTTGATGACTTGTCTCGTGTATATCTAGTCTTCACCACCGTCGTTTAGCTTTGTTGTTGTGTTTGCCCCATAGACAAGTAACAAACAGCCCCCACAAATCTCTCTAGCTCATTTAGACAATATAAAACATTTTCTTAATATTTAAAACTTGTGGAAAGAAATATTTTTGTAAATGGTCCATAAGAAAATGTTAGTTTCAGTGATCGTTTAAGAAAAGTCTTAGTTTTTGGAACTAAATCCCCATAAGTTAATTAGAAATGGTTGTTTACTGTCAAGTATTTATTATAAAACTCTTAAATTGGTTTACATATTCTGGATTTCTTTCATTTTCTATATAATGTACAGTTAATTAAGAAAAGAAATCTATAGCATAAAAATCATATATATGGAAAGGGGAAAATTCAATAGCATTTTTTTCTTTTTCTAATAAAATTGATTAGTTGGTTCGACAAGTACCAGTTGTATCCTATTTTTTTTGTAACTATATTTCCTTATTTTTGTATTTTCTCATAATTTGTAGTATGTACACCTGTTGAATAATAACTAGTCTCACAGCTTAATTTCGACACTTGTCGATACTTGATGATAAGAACAACTGGTTTTGGACTATAAAATGCATCCAAATTTCTTGTAATAAGACATAAACAACTTCAACTTACACATAATCTCTCACTTTTAAATCAATCTCTCTCTACAAAATCAATTTTAATGTTGGTGGGAAAGATAAGTGGATATGAAGATAACACTCGCTCTTTGGAGCGAGAAACATCTGAAATCACTTCTCTTCTCAGCCAATTTCCGGGGAATACTAATGTTCTTGTTGTTGACACCAATTTCACCACTCTACTCAATATGAAACAAATCATGAAACAATACGCCTATCAAGGTAAGTCACTCTCTCTCTCTCTCTCTCTCTCTCACTCTCTCTCTCTAATTTTAAGGATTTAGAGAGCTGGTACTTGTTAGGGTTAGGGTTTATGACTTTTTTCTTCTCTTTTGTGTTTTAGTGACTATTGAGACAGATGCAGAAAAAGCTCTTGCGTTTTTGACAAGCTGCAAACATGAAATTAATCTTGTGATTTGGGATTTTCATATGCCTGGAATTGATGGACTTCAAGCTCTCAAGAGCATTGGTTCAAAGATGGATTTACCTGTAGTGAGTATGTAAATCTCAAACTCTCATTTTTAATTTTAAAACTAAATCAAACCAAAGTTGTATTTTTAATTTAAAGAAAAGTAACACTCTATTTCATATTTGTGTAGTTATGTCTGATGATAATCAAACGGAATCGGTGATGAAAGCAACAGTATATGGTGCTTGTGACTATGTTGTGAAACCGGTTAAAGAAGAGGTAATAGCCAATATATGGCAACACATTGTACGGAAGATGCTGATGTCTAAACCCGATGTGGTTCCACCGGTTCAATCAGATCTGGGTCAGTCTGTTGGTTTAGGCCAAGACAAAGCTGATTTCAAGATCGTAGACGAAGAACCAAACATCAATGAGAAACAGCTGATCACAAGGACCGAAGATATTCAACCGGTTCAAGTCGACGAGGTAGGCCAACTCAATGACTATTCCAAAATCATGAACCAAGATAACATGTTCAACAAAGCAGCAACGAAACCGCGAATGCCATGGACCGAAGTAATTCAACCGGTTCAATCAGATCTGGTTCAAGCTAATGAATTCGGCCAACTCAATGACTATTCCCAAATCATGAACCAAGATAACATGTTCAACAAAGCAGCAAAGAAACCAAGACTGACATGGACCGATGTATTTCAACCGGTTCAATCATATCTGGTTCAGGCTGACGGTTTAGACCGAGACTACCTTGATTCCATAACCATAAACGGAGGTGACGGCAGACAAAACATGGAAAAGAAAGAAGCAAAAAAGCCTCGCAAGCCGCGGATGACATGGACCGAAGATCTTCACCAAAAATTTCTGGAAGCCATCGAAATCGTTGGTGGCATCGAAAGTAATCAAACTTTTCTTAATCTCTAGCTAGTCTTTCAATTTCTTGATTGTTATCTTTTTATTTGGTTCTAATCTTGTTTGGATTTCAAAATGCAGAAGCTAATCCAAAGGTACTTCTCGAGTGCTTGCTAGAAATGAAGGTAGAAGGAATTACTAGAAGCAATGTGGCCAGTCATCTTCAGGTAAAGAAAAAAAAACACACTAAATATTGTTTCTTTCATGACAAGTAAACCATTGAATTAGGGTTTTTTCACATACCAATAATACAAATTCCAATTTGTGTTGTTGTGCAGAAACACCGTATCAATCTTGAAGAAAACCAAATTCCTGAAGAAACAGAAGAGAATGGTTGGTCCACTGCGTATAATAGACCAGCTCCTTCTCTCCAAGGTTCAGAGAATGTCAACACAACAATACCATCGTACCTAATGAATGGACAAGCAGTGAACCAGATCCAGCCGAATCAATATCAAAATGGTTACTTGACAATGAACAACAACCAGTTCATAACCAATCCTCTGCCTCCTTTGCCCTATATTGACCATCAGATTCTCCACCAGCATCAACAACAGCAATATCAGTCTCCTCCTCAACTTAATTACCTGATGAGCAATGAAGAACTTCATCAAGCCTCTGGCCTCTCTGCAACGGATCTTGAACTCACTTATCCAAGTTTACCATATGATCCACAAGAGTACCAAATCAAGGGCTACAATTATAATTAGTCATAGAGTACTCTCTTACTTAAGGCAGTCTATGTAGGAGATTCTTTGGTTCTAGGGACATTCGAGGCTGTGAGACATAATATGCGACTTCTTTTGTGAGTCACAATATTTTGTCATTAATCTTTCATGTTAACTCATTATATATCCCCATTTCTCCTTTTCTAATAAATATTTTTTTATGGATTTATATTGTTATTAACAAGAAACTGGATTCTAATTTATAATCCACGAATTCCTAATTCACGGGAGTTATTTATAAATTTATAAAAATTGAGCACTTTGCTAAAGACATCTACATGATATAACATATATGCAAAAAAAAAAAATGGTATTTTGGCTATTTGTTGGAATGTGAAATTTATTTATCAACAAAATAAAAGTTCTTTATAACAAGTACATAAAAAGCATAAACAAAATGGTCTTAGAGTCTAGAGACTAGAGAAGATTACATAACTTTCTCAAAAGAGAAAAACTCCCACAAGAGAAATTTAGGGAGTGTATTGAATCTGTATTTCGAATGATTTGAGTTTTAATGAGTTTTTATATGATTTGATGATTTTAAAGAAGTTGTTATGATTTATTATAAAATTCTTTCAAATCTCATCTAAAACCATGAGATTTGGGTTTTTGAATTTTTAACTAAGGAAATTCTAAGAAATCCTTTTAAATACTTTAAAATCATTAAAGACCAAATTCTCAATACGTTTTCAATAACAGTGGATTTCAAAGTGAATTTTCAAAACATTAGTTCAATAACATTGGATTTCATTAGACTTTTTAAAATCCATGATTGAATAACATATGATCTGTTAATTTTATACAAACCACTTAAAAGGTTAATTAGATTGAATATACCCTCCTTAATACAATCCAGAAGAAACGGATTTGGGATTTGATCATGTCCTTAATTATTCAAAACATTTGCAGTTTTAAAGCCAATACTATATAACTGAATCATGTTCTTCGATTATACGTTTTGTTTTTTTTAATTGATTCAACACATCTCCACCCTAAAATTTAGCTACATAATGAGATATCGTTGGTACCAACGTTGTGTTGGCCCAGTGGTAAATCTCCCAGGTGGAGGTACTGGGTTCGACGCCCGTTGGGAGGGATCTCTTCTCCAAAGGAGATGAATTTAACCTGGTGTGGGTTCCGCCTCTGGGAGATGTAGGGTCTTCGGGCTTGAACTTCCAGATATTCAAAAAAAAAAAAAAAAAAATGAGATATCGTTGTTGTAGTATTTGCTCACTTTAATACGAGCAAATGTTGCTAAGCTTGAGGAAGAGTGATGCACAAGGATCGTTGATAATACTAGATTTCCTGTTGATTCCTCAAATACCCGTAAAAGTAGTTTTTTTTTTCTTTATCTTCTGATTGTCGAAACATCGGGACGAATGCCAAAAATGACAGATTTTAATTTTGAAGTAGAATTTTTAGTCATATGTGAAGATTTTAATATGACTAAAAAAGGTAAAGAACTGGTTGGAACACTCTAAACACTAGCTTGCATAAAAAAGGTTGTTTTTGAGCTTACGATAATAATGAGATGTTAAAAGAAAAAAATAGCACAAATCATGTTCTTGGTACGTACAAGAAGAAATAGAAAGAGATAGGCGTATTACTCTTGAGCACTAATGCACTATACAAACATGACCAATTCTGAAATTAATTTTTAATTAAGATCGTATTCAAAAAAAAAAAAAATAAGTTCTGCTTTATATAATATATGAAATTATATCTGAAGCTTATAACATGAAACAAAAAGTGAGTTAAAGAAAAAAAATAACTCATATTCATAACCAAAAAAAGCAAAAAGAGAAAAAAAAAAAAAAAAAAAAAAAAGGACATGATAATGTGATTATATAATATAGAGAAGAAATTTGGGGTGAAAGATATTAGAAAAAGAACATTATATTTCTCACCACAAAATCTTTCTCTTTGTTATATAATCATTATGATGATGTCCTTTTTACAAAGTGCCTAAAGAAAAAGTGGAGATTTATACAAATATTTTATATGACAATGCATGTAGTAGGGCAGTCGTGTGTACATAATTAATCTCGGTGAAAGCTCAAGAAAAGTATAATGAAAACTTTAAATTTAGGATCAAATTAATCCCGACAAAACTAAAGCATTAAAACTCTCTTGTTTCGTTATATTATAAAGTTATTTCATTTGTGTGATCGTGTGACTATGTTTGAGCAAAAATACATGAGAGAAGTTAACGGTTCTTGTAACCTTGTTTCGAAAAAGACATAAGGATTTACAAATTGGTAAGGTTGTGAATTTTATGGAAACGGCAGAGTCGTCATGATGACAAAAGAAACTAAAAAATATGTAGAAAGAATTTTTGTTTCTTCTAAAAGTTAAAAGGGTAATTAGAAGATCTAAAAGTTATAGGGTAATTAGAAGATTTAAGAAATGAGGAAATCTCAAAAATGAAATAAGAAGAAAAACTTCTTAGAATAAACAATGAAAATCCAAAAAACGAAAAATTTCAAATCTTGAATATATAAAACAAGGAAAACAAGATCAACAAGTACGATTCTAAGTGTGTGTACATGTTCTTTTGAAAGTATTATTCAACAAGTTGATCGTTGTTTACATGTATGTATGTCAATTATAGTTCATAAGAAAAAACATGTGGTTATGTGAGATGCAAAATCTTTATGACGATTCTCGACTACGATGGTGGTAATAAATCCGAGGATTTAGCTTGTCACGGCGCATCAATAAGTTAAATATTTCTTATGGCTTTACTACATTATCACTGATTAAAAGAATTGAAAGTGCAAATTAAAAAGGAGAAAAAAAAAGAAGGATCACATACTTGTTCTCTTTTGGTGGGCTAAGTGTTGTCCACAAATTTCGTTAACACTAGCTCCAAAGTCTTTTAATCAGTAATCATTTTATATAATAAATAATTTTTAATTGAAAAAGGGTATACATACTAGCTTAGTAATCAAAATTTGGTGACAAATATAATCTTGGTTAAAAGTGAAATGCATTATTCCGACCTCCACTAAATGATATATCCCTATACTAATGATTTATATATAACTTTTCTTAAAAATTTATCCTTATACTAAAATGAATTATTCATAATTTCACAGTAATACTAACAAAAACCGAACTACAATTAAGTCTTTCTTCTGTTCCATTGTTCCACTAATTCCAAATAGTTAACTTTTAACTATATGAATATTTTTAGTCAAAGCTTCAGTATTTTTCATGTGAAAAGAGACTCACTTCCAACTTTTTTTGCAAGATTGAGCTCTAAGCAGGATTGGAACTTATAAAGAATTTCTTATTTTCTTTATCAATGATGATAAGAAAATTCGTTTCTTATCAAAAAGATTTTTTTTTTCTTTTTGTTATCAGCTTATAACGTAATGAATCAGGGAAATAAAAGAGCAAAACACTCACGAAATAAATAAAAAAAAAGAAATTCATAGATAAATTTAGAAGAATTAAACATTTAAATATAACGATCATGAAATAAATAAAAAGCTTATTAAGAAGTAATAAACATGGGACTTGGTGTTAAGGTTGGGGAAATTTAGGAGAAGAAAGCGACAAAAGTTCAAATCCAAACGTATAAATTTTATACGTTCCTCTCTTTTTGAAAGGTACAGAAGAAATAAACAAACGCCGACTAAGAACATAAAACAAATAAACAAACAACAGAACCATTTATATGCAGACATTTAGATTGTACTTGGGAATATCAAAACAGATTTTGCAAATATCACCCGTAAAGAGAACATAGTTTAGTAAACATAGAAAAAAAGTCACAAAGACCTTATGATAGATCATATAAAGTTAGGGACGATCCTCTATAAGGAAGCCTAAGTGGCTATATATACCTAAAAATGAACTTTTAAAAGCCAAAAAAATCACTAAAATTTCGTGAAAAAACAAAAAAATTTTAGGTAGATAAAAATATATTGATCTAAAATTGGCAAAATCATAATTAAAAAAGACCATTTTTCCCGTGTGGTTTTTCCAAATAGCCAAAATAATGTATAAATTGCATGTCATATTAAAAATAGCGTGTTAGAAGAAATCACTCACCACTTGAGGTTGTTTGCAAATAAAATTATAGCATACTTATTTTGTCAATTTTGATTCAAAATTTTAGAAACTCAAAAATGAAAAGGTAACTACAAGGAGCAACAAATTCAAAAATCTATTTGGTTAAGTAGCAGTAAATCAAAATAGTAGAAGGATGTAGTAATTTTTCTTATGAAGTCTCTGAATATTTATACTTTGAAAATCGAATTAAACTACGATGCAACAAATTCAAATCTATTTGGTTAAGTAGCAAACAATAGAAATAGTAAAAGGAGCTAGTCTTTATTTTGTGAAGTATCCCAAAAATTAAACTTTTAAAATCGAAATTACCACCCAACCATTCTCAAAAATTTGATCAAACTGATTGTGTTTTAAAGTAAAGTGAACTATTAAGCAACAAAACACATACACATGGAAAGAGCAAAGAAATATTAATGCTAAAGCAAAAAGACTGCTTTACACACCACATATTGTCGGCAAAGCATTAAACTGTGGGGAAGATACAACAAAATCTTCCTCCTCTTGATAAAAAAAAAAAAATCAAAAAGTAAATAATATAATCTTCAAACACTGAATAATGGAAATCAAATAAAATCCAGCTTATCAAGAATCAACACAAGACAAACATGATAAAACAAAATTTTCCAATTTAAAGTGAGACAAAAAGTAATAATTCACAATTTAATGTTGGAAAAGCGAGAGTCCCTACACAAGCATCTTGTGGCTGGAGAGGTATGGGCCAAATGGCACAATAAGCACTCAATGATTCATGAATTTGGATAAGCTTTATGGGTCCCAAATTCTCTCAATACTCACTTGAAAAATTGAAGAAAAACATACTTTCTTGAACATAATTTATTAGACTCCAATTATAATATTCTCAGTCCCCACTCAGTAATCAGTAAGCATCTCAAGCTGTATATAAGACCACATTGAATTCCCCAAGACATTAAGAAGCAATAACCAAACAAAGCCAAGCAAAGCAGAGAGAAGAGACTTTGGTTCAAAGACTAAAAAATGGCTGCAAATGAATTAGCTACTTCTTCAGCACAAGCCTTCCAAGAGCAATCCCTTGGAGGTTTTGTCTCTAGAAAGCTTCTTCTGCACAATCCATTTGACCACAACACTCAACGAGCCTTTGCAGTTGCACCATCTCCTCTCATAACCCATGAGAACAATCTCAGTGGAAATGTCCTGATGCTTCTCTCAGTCCTCATCTGTGGCATCATCTGTTGCCTCGGGTTACATTACATCATTCGTTGTGCATTCAGACGTACTTCAAGTTTCATGATCTCCGAGCCTATCTCTGGTCTTTCAACACCATGCGGTTCATCAACCAAAGGAATCAAGAAGAAAGCTCTTAGGATGTTTCCAGTTGTGAGTTACTCACCTGAGATGAACTTGCCGGGGCTTGGTGAAGAGTGTGTCATTTGTTTGTCGGATTTTGTTTCCGGTGAACAGATCAGGATGCTCCCTAAGTGCCACCATGGGTTCCATGTTCGTTGTATTGACAAATGGCTTCAACAACATTTGACTTGTCCAAAATGCAGACACTGTCTGGTTGAGACATGCCAAAAGATCTTAGGTGAAAACAGTCAAGCAGATCAAGTGGCAGCAACACCAACAGAGAGCGTAATTGTCAGGATTGCTCCTTTAGAACCTGAAGGAAGAGTAAACACTTTAAGAGAAAGCAGCTAGATGCCATGAGAGGCAGAAACCATCAAAAATCAGAATTTGTGATTTAGTTAGATAGGAGATTTTTGATATGAGCATAATTCATGTCTTCAGCTTTAGAAGGATACATCATTTTTTTTTAACTCTTTCTTTTTTGCCTGTAGCACAAAGTGTATACAGATTACAGAAAGAATATAATCTCACTTTTCCAGTAGTATTTCACGACTTCATCAAACTTCTTTTTGAGAAAGTAATTTTTTCAATGGAATGTAAACTAAATTAAGAATCATCTATAACCAGAGACTGATAAATGCTAATCATATATTCTTACTTGTCACAATCAGTACACAGAATCAAATAATCAATACACAGAACAAATGGTTTCCGATAATGAATGGCAAGGTTTGAGTGAAGCAGTGTTTAGTCTACGAGATGCAATTACGGTCCAGACTTGGTCACGTGTATTATTGATAGTGACAAATGCATGAAGTTCGTGAAGAAAAAATGCATCTATCTACTTGACTCGACCCACTTAAAACACTACTATATGCCTCAAAACCAATCCACACATGAGTCATCAAGATAGTGTATACCAGAGGATTCTTCATCGTAATGATAAAAAAAAAAACTATGATTACCAGAGGAACGTGATATGGACCCAACCCACAATAAGGAAAACCAACCGATCTTAGTTTATAGGTAAAATCAGACCTAAAAGCTAGTTTGGGGGATGCATAGTCTTGTTAGATTCTCAACCGCCAGTCAAGTGATAAACCCATCCTATGGGATAGCCTTGACACGGTGTACTATCGAAAATTTAGAGTTGATCTGTAGATACCATCCTAGTTGAGAGGATCCATACCCCCATAGGTAACATACAGAACATCTAAGTGAGATTAAATATCCAATTGTTGTCATCACAGCGTCTCCTACTCCACTCTGGCGGTTGATGCCTCAAAATTTACTTACCCTGCATCTAAGCAAATTGGTATATCAGATTGTAGTACATGTTCTGTTAAGATTTAGTATACTCAAATCAATCTATACTTTTCTCCGAAACAGGTGCACATCGTGGGTATGCAAACTCCCTTGTGCAATATATTTTCATGATAGCTGAACCGAGAAAAGGCTAAGCCTAACGATACAGATCTACACACTGCTATCTCGTAGTATGAAAACAGAAACAAAACTACAAACTTAGCTTACTTTAATTCCATCTCTATGATAATAAATAAATTCGTGCAAACATAAAAGAATACATAGAGTGATCAACATTATATACCACTAGATATCTTAATCATTTTCATATATCCTCAAGATATCAAAGTCCTATAACTGAGTGATTCCACAACCCATTGTAAGAAAATCTAATAATAACTGATTTAGTTTAGGACCACATGTTCTAACTACGAGATTTTGGAGATCCTGTAATATAAAAGGGAGCAACATGTCATAAACAAGGTTATCAAAACAAAAGACATGCCATAAACAATGATTGTTCAAATAAGGCTTAAGATCCTCGGCATTTCTGATTGGATGAGATACAAATAAAGTGTTGAAAAGTTCAATTAATAAGCAATACTCAACTTAAAAAAGAAGGAATTTAATAGAGATCGAGGCCGTGCACAAAAAAGAAGGGTTATTGGTTAATAATAGAAGACTGGTTAACAGGTAACATTTGTCCATTAAGTATCTGAGGGATATCAGATCATATCCAATAATATGCCATTGAGTGTGTAAAAACTGCTATAAAAGTATTTTTTAAGTACAACTTTATCCATGATAAATTGCGGTTTTAGCTTAAGTAATGCCCTTACTAATACAGCTAATAGTCTATAATTGTTCAACTCTCTCAGCAATTGAGGCTTTCTAGAAATCTGCCATAAATTTACTACTGGAACAACCACATGACATCAGTACAATTACCATATTAGTATAGCAAAGACATTAAAGGTGTTCAAATTTCTGCTACAAGTTAAATTCCCATTGCAATTATTATAATGTTCTTTTGCTGGGTGGAACTATCTACTCTAATATTAACAGAGTTAAAAGTAAAACAGTGTAAACACAGAAGCAATAGAGGACATTGATAGCTTCGGAAGATAATGTTTAAAAATACTATCTTAGTGCTTTAAGAAAATCCTAGCCACTTGTTGGACTAAAGACCTCAATCAATATGATTAGATTCATGTCTACACTTTTTGTAATATAATACATATAGTAGCTATAATTCACAACTATGCCAATAATATATTCGAGAAAGTTTTGCGACATACCGTTATAAAGCAAAAGAACTGTACACAATAGTCTGTGCCTATTCATCCCCAAAATGAAATTCCCTACATTGTCAAAACAGAAAAAAAGATATTTAGAAACAAATAGATATTTACTTAAAAGTTCACCAAAAGATGAACACTGAGCAATGGCACTAAAGAATACGTTCCACCAAAGAAAGTCAATAGATTGGCAAAAAAAAAAAAAAAAAAAGAAAGAAAGTCAATAATGGTACATAGATGATTTTTTTTTTTTTTTTTGTGCACCATGGTACATAGATGATTAAGAGACAGGATTAAAGCTCTGTGTTTCAGTATTTCAACTTTCTAGCCAAAGTGTAATGTTCCTGAAACTTTTCTCAGCATTAAAACCCATTGGGTCCAAACCATTTGTACATCATGAATGCATCGAGCAAAACTCTTACTTGAGTATTCTCACCAAGTCGCGTTATTTCACCTCAACAGAACCATTTATATGCAGACATGTAGCTACTTGGGAATATCAAAATAGATTTTGCTAATATGATCCAAACTTAAAACATATTATAATGAACATAAAAGAAAAGCCTTCTTATCAAGAATCAACACAAGACAAACATGATTAAACAAAGTTTTTTAGTATAAAGTGACACAAAAAAAGAAATAATTCAAAATTTAGTGTCCCGACACAAGCATCTTGTGGTTAGAGGGGGTATGGGCAAACGACACATTCAGCACTCAAGAATTCATGGAATTGGATAAGCTCTTTCTGGGTCCCAACTCTCATTTGAAAAAGAAAACCACTTTCTTAAACAAAAACTATTTACTCTCCAATTATAAAATTCTCTCAGTCCTCACTAAGTAATCAGCAAGCATCTCAAGCTATATATAAGACCACTTTGAATTCCCCAAAACTTAAGTAATAACCAAACAAAACCAAGCGAAGCTGAGAGAGCAGACTTTGATTTGAAGCTTTTTCAAAGAGTAAAAAATGTCTGTAAATGAGTTACCTTCTTCAGCTCAATCCTTCCAAGAACGATTCCTTGGCGGTTTTGTCTCTAGAAAGCTTCTTCTGCACGACCCATTTGACCACAACTCTCTACGAGTCTTAGCGGTTGCACCATCTCCTCTCATAACACATGAGAACAACCTCAGAGGCAATGTTCTGATGCTTCTCTCAGTCCTCATTTGCGGCATCATCTGTTGCCTTGGGTTACATTACATCATTCGTTGTGCATTCAGACGTTCTTCACGTTTCATGATCTCTGACCCTATATCCAGTCTTCCCGCACCACGAGGTTCATCAGACAAAGGAATCAAGAAGAAAGCTCTCAGGATGTTCCCACTCGTGAGTTACTCACTTGAGATGAACCTGCCCGGGCTTGGTGAAGAGTGTGTCATTTGTTTGTCGGATTTTGTTTCCGGTGAACAGCTCAGGCTGCTCCCTAAGTGTAACCATGGGTTCCATGTTCGTTGCATAGACAATTGGCTTCGACAACATTTGACATGTCCGAAATGCAGAAACAGTCTGGTTGAGACATGCCAAAAGATATTAGGTGACTTCAGTCAAGCTGATTCAATGGCAGCAACACCAACAGAGAGCGTAATTGTCACGATTGCTCCTCTAGAACCTGAAGGAAGAGTAAACACTATTAGAGAAAGCAGCTAGATGCAAAGAAAGGCAGAAACCAACAGCAATTCAGAATCTGTCAGCAGTTAGATAGATGATTTTAGATTCTAAATCATAAGAGGAAAAAAAACACCGGATATTTTTTATGTCTTTCTTTTTTGCCTGTAGCACAAAGTGTCGACAGAGAGAATATAATTCACTTTTCAATAGCATCTCACGAGTTCATCAAAGTTCTTTTGGCAAAGTTTTTTTTAATGGTGGAATGTCAGTTATGCATTCTTATCCAAAAACTTCAAGAATCATCTATAAGCAAGATTGATAAGTGCTAGTCATATTCTTATATGTCACAATCACTACACAGAACCAAAAAGTCACTAGACAGAACAAATCGTTTCCCGGTAATGAATGCCAAGATTTGTGTAAAGAAGCAGTGTCTAGTCTACAAGATGCATGCATTTACGATCCAGACCTCATCTTGTGTATGCTTGATATTGAAAAATGCATCTACCCACTTGACACGACCCACTTTATAAACTACCCATATACCTCAAAGCCAATCAACACACATGAGTCAGTCATCGGGATAGCAAATAACACATGTCACATGATCCTTCCCCCGATGATAACGAAATAAAATCTTCCGTAGGAATATGGACCTAACCAATAATAGAGCAAACCAACCAACTTAAGTTTCAAGTGAGACCTGCAAGCTACTTTGGGGAATGCATAGCCTTGTAAGATTTCAAGACACCAAAATTTGTCTTCTAAGATTCTCATACGCCAGTCAGTGATAAACCCATCTTATGAGATCTAACTTTGACAACAGACATATCCGAGCCAAAATACACTGTACAAATGTAGAGTTGATCTGTAGATACCATCCCCATAAGTCATACACCAAAATCTAAGTGAGGGTGTGAAGCAAGATAAGTGAGAAATCCTTCACCATTACTAAACCAAACATGGTTAAACTTCCAAGGATTCTCATCACAAGCATCTCCTACTCTACTCTGAGGGTTGATGCCAAATACTGTATTGATGCCTCAAATTTACTCACCCTTTATCTTATCAAATTGGTACTAAATTTGGTATCAGAACGTGGTGTCTAGATTTAGTATACTTGATCTACTATTCTTCTTTTCTCCACAACAGGCACACATCTTGGGTATTGTACACTAGCTACTGCAAAATATTTTCATGAAAATTAAACCAACAAAAGGCTAAGCCTAACGATTCAGATCTCTCGTAGTCTGAAAACAGAAGAAAAACTATCAAGTTGGCCTAATTTGATTCTATCTCTATGATAAAAAAATTTGTGCAAGTATAAAAGAATACATGGGAGTGTATAACTAGATATAGTGATATACCACTTGATATCTTAGTCGTTTTCATAGATTCTCCATATACCAAAGTCGGAATCCTGATCACTGAGTGATTCAAAACCAGCTAAACAAGTTGCAATCCACAACCTATTGTATAAAAAATAACTAAAACTGATTGAGATAAGGACCACATATTCTAACTACGAGATTTTGGAGATCCTGCAATTTAAAATGAAGCAACATGTCACAAACAAGGTTATCAAAACAAAAGACATGTCATAAACAAATAATAGTTCAAACAGGGTTTAAGATCCTAGGCATTTCTGATTGGATGAGATATAAATAAAGTGTTGAAAAGTTCAATTAATAATCACAGCCCCACTTAACAAAGAAAGTTTAATAGTAATTAAGGCTGTCCACAAAAAAGAAGGGTTATTGGTTAACAACATAAGACTGTGGTTTACAGGTAGCATATGTCCATTACACGCATCTTAGGAAAATCAGCTGGTATCAGATCATATATGGTAAAATATGCTATTGAGATTGTGAAAACTGCAACAAAGTAAGTACAACTTTTTCCGTGATCTATCGCGGATTTAGCGTAAGTGATGCCCTTACTGCAACAGGCAATGGTCTAAAATTGTTCAACTCTCTCAATAATATATAAATTTGCCTTCAATTAACTACTGGGACAACTGTAGGACATCAATAGATCATAGATGTTATTATAACAAAAGATGTTCAAATTTCCGATACTATCGCAATTATTATAATGTTCTTTTGGTAGGGGAGAACTTTCCTATTATTAATACGCGTTAAAAGTATGTAAATGGAGAAGCACTAGAGAACAACGATAGCTTTAGAAGATAATGTTTCAAAATACTATCTTAATGCTTTAAGAAAATCTTGGCCACTTGTTGGCCTAAAGACCTTCATCAGTAAGATAGATTCATGTCTAACCTTTTTGTATTATAACAAATATTGCAACTATGCTAATAATATGAAGGAGAAAGTTTCGTCGACATACCGTTATAAAGCAAAAGAGCTGCTACACAATAGGCTCTGCCTATTCATCCTAGCACAAAATGAAGTTCTCTACATTATCATGACAAGAAAAGATATTTAGTAGGAACGATGAAAAAATAGATATTTAGTAGGAACGTTGAACAAATAGATATTTACTTAACAGATATTTAGCAGGAACGATGAACGACTAGATATCTACTTAACAGATATTTAGCAGGAACGATGAACAACTAGATATTTACTTAACAGATATTTAGTAGGAAGAGTACTTAAAAGTTCACCGAAAGACGAACACTGAGAATACGCGTTGAAGAGTAAATGATTAAAGAATAGGTTCCACCAAAGAAAGTCATAGATTGAAAATCAATAATTGTACATACATAATTAAAAGACAGGATCAAAGCTCTGTGTTTCAGTATTTCCAGTTTCTTTCAAAAGTGAGCTTTATTTATAACGTTCCTGAAAATTTTCTAATGACCCTTAAAAACCATTGGATCCAAACTCTTACTTGAGTATTCCCAGAAATATTCCAATTCTCATGTTATTTCACCTCAAGAGAACCATATACATGAAGACATTTAGATACTTGGGAATTCTCAGAATAGAGTTTGCAACTACTAGCCAGATTTAAACATATAATAATGACAATATAATAAGATCTAGCTTATCAAGACTCGACACAAGACAAAAAAGATAAAACAAAGTTTTCTAATTTGTAAATGATTTCCAAGCTCAATGTTGGAAAAGTGATAGTCCTTATACACAAGCATCTTGGGGTTGGAGGAGGTATGGGCCAATGGCACAATCAGCACTCAAGTCTCATTTGAAAAAAAAAACAAAAACAAAAAAAAAGAAGAAAACCCACTTTCTTAGAAAAAATATTATTAGATAAAATACTCAGTCCCCACAGTAATCAGTAAGCATCTCGAGCTATATATAAGACAACTTTGAATTCCTCAAAACTTTAAGAAGCAATAACCAAACAAAGCCAAGCAAAGCATAGAGAAGAGACTTTGATCTTAAGCTTTTTGAAAGAGTAAAAAATGTCTTCAAATGAGTTACCTTCTTCAGCTCAAGCCATCCAAGAACAATTCCTTGACGGTTTTGTCTCTAGAAAGCTGCTTCTGCACGACCCGTTTGACCACAACACTCAACGAGACTTTGCGGTTTCACCATCTCCTCTCATTACCCATGTGAACAAGCTCAGTGGGAATGTTCTGATGCTTCTCTCAATCCTCATTTGTAGCATCATCTGCTGCCTCGGGCTGCATTACATCATTCGTTGTGCATCCAGACGTTCTTCACGTTTCATGATTTCTGAGCCTATACCTAGTCATCCAACAACACGGGGTTCATCAAACAAAGGAATCAAGAAGAAAGCTCTTAGAATGTTCCCGGTCGTGAGTTACTCACCTGACATGAACCTGCCGGGGCTTGATAAAGAGTGTGTCATTTGTTTGTCGGATTTTGTTTCCGGTGAACAGCTCAGGCTGCTCCCCAAGTGCAACCATGGATTCCATGTTCGTTGCATAGACAAATGGCTTCAACAGCATTTGACATGTCCGAAATGCAGACACTGTCTGGTCGAGACATGCCAAAAGATATTAGGTGACTTCAGTCAAGCTGATTCAGTTGCGGCAGAACCAACAGAAATCGTAATTGTAATTATTGCTCCTCTAGAACCTGAAGGAAGAGTAATCACTATTAGAGAAATCAGCTAGATGCAAAGAAAGGCAGAAACCATCAGTAATTCAGAATTTGTCCTCCAATTAGATAAAAGATTTGTACTTCTAATTTTTTTATGCCTTTCTTGTTTGCCTGTAGCACAAAGTGTATGCAGAGAGATTATGTCTCACTTTTCAGTAGCATCTCACGAGTCCATCAAACTTCTCTTTGTAAAATTATTTTTACGGTGGAATGTGAATTTTGCAATCTTATCCAAAAACATCAAAGATTTATCTAACAACCAAAGATTGATAAGTGCTAGTTGTATATTCTTATGTGTCATATCAATACACTGAACCAAAAAGTCACTAGACAGAATAAATAGTTTGCCGATAACTAATGCCAAGAGTTATCTGAAGTAGCAGTGTTTAGTCTACAAGATGCAATTATGGTCCAGACCTGGTCGCATGTATTCTTGATAGTGACAAATGCACGAAGATTCTGAACAAAAATTACATCTATCTACATGACTCAACCCACTTAATAATCTATCTATATGCCTCAAAACCGATCCACACGCATGAGTCACCAAAATAGCAAAAACCATGAACAAGACAAAAAAGATAAAAAAAGATAATAGTAGGAACTATGAACAAATAGATATTTACTTTACAGATATTTAGTAGGAAGAATGAACATACAGATATTTAGTAGGAAAGATGAACAAATAGATATTTAATCAAAAGTTCACCAAAAGATGAACACTGAGAAATGGCGTCGAAGAGTAAATGATTAAAGAATAGGTTCCACTAAAGAAATTCAATAATGGTACATAGATGATTAAAAGACAGGACTAAAGCTCTGTGTTTCAGTATTTCCAGATTCTAGCAAAAGAGAACTTTAATTATAATGTTCCTGAAACTTTTCTCATGGCCCTTAGCACCCATTGGATCCAAACCATTTCCACATCATGAATGCATCCAGCAAAAATGTTCTCAGACATATTCCAAATTCTCACCAAGTTGCGTTATTTCACCTTAAGTCGTCTGATTGCACCTCGATATGTTAGTAACATTTCACTTCAATCATTCAAAAAAATAACGTAAATGATCAATTTTAGTTTGAATGATGTTTCTCTCTGTTCAGTTTTCACAACTTTATTCATGTTACCCCTCATGAAAAATCAAGAATTTCAACTATAAAGTGAATGAGTATCAAATTAAGATATTCCAAGCAAACGAATCATTATAGCACAACAAGTAAAGTTTATTTGCTTTAAAGAAGGTACCAAGAAAACTGACCACTAAATGTTTGTACCAGTTATATGTAACCTAATGGCACAAACAAAAGAAAAAAGGAATCCATTTCCGAGTGAGACTGGTGAGAAAAGATAGAAAAGATGCATCTCCTACTGTGTAACATCAACTTTTTATCCCAAAGATACACAATCTTCCCTAATCTAATGTTTCACTAAACCAGCTATTAGGAAAGTAGCAAGAAACAATGTTCTACAAAAGCACCTTTCAAAGAATCTTGCTTTGATTTGGAGCTACAAGAAAAACATTTGATACTAGATTCATGTAGATTTCCCTCGCAATTTGCAACCAATGAAAGACGATATCTCATAAAGCAAACAAAAAGAATCATTTTTTATTCGTTCATCCGTGGGACCAATTCCTTTACCTCTGATTTAAAACAAAGGCATGTAAAGATAAAGAGAGAAAAACTGTTTAGTAAAAAAAGCAGGAGGTGGATACTAATGCTATGAGAGTGATCTTTCTTAATAAAAGTAGCCTTTAACAAGATTGATTGGGAGAGGCTTTGTCCTTTTAGCTACTCTATAGACAATTTACTACAGATGGGGTGGATTCCTGTTCCCCAAACATAAGTAGAATTCACTAAATGGAAATATTTCATCCGTACACTCTCAAAACCGCACAGAATCAACAAAACTTTTAAGATCCACCACTGTTAAAAAATAGCAAAAAGGGAAAGAAAAGAAAAGTTAAATCACTGGATCAAGGTGATACCTGAAACCAAATCTACTCCTTTACAGACTAGACACAGATATCACTGGGACAGAACTATCTACGATAAACTCGATTTTCGTCAACACCATAAGTAGAAAACATATATTTAGAAGCCATAATAGGCTAATATCAAAGGCACAGTGAGATCTCAGTAAAATGAACCAGGAGATATTATATGAATGCTGCTATCTCAAAGATAGGGAAAGTTCATGGCTGCTCCAGTTAAAAAGCTCATGGGTCCCTGGAAGCAATTCTGGGAGATATGATTTGCTAAGGCCACAGCCACATGGCACTACTATTGCAGCAACTGGTATGATGGACCCATTTTCTATAACAAAGCATATTACTCTGCAAATGATTTAATAAAATTAGACACTAAAGGTACTTAATGTGAGCTTGATCTTTATAGCTTCTTATTCATCCAACCATAATTTAAAAAAATGAAATAAGAAAAAGAATCCCTCATTAAATATCTGGAAAAAAAATTGAAACCTTACCTTTCCTCTATATAAACAACCTCCAAACCTTTCCTCTATATAAACAAACAACCTCCAACGGAAACCCAGAAAGCCACCCATCTATCTTAAAACTAAGTTATTATGTCCACTATCATTTCCATTCCCACCATGAAACCAACTGAGATCTTTCAAGAAATTCTTGGAAGTTCTTACTCAAGAAAATTACTATTTCATACCCGTGATCAATCACCAACTCCGGCACCGTCCCCATATGTAAGCGATAACAACTTTGATGCAAATGTTGTTATGGTCCTATCAGTCCTCTTATGCGCACTTGTTTGCTCACTTGGACTCAATTCTATAATAAGATGTGCCTTGAGGTGCTCCAATTTAGTACCATCTGAAGCTGGTGACAACTACCCCCGTTCGCTTGACCAACACAGGAGTCAAACGAAAAGCCTTGAAGAGTTTCCAGACAGTAAGCTACTCTACTGAACTGAATCTGCCTGGCTTAGATACCGAGTGTGCTATCTGTCTCTCAGAATTTGTACCCGAGGAGCGTGTGAAGCTGCTGCCGACATGCCACCATGGATTCCATGTCCGTTGTATAGACAAGTGGCTTAGTTCACACTCGTCCTGTCCCACCTGCAGGCACTGCCTCATCCAGACATGCGAGAAGATTGCCGATTGCAGCCAAACAAGCTCGTTAAACTCTACTCAACCACCACAAGACAGCATCATTCTGCAAATAGCACCACTACAACCGGAAAGATGGATACGCTGTTTTAGGTGAACTAGAACTAATCATCTAGATATTCTAGCAGTTATGTTTACAACCGGATTAAACTACTATGTACTTAGAATTATTCGAGATCACAAGCGGTCTACACTTCAAAACAAGTTTAGCTTTTCAACAGTAAAGTTGTACATATTATGAAAATGTTACTTTCTTCGTATCTTGAACTCTTAAATGTTTATATTTCACAGTTACAAGCCAATGAAAAAGTGTTAGATAACAGCCAATTTTACTAAATCAGCAAAAACTCACATTGGAAAACAAAACAAAAAACATATAAACAATTCAAAAATCCAATGTACAGGATGATGAGAAGGAAAATCACTTAAAGGCTTAAAGCAATAGTTTAGTGGAGGTGGCCAATACGCTTAGTCAACTAAGAGAAATGTCTTAATCTTTACCATTAAGAAGTTTCAAGGTTATTATTAAAGTCAGGCTCTGCCACTAGCTTATTTTTACTGATTATCATAAGGGTTACTACACTTTGATATAAAGCATATAATAACATAATGTACCCTTCCAGAGGTAGAAGAGACTTCTTGCTTTGTTATTGCGAAGCCCCGGAGAAAAATGTAAAGGTCCGCAAATGAGAGAAACATGCACTAATATAATCCACCGAAAGGAGAACAAAAGAGAGCGGTCACAAGTATAAGAAACGGCATAAAGCGAATGGGGTCCGAGCATGAATCCACCATATGGTCAAATCAAATAATACTAAAAGGGGTGGTTCGATGTTATAGTGATCACATGAAGAGAATGATCAAAGGAAATGAGTGACCACACTAATTCAACCTGCAATATCAATTACTTAAACCTGACAAAAAAATGTAACAGTACTCTAGAACTAAACTCACTAATCTCCAAATTGATAAACAAAATCGGAAACCCTAGATACCAAATGGGGAAACTTTGCATCAACCAAATTAGATTATATTTTGAAGAAATTACTTCTATGGATCAAAAAATGAACAAGAGCACATGAAATTGACAAAATCAAGTTTTGCTCCAATCAAACCAATAAAGAGAGAAATTTCGAAAATGTGATACGAAATTCAAATCAATCTGTATGAGAAAAAAAAACCCAGAATAATATGTGAAAAAGGGGAATTTTCTCACCGAACTCGTTGATGAAGATCTTCTGAAGACGACGAAGTAGCAATGTTCAGAGATTGTTCGCTTTGTTGGCGCCAATGATTTCAGAGTATTCCCTTGAACCAGTTTATCGGATCGTCCATAGTTTCTACTCGGGTCGGTATATACGGGCCCATTTATATAAAAAGCCCATTATAGCATTTTCATCTTTACAAATTGAATTAAATATGTAGTGTTAATTAAAAATCCAATGTAATTAAATACAAACGGACCCATGGAAATTAATGCTGTTAAGCGACTAATGGTGGTTCCATTACATCGTAGGGTTTGAGACAATGCAGGTTTCAACTAAATATCTAGAGTTCATGTATGAATCGGCTAATGTATCTTGGTTAACGTAGTTTTTGGTATGATTAATTAGTTCATAAAAGTACTGTCACGATGGTAATAAAATGTGTATGGATTTGTATTTTTCCCTCATCTAACGTTTAAAAAAGTACCTCTCTCAATTTTTAAAAATTACTTTATATATAAATATCCCTTTGTTGGTTATAAACATTTGATTTACCAGGTATCTAATTACATGTGTCCAATATAATGAATGTGGTGAGCCACTCACTACCAAAAGAAAAAAAAAAACTAATAAAACCAAGAAAAAAACTTATAATTGACTTTTTCAGAAATTATATCAAAACATGGCCTGTCAATCTGTCATAGAACTAAAATATGCATTATTATATCAATAGAGTGTCAATTTATTATAAACATGATCATGAGCAATGTAAACTAGAAGTAGTTTCATAATGATGGGGCACAACGTTCTTATGGTACTACCAACTCAATTTTCTCTCGGCATGTGCGGTTCACATGGTTCATAAAGTTGACTTTTGGATTTCCATCTCACAACAGCTACTTCTTTTCCGGTTTGCTCCGGTTAGTGGACCAACATTAAAAGTTAAGTTATGGAAGTTTCTTCAACCCATCTTTTGATTTTTGTTTACTCTCGTTACGAGTATATATAAAAAATTGTAATTCTTGTTGTATTTTATGGTTACTACCTCATGTGGATTGAATCTACCTTTTGTTGGATTCATTATTGTAGGTACCTATAACTTATTTGATTCAGATTCTCCAATTGATATCACAACATCATCATACAGTCAAATACGTAGAGTGACTATGAACTATCTATATAGTTAAAATGTTAAGTCGAGTGATGAACGAACGAAAAAAATTATTTACGAGAAATGAATGTCCGTGAGGGAAAGCTATGAAATCTACCTGAAAATCAGTTAGAAAACTAAATGTACGATAAGTTCCTTCGACTAAACCACTATTTGAAGAGTCACTTTATGAACTGGCGTTTTGATGGTGGAATGAGCTAATAGGATTTTGTATATGATCTTAATCTATGACTATGAGACGTAAAAAAAGATTAATAATGTACCTCTTTGTCCTGTATTAACTACTCAACTTTATATTCGAGATGTATCATGTATGCCTAATTTTAAAATACGAAGATTAATAATGTTGTATCTGTTGGCACAAAAATTGCTATATCTGATAATTTAACCCGTATTTGAGTAATTTTTACTAGCTAATAGATGTAAACTTATTTTACAGGATATATATATGGGTCTGCAATCACAGGTCTAGTGATTAATCATGTTTAAAGGATATATACATGGGTCTACACTCTACAGACTACAATCACAGGTCACTACATTTGATTTGTTTGTCTTTTGAAAATAATCATCAAAATGTTTAAGGAATTGTATACTTTTTTGAGAAAAAAATAATAACTATACCCTTTGAATATAGTAATTAAATTTGTTGAAATCGTGGATTTTTATAAACAAATCCAAAACACGACCACCGTTGTCTCCTCGACTCGGTAACACCAATCGCCGACTTGAAAATTAGAATAAAAAAATAAAAATACAATAGAAAGGAATGATTATTGAAGCTGTCATATAAGCCTATCACAGTCAATCCAAGAGCCCATCTTCGCCAACTGATAAATCCAACGGCTCATAATTTTCCACCAACTTTAAAAAAAAAAAAAAAGCTGTCTGACAGACAGGTCACGTTATTTTTTTCCTTAAGGCCGAAATGATTCATCTCTCGAATTTATTTTAATTTGTTTCTTTCCAAAACAAGAAGAAAAATAAAATAGTTTTCCTCCAGATAAACCCGCCTATATAAATAGTTGAACACACTTAATATTCCTCCCCTCTTTGAATTGTCTCGTTGTCTTCAGCTTCATCGGCCGTTTTATTTTCCGGTGATCAGAGAGAAAGAGGAGAGAAATTGAGCCAGATCCTCATCGTCGTGGTTCTTGTTTCTTCCTCGATCTCTCGATCTTCTGCTTTTGCTCCTCCGATTAAGGTAAATAAATCCTCCGATCTACTACTTGTTCTTGTGTTGGATCTCGATTACGATTCCAAGTTACTACTAAAGGTGTTTCGGATTTATGATTTGATTGAATTTTGATCGGAAATGTTTTGATCTTGGCTCCGATTAGCTCAACGATTGATGTTTGACTTGATCTTGTGTTGTATATGCCATGGATCCTGATTCTTTCGCTTCTTCTGTCTATAGAAATCTGAAATTTGAAACGTTACTTGAAGTTTGACTTCGGATTCTGTTGATTTATTGACTGATGAAGAAACTTATTGATCATCTGAAATCTGCTTTCGTGATGACTGTATTGATACATTGAATTGAATCTATTGTGAATGAAAAGCCTGGTTTGATTAATCAAGTGTTTGCGTCTTTGGCGATCAAGATTCAGATCTTTATGTTTTGATTGCAGCTCGTAGATCATGGCCGAGGCTGATGACATTCAACCTATTGTCTGTGACAATGGTACTGGAATGGTTAAGGTTAGTCTCTCCTTCTATTTACTTTTCAGATTTTAAGGATTCTCTTTCTTTTGGCAAGATTTGATACAAATTCCTTTGTACAGGCTGGATTCGCCGGAGATGATGCTCCCAGAGCGGTTTTCCCCAGTGTTGTTGGTCGACCTAGACATCACGGTGTCATGGTTGGGATGAATCAGAAAGATGCGTATGTTGGTGATGAAGCACAATCCAAAAGAGGTATCCTCACACTGAAATACCCAATTGAGCATGGTGTTGTTAGCAACTGGGATGACATGGAGAAGATTTGGCATCACACTTTCTACAATGAGCTCCGTATTGCTCCTGAAGAGCACCCGGTTCTACTTACCGAGGCTCCTCTTAACCCAAAAGCCAACAGAGAAAAGATGACTCAAATCATGTTCGAGACCTTTAATTCTCCAGCTATGTATGTCGCCATTCAAGCTGTTCTATCACTTTACGCCAGTGGTCGTACAACTGGTTAGTACATTATTGATATTGACAAAACAAATTTTTGTTTTTCTGTTTTTAATGATTGTCATATTGATCACAGTGAAATGATTTTCTTTAGGTATTGTGTTGGATTCTGGTGATGGTGTGTCTCACACTGTGCCAATTTACGAGGGTTTCTCACTTCCACATGCTATCCTCCGTCTTGACCTTGCTGGTCGTGACCTCACTGATTACCTCATGAAGATCCTTACCGAGAGAGGTTACATGTTTACCACAACAGCAGAACGGGAAATCGTGAGAGACATCAAGGAGAAGCTTTCCTTTGTTGCTGTGGACTTCGAGCAAGAGATGGAGACCTCAAAAACCAGCTCCTCCATCGAGAAGAACTATGAATTACCCGACGGACAAGTGATCACGATCGGTGCTGAGAGATTCAGGTGCCCAGAAGTCCTTTTCCAGCCATCATTTGTTGGAATGGAAGCTGCAGGGATCCATGAGACAACTTACAACTCGATCATGAAGTGTGATGTTGATATCAGGAAGGACCTTTACGGTAACATTGTGCTCAGTGGTGGTACAACTATGTTCTCAGGTATTGCAGACCGTATGAGCAAAGAGATCACAGCTCTTGCCCCAAGCAGCATGAAGATTAAGGTCGTGGCACCACCCGAGAGGAAGTACAGTGTCTGGATTGGTGGTTCTATCCTTGCTTCCCTCAGCACTTTCCAGCAGGTAAAATTTGGACTGCCATTTCTCATTTTTTGCTTCTTGCGGGTGATAAAATGTAGAAAACTCCGCTAATTGTTTGCATTTTGTGTGTTTATGTGTGTGTAATCAGATGTGGATCTCTAAGGCTGAGTATGATGAAGCAGGCCCAGGCATTGTCCACAGAAAATGCTTCTAAGCTAAAGAGAAAGCGTTTCCATGACGGGATCACAGTTCTTTCTACTTCTCCAATTTGTTTGTTTCAAATTTTTTTCCCCTTTGTCATTCGTGCACCATGTGAGAAACTTTCCTGTTAAAGCGTTTGGAGAAGTGTTGAAGGAGGAGCAGGTTTTAAAAACCCGCTCGTGCTCTTACCTGAGGCACAATTCCACGTTTCAAACTCAGCTTCATTCTCTATTCTTGTCCATTTGTTTGTTTGTAGCCTCTTGAAACTCGGATAAAAACAAAAGTTTTTGGTATTGTGTTAGTATCTCAACAAATATTCGACAAATTACCTATTGATCGCCTAGACATACGATTTTTTAGAACAAATTAGTAAATTGTTTAAACAAGTATTCTTGGACTGAAACTCTCCCTTAGGCCTTAGTTTTTGCATAAATCGGTCCCACCTTTAAACAAGGAAGCAGAATCAATTGGTTTGGTCATAAAGAAAATATAGAGCCACTCTCTGGGGGATCCTCAGAGACTGAGAGTCATGTTCCAGGGTTTTGAATCATGGGTATGGTAAAAAAGTTAAAACTCATGCTTTTTACTTTGATACTTCACCTTGTTATACTTATATCTAATTCAAATTAAGCAAATAGACTTATAAATATCCGATGATAGTGTCGTGCACATTAGCAAACTGTTAAAAGAAAACATTTTACTTAGGACTAAAACAGATGGCCCTTGGTATAGTTTTGAAACAAAAAAGAGTATAATTGAAAATAAATAAATAACGACAAAAGGACTAAAAGTAAATAAAATTAAACTGGGATATTGTAGGGCTTTACCCCGAAGGGAGCCCTTCCAGAAATTCTCGAAGGCCCAAGACAAGCTTAGGCCCAGGAGGGGGTTTGGAAATAGTTTTCAACCAGCAATAGACGCGCCTCGGTTAGAACCTCATTAGCTGCGTCATTGCCCCAAGCGCAAAGATAAGTTTCAGCTTCTCCAAAGCCTCTTTATTTATACCCGAACAAAATCCTCATCTCAAAACTTGTTTCCGATGTGGGACTCTGGCTTTTACCAATTTTTTCTCTTTAGTTATCGAACATTTATTATTCTAGAAAACCTAAGAAATTAGTGTCGCAGCCGCACCGGAGAGAAAAATGGCGACTACAACTTCGTCTTCTTCGTCTGTTCGCGAATTCGAGCTTGAGAAGGAGATAAAGAGGCAAGAGGTTTCGTTAGATGAATTGAGCAGTCTCTCTTCTTCTCGAAGTGTCTACCAGAAAAATGGTAACCTCTTCTTCCTCACATCTACCGAGAAAGCGAAAACCTCTGCGCAGAAACAACTTGACTACGCTAAATCTGAAATCGACAAGATTCGTTCGCAGACATAAACAATAAAGCTTTGTAGATGCTGAAGATCCAAGGAACTTCTCGATACAGAGCTCACCTGTCCTTTGTATTGCTTCAACTTGTTGATATGATTGATTCTATATCAAATTTAATTAGTTCGTGTATGATCTTTGAATTATCTTGGAATTGCTTGCAAATTACTTGATTTTGATATCATAATCAGGTATTCTGATAGTATTAGTTTTAATTCAACTTGAGTTACTTTGATTCTTGTGTTGAGACTTGAGACTACTGATTCTTGGTTAACACTATATGGCCATGAATTGTACTATTTTATTCAGGGTTTAGTGTCTTGGTAGGGAATTATTCAATGGAACATCTTCAGAAAAAGAAACTATGATCAAAGCTTTAACTCAAGACAGATTTGTCTTCTCTTTTGCCTAGCATTAAGATTCAATATCAGAATCAAAACCAGAAGAGAGATTCTGATTCAGGAACCTTGACAGGTGCATGAGCTTGTTGAACGTTCTCTGATGCAACCATATATGTATGATCTTTTTGACACTCAGAGATATGACCGTAGCTAAATCATTTCCCAAGTTTCAATCTTTTGGTCTCTTGGAGAGGTAAAGTCGTGAGTTCTCTTGCATTGATTATCACCATCGTGAGACAACTTATATATCTTTTGGTCTCACCACAGATGCAGCATAGGGTAAAAGTTGGCTGCAAAATGTATAAATACTAGGATGCTGTTTAGCTTCCACGGCACAGAAAACGTGTTATAACATCCATTATAAGGGAAGACGAGAAAATAAAATTTGTGGCTCACAGAATCTGGAAAATTGCAAACGAGGGTCAGAGCAAAACTGTTTGTACTTAGCATATGGACAAATGTCTTTCTGCACATCCAATACCAAATCAAATTAAACAGAGGAATTGATGCATAACTCTACGTGTTAACCATCTAAATCAAATTGGTAGAACAGTCTTGGCACAAAACAAAGGTTACAGGAATGAAGCTAAGTTTTTCTTTTATAATTTCAGGTTGGCTCCAAGAAAGGGCACCATAAACTGATCTTTTTGTGTTAAAAAAAAAAAAGAAATCAGAAACTTTCCAGATACGCTAGGGTTTGGATTATCTCGCCTCTTCTCTCCTTCTTTTCGTCAATCGATTCTCTTCTCCACTCTTGTAGAGAAGCTCTTGCTTATACCATCACCATGTTTTCGTCTTCCTCCCAGCACCGGTCCGCATTTGACGTTCTTATGTCGAATGCTTCCGCCAAGAAGAAGAGGAAATTAGAGGAAATCGAAGATACGCCGTCTAGGGTTCGTATTTCTGATTCCGCAAAACCCAAATCAGATAGGGTTACCGAACTGAAGAGCAAAATTGGATTGCTGAAGAAGAAGCCAGGTGATTTCGACCCGAGCAAAGTGTCTTGTTGGGACAAAGGGGAGAGAGTTCCATTTATGTTTCTCTCATTGGTTTTTGATCTGATTGCAGTTGAAAATGGCCGGATTGTCATCACTGATATTCTTTGTAACATGTTGAGAACCGTCATCGCCACTACTCCCCAAGATTTGCTTCCTACGGTTTATCTTGCGGCTAATGAGATTGCACCTGCTCATGAAGGTGTCAAATTGGGAATTGGTAAGGGTTCCTCCATTATTAAGGCAATCTCTGAAGCTTTTGGTAGAACTAAGGCTCAGGTTAAGCAACAATATACGCAACTGGGAGACTTAGGGCTTGTAGCAAAAGGAAGCCGTTCGTCTCAGACTATGATTCTCATGCCCAAACCATTAACTGTTGTCAAGGTTGTTGATACGCTTCGCCAAATTGCTAAGGAATCTGGAAAAGGTAGTAAGGATAAGAAGAAGGATCTAATGAAGACACTTCTTGTTGCAACTACAGATTGCGAACCTCTTTACTTAACTCGTTTACTACAAGATAATTTGCGGTTAGGGTTCTCACGTCAAACTGTTTTAGCGGCCTTGGGACAAGCCGCTGTATATAACGAAGAGCATTCAAAGCCACCTCCAAATATCAAGAATCCTTTAGATGAGGTTTTGCTTCACAAGGATGTCACAACTTACCTTTGTAATCTTACACCACTTTGCTGGATTCATCCTTGTTCTCTGTTTTTGTAGGCTGCAACGATTGTTAAAGAAGTATTCTCTGTGCTTCCTGTCTACGACATTATTGTTGGTGCTCTTCTAACTAGTGGTGTGTGGAATCTTCCTAAAACTTGTAACCTTACACCGGGTGTTCCAGTTAGGGCCATGCTTGCAAAAGCAACTACAAGTGTGGATCTCATACTTGAGAAATTCGGGGACACCGTTTTCACAGCTGAATACAAATATGATGGTGAACGAGCACAGGTTATGCATTGCTTTCTACTCTTATCCGATGAATAATGCTATTATTCATAAATCTATTACCGCAGATACATTATATGGAGGATGGTACAATCGAGATATTCAGTAGACATGCTGAAAGAAACACTGGCAAGTACCCTGATGTTGTTCTTGCGTTATCAAGGTATTTACACTTGTTTCTTGTGCTGTTACTTGTTGAAAAAACTAGAAAGTGATCCAACCTTTCTACTGAAGTTTGTGTAATCTTCTCTATGCAGGTTTAAGAAGCTCTCTGTGAAATCTTTTATCCTGGATTGCGAGGTTGTTGCCTTCAACAGGGAGGAAAAGAAAATACTTCCGCTCCAGGTAACTCGATAGCCAGGCTTTATGGTTGCAATCTTGCCAAAGATGAGCATTCTTGTTAGCCAATGAATGATCAAATTAAAGCTTTCATGCTCTTTTAGACCAGATTTTGCTGATTTTACAACAATTCTTTTTGCCAACATTTAGTTTACTATATGACTTGCTGTCTAGGTTTTTATATGTCTTGTTTTATTTTCTCAGACTTTGAGCACTCGAGCCCATAAAAATGTGAATGTCAGTGATATAAAGGTTGGCGTATGCGTCTTTGCTTTGATATATTATATCTAAATGGCCAACTACTTATCCAGGAAAATCTGAATATTCGCCGAGAGGTAAACCATATTAGTAAATCATAACCTTTTATTTGATATCAGTAAAGCAACTACTGTTGTGCAAATATGTAATCATTTGTTTGCACCTTGCTTCTGCCAGAAGCTATACGATTCTTTCGAGGAAGATCCTGGGTATTTCCAGTTTGCAACTGCTCTAACATCCAACGATATTGGTGAATTACAAGAGTTTCTTAAAGCTTCTATTGACATTGGGTTAGTATATATCTTACACTTGTCCGCATCTTTAACAAGTGCAATAAACATTTGGTGTAAATTCTTGTCTCCATATGACATTGTCTCATTATCTCTATGCTGTTTCAATTCTTCATCACATGTATGTTATTTTGTAGATGTGAAGGTTTAATGATAAAATCATTGTACTCGAATGCAACCTATGAGCCTGCAAAGCGGTCAAATAATTGGCTAAAACTGAAGAAGGACTATATGGACAGGCAATACTCTTTAATTTGTTTTAAATAGTTAAGATAGTAGAGTCCTCTACTAACTAACTCTAGTATATGCTGCAGCATTGGAGATTCTGTGGATCTTGTACCAATTGCGGCTTTCCATGGACGAGGGAAACGCACAGGTGAACACCATTCGAAATGCGTAGATGATACATTTTTCACCTTTGATGTTGTTAACGTAAGCTATATGCTTTCCTTGTAGGTTTCTTTGGTGCATTTTTACTAGCGTGCTACGATGTCGATAAGGAAGAATTCCAGAGCATTTGTAAAATTGGTCAGTCTAATGCACATTTTTCTGTATGTCCTGTTGTTATGTTTCTCAATTTTCTCTCATACATTTTGTTTACAAATTGGGCTACTAGGTACTGGATTTTCTGATGCAGAGCTTCATGAGCTGTCGTCGAGTCTTTGCTCTAAAGTGATTGATATACCAAAAGTAAGATATTTCTTTCTTCTCTATGGCCTATTTATTTGCTGCATTACCAGATATGTTATGTTGCCTGAGTTTTTGCTGATTGTAATGGCTCTAATAAACCAGCAATACTACCAAGTCGATGACGGTCTCAATCCAGATGTCTGGTTGGAGCCCACCGAGGTAGGTCTATGTTTGCCTTAGTAATATTTATAGGTAACAGCTTCGCGCTCTATAATATGTTTGCTTGAAGGTGTGGGAAGTGAAAGCAGCTGACTTGACAATTAGCCATGTACATCGTGCAGCTATCGGAATTGTGGACCCTGATAAGGTTCAACATTAGCCAACTTTTTCTTTTTTCTTCCTTTTGAGCTATTGCATTTACTAATTAGACCGTTTCAATTTGTTTGTTTTGGTTAAAAGGGAATTTCTCTACGTTTTCCTCGTCTAGTCCGTGTACGGAAAGACAAGAATCCAGAGGAAGCAACATCATCAGACCAGGTGACAGCTCGTCTCACCCTAGCCACAGTCATAGACATGACTAGGCTGGTTTCTGATTATTATTTTTTTGATAAATTCCTGCTGCATATTTCAGATTGCTGAAATGTATCAAGCTCAGAAACACAATCAACCAAGCAATCAAGGCAAAGGTGACGACGATTGAACAACAACTGTAATTTGTCGTCAGAGCATCTTTCCTTGTATGTTCTAGGTTGTTCCTGGATATCGAATGATGCACATTTATGTGTTTTATAAAACTGTTTTTAGATTAAATTAATGGGAGGTTCCGGACAAAAGTGTTATTTTCATTATACCAATATGCACCCACTGTAACGAACTAATGATGCCTTCGATTGGTAACTTGCAGAATCGTTCAATGGCGTTTTTTAATGTGATTCTGCAGGAATTTCGTCAATCATAATTTTTTGCCTAATACTTAAAAACATAAACTTGCATTTTTGCATTAAAAAAATATACATGAATCTCTATTAGGCAAATAAATGAGCTTTTACCCATTTTTGCCTAAAGCATTTTATTTTCTTATTTTTCCTATGTTTAACCGTTAATTACCACTGAATAAATTGATTAAGAGAAACACTTAAACAAGTAATGAGGGGATTATTGTCTAAAATGCTATTTTTTTGGAAAAACTTAAGAAAATGCTATTTTTGAATAGTTTACGGATTTTGCCCTTTTTAACATTTAAAAATATACGTATTTATGATTTTTTTTTGGCAAAAATACGTACTTTATACCAAATACTAAACCCTAAGAACAAATGGATCCGACTAAATCTAAACATAACGAGTGAAACGCATGTTTAAATCATATTTTTGGAGCTTAAAAAATGGCAAAATCCACAAACTACTCATAAAAATGGCAAAATCCACAAATGCCATTATAAAAAGGGTAAAATCCGTAATTAATTCAGTAATGAATCAAATATTAATTATTCTTGTCAACAACGAGTAATTAACTCAAACAACGTCTACAAATAATTAACTCCACTATTAATTGTCAACTGTTTACAGACAATAGTAATTGTTGCATGCCAACAACTAATATATTTTAATTTATTTCATTAGTTACAACATTTATTTGTAATGCGGGTCAATACATAAAAATTATAAAAAATGAGATTGCATTTATGATTTGGGCTTTACAATTCGTTAGAATTTTATTTATTAAGAATATATTGACAATTAGTGAAAAATAATTGCTTGCAATAAATATATCATTTTTTAATAATAAGAGTATTTAAAATATGTCAATTCTATAATAATATGTGATATAACTTTGTGTAAAAATATCAAAAAATACATAAAAGAAAGAAAATCTTTAAGAAACTATTAATCTTAAATAAATTTTTATGGGAAGTTACATTATGCTATTCTACAAAATTTATCCAATCGACAAAATTTTCTTTCAGCAAATTTCATTCTACAGATTTTCATTCTGCAAATTTTATTCTGCAGCTTAATTTTATTTTCTGCAATTATGCGGTGTTACCAATCAGAGCTGATATTTGCGTGTTGATTTTCTTATTCTTGGGTTCAAATTTTAAAATTTTCATTTTCTTGGCCTCAACTTCCACTTTTCATTTACCCATAGATCTATTCCACTAGTTCGAATCCAAAAAGTTTCAAGCCCAATTCTCAATCTGGCACAATAGAATACAACCTAGGATCATAACTTGTGATCTTTTCGTTATCTCATCCACCACTCAAAGTGCCGAATCAAATGATTGATGTCGTGAAACATTGGTCTTTCAGAAGATATAGTACAACGTATCCATTTCCAAAATATGCTGATAAAATGGGTTTAAGCTTGGTTGGAGCATTCTGATCTATGTTCTTCTCCTTCTTCACATGGTTAGAACCCAATGACTAGCTAGTTTTGGTGTTGTCGCATGCGATAAAGCATGAGAAACACCTCTTGATGGCAATGAAAAACATGGCCGGGTTAGCCAAAAAGGTGAACAGAACGGTCAATACTGTCGTGTGGCCAGAGTCGTGCTTTCCCTTAGGCAAAAAGGGCAAATGCCCAAAGCCACCAAAAAAAATCAAAAAATTTAGGTCACATATTTGTAAAAAATTAAGAATATGTTTAGTTAGTTTGATATATATATAATGTATTTTCTTTAATAGAAGTTTTTAGTGAAAATTATATTGTCAAATATATGCCTTTAATGTCATAGAGATTTTCTAGTCTTGAAAATACATTCTTTAGTAATATATTACAATAGTAAAAAAAAAAAAAAGCAAAGAATAACAAAAAAAAATAGTACATCTAGAAGGTTAATATAATAATATAGAACATTTTAAGTTAGCAAAAATATTTTCATTTTTTATCTTATTGGTTTTCACTAAAAATATTTTACTCTGATTCAATAGAGATTTTTTCTATCTACTTAACATTTTTGAAGTACAAATTTGCTCATCTAATCGGGTCGGGTTTTTGATTTTGACCCGGAAATCTTCAATCGGATCTTTCCTTAAATTATGGCAAAATTTAAAAACGAAAATACCTAATAAAATCTAAATTATATATTTTCTCAACTAATTACTATATCTAAACTCTTTATTTATGGTATATTCTTTACAATTTTTATAGATTAGGAAATCAAATATGATAATTTAATGTTAATATAACAAATTTGAGCTAATATCCTAAAACCTCTCTACATAATTTAAACATAAATATATGATTTTTATTTCACTTTTATTTGATCTTATATTTATATTATTTTGAATTATTATAAAATATATATAGTTAATAAATTTTAGTTTTTTTTTTCTACATATGTTATGATTCAAATTTTTTAAAACATACATATATTACTCAATCGATGAAGAAAAAAAGTATATGTGTAATCTATATTAACATTTTTTAAGAACAAATTGCACATTTAATCAGGTTATTTTTTTTTATTCAAACCCGAAATTGAGTCATTCAGATCTTTTCTTAATTTCTACAATTATCTAAAACAGGACAGCATACCACGGGTGAGATCCTAAAATTAACAAATCAAAATACAATTATTTAATATTTTAAGATACAATTATAAATTATTTTTACGGGTTGGTCCAAAAACACATACTAATTTAAATATATATATTATGGAAACCATTTGAAAGTAAACTTTTAAATTGATTCGAATTATATGTCTTTTAAATAAAAGTGTTATTAAAAAATAACAAAATGATGTTTAATTCCACAGGACAAGAGTATATGGTGAGACGGGTTTGAGTCGATATTAATACGGGACAATATACCACTAATGAAATTCTAGAATTAACAAATCAAAATTTAATTATACAATCTTAAACAGTAAACAAAACAAATATAACTTAAAATTTTTATTTCTTATATACAACGCATGTGACTCGCGGTGTATAACAAAAAATATTATACACAATAAATTCATCATTTTATAAAAAGATTAAAAAAAATAATAATTAACCCGCGGTGTACCGCGGATCATATTCTAGTAAAAAAACATTATAAGAGTCAAAAGTTTTAACCTTGTCCTAGGCCTCCTCAAGTCTAAACACGGCACTGTGTGTGGCGTTGGCATCGTGTTGGCGCTACTATTCCTTCCAATGGTAGGACTCGTCGAGTCGAAAGCAAATTTCTGATGTTCCTCACGACGAATGCATTCATCGCCACTTTTTTCTTCGGGAACATGTGGAAGTCCGTGTTCGACTCGTTGGTGTTGGTGTTTGTGGAACACCCTTTTGATGTAGGAGATAGGTGTGAGATTGGGGAGATTGAGGTAAATACACAAAAAACTACAAATTTATTTCATTATAACACTTTTAATAATTATATTGAGTGATTTATTATATTTTTCTTCTTGTTGTTGTTCAATCGTAGATGATAGTTGAAGACATTGAAGTCCTAAGCACCCATTTTGTGGGCGTAGATAAGAAGAAGTACCGATACACCAACTTGGACTTGTGGACAAAGGCGGTGTGTAACCATGAGCGAAGCCAATGCACAACTTGGGGAGAGATACACATAAAGAAAATGAAGGAGAGAAGAACAAGGAAGATTAAAGTCTTAATGGATAAGTAAGTATATATCGCTAAGCTATAATCATGTAGAGACCATATATAGTATTAGAGAGAAAAAATAAGTAAATAAAGATTTATGTAAGTGAACTTTTAATTGTTCCAATCAAGTTTGTGTGTAAGTAAAAAACCATGAGTTGTATAGAGATAGTTCAAAATGTTAGTTCATCAACTTCTTTATCCGATTGGATTTCATATGTAAAAAGATTTAACCGCTAAACAAAGTTATCATCACTTTTAGATGTTACAGAAAACCAATTCATTAGAGACTCTCTTTAACACATGTTTTTTTCAAAACTTAAGCAAACGTGTGATCCCTTTCACTAAACCTTTCCGAAAAGATTATGTTTTACAATTTGCTCAAATTTGTTTTAATTTTGCTCAACTTTTCCTTGTTATTTGCATAAAATTGTAAATCTATTGAATATCAAAAACTTACTCTTATTAAATTTTATCTATAGCTTTCTTATATGATAATGTGTTTATAATTTATTTTTCTATGTCACTTATTATTATTGAATGTTAAAATACATAGTTAAAACTATTAATTTTAAAATTTAAGGTACAAATGCATTTGCGTATATTTTTAAGTTGGGGTTCTTCTCAAAATAATGTTTATTTCATTTCTAATATAAAAATAATAATAGTAGATTTCTATTTTTTTCTGTTAGTGAATTTAGGGACGCTGAGATTTCCCGCGTGATCGAATAGAAAGAAAAAAAAAGTCGTCTTTTTTCTTTATCAAAAATATATATTTAGTTCCTTTATTCATATTATATATAATTACTATAATATATTTTTTTGGTCAATATATATAAATAGAATTTTATTATAGGCGATATAATATATTTAGTTGCGTGGGTGTAGTCGTAAACTATATTGGTCTAATTATTCTATTTCATTAAAAATTTTGTGTTTGAAAATAAAATAAAAATAAATGAGTGGATAATTTTCTTACATTATATTATTTTTGAAATTTTGTGTATAAAAATAATATAGAAAAAATATATGAATTGAACTGGTGAAATGTGGTAATGACTTTTGTAGTGGTAAGAAACAATAAGAATGTTAAAAGTGATAATAGCGCTAATGTTTTTTTCTTTTTTGAGATGTCAATATAGTGTTGCAATCCAACATTTGTTTCTCGAAAACTTAAAATGTTTTAAATCTGCTGTTTCTCCGACACTTTTATACTATAAGCATTTGACCAAATCGTGAATTCCTAAGCGTATCTTTCTCTTGGATCATGATATTGATTTACACGTAAATATAAGATATTCTACATATGTTACACATTATGTTATGTGTTTCATTGTACAACTAAAGAATAACATGACACATAATTATTCATTTACTCTTTTAATGCAAAATTTTGAGATTTGTTATTTATAAGATGAATTTGAAGCTTTTTATACTTTCACATAAAACTCAACCGTAATCTATTAAATTGCTTCTCTCTTTTATAAATTATAATATCTTATATATATAAACCAAAAAAAAAGTGTTATAGAACTTATTTTTTTATCTATAATGAGACTGCTAATATCATTTTGTAACGTTATCTTCTATATCCCTTAAATTTTTGCGTTTTTTCATTAATTTTGTCACTTAATCTGGTATTTTAATACATTACTATAATTTATTTTTAAGCTTTATGAATATTTTGGATATAATACTCTTATCTTTGTTTGTTTTACCTATTTTAATATCTTAAAATTAAATTAAGTATAAATTTAATTTTACGACAAATACATAATCTTTGTATTACTATCAAATACAGTAATTATATTAAAATATTTATACTAATAAATACTTCATTGCTTTGTATATATAAAATTATTCATTTATTATACTTAACTCTTTTGTTATGTATTTAAAATTATTTTCATTTATTATAAATAAATTTGAATTAGTTGATATTTTTAATACACTTTAATATAAATAAATAAAAAAAGTGTTTTGCTAATGTGCACAGCTTATGGTAAGTTATATGTATGTCCTAGATATATATTTTTAGACTTGAGAGATCTCCTGTTTTATCCATAAAAGCTATTGGATCGATCATAATAAAGCAATTACAAGCTTTACTTTTTATTTTGTCTCTAGAATCGATCTAGACTCAACAACTTATCAAATATAGCTTTCTTGCTTATCCAATGGATGTTGGCAAAAGATGTTGAATCGATGGTTTAGAATTAAATATAGTAACTTTCAAAACTATTTAATAAGATTGTCTAAAACCACATGAAATATTTTGAGTTGTTTTAATGATAGACTGCGGATAGTATTAAAGAAAATAAACTTATTCTCAACAATTTTCCTAACAATTAATAGCAAAGTGTATCGATTCACCAATAATACCATATATAACACAGGGACATTAAATATTTTGAAGTTAGTTCTCAGTTGGAGAAAATACAGTATATTTGGAAAGCAAGGAATGAAAAAATCATTGAAAATAATGATAAAGATCCGTTAGAGGTATTACGGTTAGCGGAAAAAGAAGCGCAATTGTGGCAGTCAGCTCTAATCGAGCTTCATCATGAAACTAATGGTACTGTGGAATTGGTAACTCGTTCTCAAGTGGGGGATGCTTCACTTGATTCGAATTATTCTGGATGCCGTTGCTTTGTTGATGGATCGTGGAAAGAGAGTGATAAGTTCTCCGGTATAAGATGGTTCTGTACATCATCAAACGGAGAACCGCCAACCATGGGAGCTGCCAACCTCCGTAGAAGTCTATCTCCATTACATACAGAATTCGAGGCTCTTCTCTGGGCGATGAAGTGTATGATTGGTGCAGATAATCAAAAGGTAGCGTTTCTTACAGACTGTTCTGATCTGGTGAAGATGATGTCTTCTCCAACCGAATGACCGGCGTTTTCAGTGTACTTGGAGGAATTCCAGAGCGACAAGGAAGAATTCTCATCCTTCTCTTTATCTTTAATTTCTCGTAATGCTAATGTAAAAGCGGATAATCTGGCACGAAAAATTCGTACAGAACCGTTTCATTTCACATATGTAAACAACATTCCCCAGGAATGGCTCTATTGAGCTCTAATTAATTTCGGATGACAAAAAAAATAGTTAGTTGTCAACATAGTTGTTGTGTTCATCTCTCAAGTCATTTCAATATTTTTCTTTCAAATCTAGTGTCATTTTTAATTGATACATGTCATTCATTAAAATTTTCAGTATCTGTTTGTCTTCTTTTTTTATATCCGTTGACAAAGTTCTTGTCTTTTATCGGATCTTTTCCTCCATCAACTCTTCTGCTACCATATCGTTCACGGTGCCCACTACCATTGTATTGACCTCAACCACCACCGCATGTACTAGATCTGTAACCTCCGGTACCGCATTCATAACCTCGACAACACCACCTCCACCCAAATTTGTAATCTTTTCCACTTGTTTCTTTTGTATCCTTCACCGCGACCTCCTCCTCCATGTTCACCATCATCGCCGCTGTCGGACTTTACACCGGAATTGTGATATTAATTATCGCTCCAAGTTTTATCTTCTTCAAATAAATATATTGTCTTGTAATTACCATAACTTAAAAGGATAATTTGGTATTTATCATACCCCTACCCCCACATTAAAAAAAAGTTAGTTTTCAAAGAAAACTAACCCAACGTTAGTTTTCTTAATTTTTGTGTAGAATTTGACTATTTGCTAATATTACCCAAAATAGAATGTACTTTTCATTCAAGACAAAATGGTAATATTTAGAATGTATTTGTCGTCAAGGATAATTTTGTAACAACAATAATTTTCAACATTTTATATCTTAAGCGTAGACTGTTGAGACACAATTTAGCATAGGATACATAAATAATATTTTCTCTTTAATTTTTTAATAAACAATTACATCAACATTCACATTTTCAAGAAAAATATAATCTAACCGGTTTAATAAATTGGTTTATGTAATTTAAATCCCACGGTTAGTAGTAGTAGTTTTGCGGGTGCCTCCTCCAATGTGCATCTCCTCGCTGCTGGAAGAGGACGGGTCAAGCCCATACTCGCTTGTAGCACCGTATTCGCTACTTGCCCCGTAATCCCGACTGTCCAATGTCACTTTCCGAAACTTCCTCATCTCGGCACCATATGTGCCCATCTCATAGTCTGAGCTTCCTTCACCTCCGCTTGAACTCTGTCTCGGTTTTACACCATCGTCTAAGTCATCCAGTGAGGCATCACCCTCCAACGTCCTAACAATCTAGGAAAAAAAATGCAAAAAGAAACGATTAATATGTAAAAAATGTCCAAAATCTCGTGAATTGGACGATCAATGAATAACTAACGCCTACACTTTCTAGTTGGTCATTTGGCACCCGTTTGTGACCAGTTTTCAATTCTTTTTTGGAACAGTAGAAATTTACTTTTAGGAATATATATTTAGGTGGGAGTTACTAAGTTGAGTAGTGTAAACAATTTGAAATAATGACACCCTTTAATAGATTGATTGATCGGTTTTAAGTTGACCACTTTTTGTTTGGACCGATTTTGGTCAAAAGCTCGGCGATAAAATGATTTTAGCCGCCCAATTTTTGAATTAAAACTTTGATTTAATAGTAGTAGTAACTAGTAAGTTATATGTCACGCTTATTATTACCTGACTCATCTTTGGGCGGCGACGACCAGAATGTCTTACGGCTGCAGCAGCACAAGCCACCATGCGTGCCATCTCATAAGGCTCGTATTGGTTCTCAAGGAATGGGTCCACCAATTCCCCATATTCTCCCTCTTGAGCTGCGCTCATGCATAATGGTCTTGCCTGCCAATAACCATGTATCTAAAACATGAAATTGTTTTCTTTTGTTTTTGGTATATATGAATGTTTTTGGTATAACTCACCCAATCGACTAAACTGTCTTCCATGTCACCACTAAGATCAACCGGTCTACGTCCGGTTATGAGCTCAAGAAGCATAACACCAAAAGAGAAAACATCTGATTTCTCTGTTAGTTTCCCACTTGATGCATATTCAGGAGCTAAGTATCCGAATGTTCCCATAACACGAGTCGATACATGTGTATAGTTGTCTTGAGAGAGCTTGGCCAAACCAAAATCTGCAACCTGGTGATTAATTTAAAGAAAATTGTTAACAGAGAAAATTGTAATTACATGCAAAGAGTTGAAGAAACAGAATTTAGGTAACTAAAGCATATACCTTGGCTTCGAAGTTATGGTCAAGGAGAATGTTTGAAGCTTTAATGTCTCTATGGATGATTTTTGGATGACCTAACCACAATTATCAATTATCATACACAAACATGTAAATATCTTTGGTTTTATTTAAAGTGAAAAGATGAAAAGAGATAAATCACTCACAATCTTCATGTAGATAAGCAAGACCTTTTGCTGATCCTAAGGCAATCTTGAGTCTCGTTGGCCAATCCATCACAGTCCCACTTTTCCCTATAATTCAATTGATTTTGTGAATATTTTTGTGTTAGTTTTTGTATAGGTCATAATCCTACCCTAGAACACAAGAAAACTCATCATAAATTACCATGAAGGTGGAACTCAAGTGTGTCATTAGGGAGAAACTCATAGACCAACAGCCTCTGTCCTCCCGCATTACTGCAGTATCCGACAAGAGACACAAGATGTCTATGATGAACGCGGCTGATGATCTCAACCTCTGCCTGGAACTCTCTCTCACCTTGCCCGCTTCCGGCTTTTAGGCTCTTCACCGCGATCTCCTTTCCGTTTGGCAATATTCCTTTGTGAACATATCCAAACCCGCCTTGTCCCAACAAGCGGTCTTTTGAGAAACCTTGAGTTGCGGCTGCGAGCTCCTCATAAGTGAACGTGCTGTTGTTAAATCCCAAAGCAACTGAAGGGTGAGGTGGTGGTAGAGATGGAGCGTATGGACCTGATGAGAAATTTGAGCTCATTTCGCCGCTATGGATCACATTTGCGCCTCCAGACACTGGTGCTGGTGGCGACGGCATTGGCTGCCAATTTCCTGGAGGTGGTTGTTGAGGCGGTGAATTTACCCAGTTTGTTCCCATTGATCCAGGAGGTGGAGGCAGATTCACAATGTGATCATTTTGGTTGTAGTGTTGTTGTTGTTGTTGTTGTTGTTGTGTAGCAGCATTTTGGTTGTAGTATTGATCACCCCCAGCTAAAAAATCCAACAAAAACAAAAGTATGACAAAGGCTTAGATGATATGTGATTGAAAAAAAACATAAGAATCGGAAACAAAAAACAAAAAATTACACTTTTCTTAGCTAAGAAGAAACTAGGGTAGAAGAATTAGGTGAAACTAAAGCTTAAGAAATGGTACGAAGTTTAGTTAGGGTTCAAGGTTTTGTACATTGTTAGATGAGATGGTGTTTGAAAGAGAAGAGCAGAGGAATATGAGTTATCTAATTCTTGGGTCACAAGAAACAAATGTCATGTTTTTTCTTGGCTAATAAGAAACTAACAGGGTTTAATTAGGGTTCATGGTTTTTATATGTACATACTTTTGCCTGCGGCGTAAGCATTGCTTCCGTAGTACGGCATCTGATCAAGCTTTGATTTCTTCTTCTTCTTTCGAAAACAACAGACACATAACAAGATCATGACGATGAACAAAAGTCCAGCTGCAGCCACAAGTCCTATAACAGCACCAATGTTTAGACCATCGTTACTTGACGAATTCGAGCCATTGTTGCTTGTAGGCGGCGCCAGCGATTTTGGTAGCGATGAGGAGCTATGATCGGAAGTCTTAGACGGTGGTGGAGGAGTATGAGAAGTGTTCTTGTTTCCTCCATCGCCGTTGCTTCCATCATTTCCTTTGTTGTTTTCGTTGTTGTTACCTTTGTTGTCACTATGCTGAGGCGGGGAGGGTGAAGGAGGAGGTGGAGATTGTGATTGTGAGGAGGAGGATGAGTCAGACAGTGGTGGTGGAGGGGACAAGGAAGAACCATCGGAGGAATTATCCGGCGAAGGAGGAGGTGGTGATTCTTGTTGTTGTTGAGGTGGAGGAGCTAGGTCAGGGGAAGATGGAGGAGGAGGAGATGTTGTTTCTTGATTGTCGGAAGGAGGAGGAGATGTTGTTTGTTGATCGTTGGAAGAGGGAGGTGACGGAGGAGAAGGAGGAGGAGGAGCCGGCGGTGAGTTCTCCGGGGATTGCCCCTCCGCCATTATCTCTCTCTCCGGTGGTTTCAATATGAGATGAAACAAGAAACACCCAACTCTGTTCCTGTTCTCCTAGGAACAAGGAACCATTTTTTTCCCTCAAATTCTATTTTTAAGAAAGTTTTCGAATACTTTTTGTTATTTCTATATTTGGTAATTATACAGCCAGGCACAAAAAAATATTCACAACGACAATTTTCAGTTACAGGATAGATTTTCTGTTTGTAAAATGTTAATTATTTTTAAAAATGCTCTCGTTGAGAGTCGAACTCAAGACCTCCCGCTTACTAAACGGGTGCTCTAACCAACTGAGCTACGAGAGCTATTCGATCTTTGTTTGTTATTTGATAGTTATCAATTTTTATTGGTCAACGGTACAATCAGCAATCTTTATTTGTTCTTTGACACTTATCAATTTTTATTGGTCAACGGTACAATCAGCAAGGTTCTTTGTTGGTCAACGGTAATAAGTTTTGTTGACAATGAAAATTGAGATTTTAATGTCTCTAATTTAATGTTGATTACAAGGCTATTCATAACGAATTGATTTCCTTTTTAAAAGATAAAAATTAAAATTTTAGAAAAATGGAAACCCTAGACTTCCTACTGCTTTTTTAATCTTATAATACTGATTTTACCCGTTCATATTAGCTCACATCGACATTTTCACTTAGAAGATAACACAATGAAGAAAGAATAGTTTACGTACATGTTTCACATATGCGCATGTGGACGCAACAATTGGAAGGAAAAAAAAAAACTTTGGTTGATTTCATCTGATAAACATGTTATTTCTCATTTTAACAATTTTTAAAAATATATATATGTTCATGCTCTTTCGATGAATTGATACGTTTTAAATTTTTTTGGGTCTAGTGATGTACTCGCAGCAAAGATTTAGCCTAAATCCTATAGAGGTTCACGCCGTTTTTACTTAATCAAAACACCATTGTCTTGTGTTGTTTTCTTCTATATATATATGCCATGTTCTCCTATCGAACTTGCTATATCTCTCATGTGAAGTTTCTTCGATTTTCTTCTTATAATGTGGCTTCGTTATCAAATTTAAATTTTTTTTCCTTTCCATGAAAATTGTACGTTGATAAGTATGAGAAGAAAACATATTCCTAATTAATCTTCGTGAATCTTTCAAAAAAAAAAAAATCTTCCTAATGCTTCCAAATCTTTTTTTTTTTTTTAACTACCCCAAAACTCAATCCTATCATCATCTTCTTCAATAAATATTAAGATGAGCAACTGCTTTATACAAAATCTTCTTCAAATGCGTATAAGAAAAATGTAGCTTACAGTATATAGTTTTTTCATATACCACAGCTATCATAATGTTTCAAGCTTACTTTCATCTAAGTATGAATGTAGTCATGTCAAGATACTATTGATCATATGATTAACTTTTAGTTTTTGATCCCTCGATCTGTTCTTTCATAAATCAATTATGTTTTTAATTCTAATACTTAAGGTATCCCTGAGACATTCAATCTATATCGATGATAGTTTCTTCTCTTTCTGAATCCATTTTCAAATCCAAATCCGAAGAAGAAAAAGGGTAACAGCAAACCGATATGGATTCAATGAAGAAGGAAAAAGAAACCAATTAATGATTTGATAGTATATTAATCTGCATATAGAAAATGTAAATATGATACTTATTCATAAACAAAAGTTAAGTTTTACAACGAGACTTAATTTAAAACGGAGAAAGTAATATATCACACGTAACACAATTATTATTACTATAATTTAACAATCACACACGAGGTTAACAAAATTTCCAAAAACGGCAACAATACAGCTCAATGTATGGCATATTTGATATACAACATACAAATTTACGTACCTTTTTATAACTCAAAGTACTGACGATGCCCATGGAGGATGTTGGCACAATATCTACTTGATTATTTTACTGACTATAATAAAAAAAATCATGAACAAAAGTCCAAATGAAAAAATACAAATAATATAAATCAACTCATAAGGTTTTAATATATAGAAATTATTAATTAGCCAGTCGTATATTTTTACTTTTTATCTTGTAAATTTATTATACGTATTTAAACATTTGTTCTTGGAAGTCTTTCACCTTCCTGGCGATGATTTCTTAAACATTGTAAGATTCAAAACGAAAAATTAACTCCAAAAAGACTTACGAAAACAATAATTTTAATCGCCAACTTAAACATATACTAATGTGTAGCACAATAAAAAGATTGACGACACAATTTTATTGAAAAACAAAAACAACAACAACGACAATGACAACGACAACGTCAACATGTAAATAAAAAGTTCAGAGACACTCAAATATGAGTAGAGGACGAAGCTGGGTAAGGGTTCTTGCGAACGTACTTACGAGCCCAAACATGTTTGCCATCGATGGTGAACTTGTTTCTAGATCTCGCACTCACAATCTGGTCCATCATCGACGCACACTGAAGTTTCAATACCATCTTCGCAAACAACGGCTGCTCATTTGCTTCAACTTCCTGCATCTCTACCGATTCTATCACTTCCCCAAACCTCCTCGTAAAGTAAACCCTAACTTCCGCTTCCGAAATCGGGTACCCTTTCGAAAACGTCAGGAAAACCGTCCGATCATCTGCCGCCACCACCGCTTCCTTCTCTTCTGCCTCCATTATCTCTTTCTCTTTATGGAACTTGTTTGTTTCGTCTTCAACCGGACGACGAGGAGGAGGAGAAGCAATTTTTACTTGTTGAACACTCAACCTGTTAGGGTTTTCTTGTTGAAAACTCAACCTGTTAGGGTTTTCTTGTTGAAGACTCAACCTGAGTTTCTTCATGTCCTCAAAAAATTTCTCTCTCTCTAAAGCCAAAAGTTTCTCCCTGTTGATCATGTGAGCTCTCTCGCATAAATCTGTGAAAGCTCGAGTGCCAACATCGGTCCAAATCTTTGACACTCCAACGCGAAAAACTTCGCGGTCTTGATTGATTAATCTGAGAGTAAACTTCCCTCCAGTCATACTTAAGAGCAAAGGTATAACGGAATTATCATCGTTGTTAGCAGCGAAGAGCGTTGATGCGAAATCTAGGTTGTATAACAAATTTATACACACACCGATTTCGTTAGCCACCGCGTCAACGAAAGCGTCTGGTAACGAGACAATATACGCGATAACGTCACGGGCATAGCCAGATTGCTCGAGGAACATGAGAAAACACATCGCTAGAAACGACTGGTCCACGTCTCGGTTTAGATGGAAGACAAGACGACTGAACAAGGTTCTGTCGATTGTGTGAAAAGCATTGAACTCGTCTCGTGTCACCACAACTGAAGATGAAGGATTGTTAGACGGATACAAAGGACAAGCCATTACTGATTTTTTGTTTGTTTTCGATATTTGTGGTGATGAGTGATGTTATCTATGTGATTAGAGAGGGTTTATAAAGAGAATCCATTGAAATGGTGAAAAGCTGTAAATCTTATTTTTCCTTAATAATTTGTATTCGTTCCTAAAGAGTTTTTTGTCCTCGTTCATGTATCTAATTAATTACACATACAAAAGTCGTAACCCTCCGATTCAGAAAGAGGCTTGGCATCGTTTTGTTGTGAGACATTGTGACCCTTGGATCATCATCATTCATCACCCATGACCCTTCGATCATTCACCATCCATCCCTAAAATTTGTTTTTCCGTATCATTTTCCTTAACTTTCTTTTTATGGAGGAGCCTAAATCATTATTATTACTATATTACTATTATTTTCTTTTACAGCTCTTATTGAACTAAGATAAGATTTACACGGTCAAACATTTGATTTAATAATTTCATTAATAACAAATATTATTATCTATAGTATAATTTCTATTTGATCAAATATATTTACATCATTTGATTCAACCAAAATTAGTTTTGTCATAGAGGTTTTGTAGTCAAATAATATATATATATATATATATATATCTCATTTTTCTAATAGTTAATTGTATTTCTTATTTATTTATAAAATCTAATAACTAATTTTTCCATACATTCCGTATTTTTTTTAGGTTATCTAGATCGTTAATTAACTATAGTCGTAAAATGGTAAATAAAAGATTTCGTACGGAATGACCAACATACTATTTACGCATAAAACCCGATATTAGGTAAAATAACATGTCATTGAACGAATTAGCATATACGTATCATGAATAAACTGTGTACGTTTCCGTATTTTTTGTGATAAATAAAGTAATTATAAATAAAATAACATTATTTATTTAAATTAATCGAAAATTTTATATCAAATTTGAAGATAAATTCTTAATAAACCATAAGATTTTATACCTTAAATAAAGGTCAACATTTTTTTATCAAATAAATAGAAATATCCTGTATAAGGTTAATTATAGTTGGATATACATATATTTCTAAAAAAAAACCATCACCACCTACTAATATCTTTAAAAAAAAAAAAAAAAAAAAAAAGACAGGTCAGCAACAGCATAAGGCTTCAAGAGAAGAAAGAAAAAAAAAGAAAAAAAAAAAAGCGTCTTCCCCAAAAACCCAGAAAATCGCAGAGAGCTTTCTCTATTGTCTTTGTTCAGATCTCGATGCCTTCTCGTAGAAGAACTCTCCTCAAAGTCATCATCCTCGGCGATAGCGGGTAAGTTTTCCGGTGACTTACTCTTTCTCTCTCTGTATGTATCTGCTTCTACATGTTGATTTACTGTTTTTTTCGATCAGTAAGTAAATACTTTTTCTGGGTTCGAATTTTGTGGATTAGATTCGATCTGAATTGGTGTGATCTCTTAGTTTTGTTGATTTCTGTGTCTTCTGGATTTGATTGTTTTGTAATTACTTGGAATTGAATTGTGAAGTGATGATTAGAGATTGGATTAGTTCTCGTGGAAGATTAGTTGAAATTAGTCTCAAGTAATGATGCTGGTATTTTAAGTTCATGTCTAATTCTCTCACTATGATTCAGATTTGGTGTTCTTATCTGTTTTTGACTGGAGAGAAATTGAATACTGAATCTTGTATCATATTCAAGATTTGTTTGATCCTTCTATTATAAGCACCAACCTTTTATAAGAAATCATTCGGTCAAGTGTTCGCAATCAAGGAAGAATTTGTTGTTAAATTGTTTTCGGTTTAGTTTTTTTTTCTTGGTGAGTGAGAGTGAATATGTTTTGAATCATATATTTATCTGTCGTGATGCCTGGTGAAGCTGTTGAGCTATGAGTCCAAAAGTCTTATTGTTGTGTTTATCGAAGTTAAGAGACTCATTGGGAATTTTGATTTTGTAATCTTGCAGGGTTGGGAAGACTTCTTTGATGAATCAGTATCCTTAATTTTCTGTGAATGGAGTTAAGAGGAAGTTATTGCAATGTTTTTTTTTTAAATATATATGAATAGATTCTCTTGTCTCTGTTTTATGACTAACAACAATCTGTCCTCTTTCGAGTTAGATGAGTTTCGTGTTTCTGTTTCACTTTAACACCACGCCTTTAGATATGTGAATAAGAAGTTCAGCAACCAGTATAAGGCGACCATTGGGGCTGATTTCTTGACTAAGGAAGTGCAATTTGAAGACCGGCTTTTCACTTTACAGGTTTGTTGTATCAGCACACTTTATCAGTGAAGTAATTTTATTTTGTCTTGGAGTAGATTTTGCTTGTGGTATGAGTTTGAATCCTTAGTGGCAGAGTTGAAATTGGAACAACAGTTGATTAGTTTATGAGCTTAAGGCTGATCTCTGCTTTAACTTTTGAAGGAAATTAAGTTCTCTGCAGTCTTATCTTATACTAATGAAAACTTAAGTTCTGTGGGATTCTTGTGCGCTGTTTCAATATTGAATTGGTTCATACTTGTTTCTGATGTGATTCTTTCGGGGTTTGCTTTGGCATGATCAACTCTTAGGAAAGTACGAAAAGGGTTGACAGACTCTGTCCTAGATTAAGAATTTATCCCAAGTACTATATGGAATGCCCTCTTTACTTGACCATAAGAGCTAAGTTCTTGCTTTATCTTTTACAGATCTGGGACACAGCTGGTCAGGAAAGGTTTCAGAGTCTTGGTGTGGCATTTTATCGTGGTGCTGATTGCTGTGTTCTTGTATATGATGTCAACTCCGCCAAATCTTTTGAGGATCTCAACAACTGGAGGGAAGAGTTTCTGATCCAGGTATAGATATAGATTTACTATACTCTCCCTTCCCAGTAGATTAAACAAAAAGAACTTTGCTTGAATGCCGGTAATTGTGATTTGCAGGCAAGTCCTTCGGATCCAGAGAACTTTCCCTTTGTTGTAATCGGTAATAAGATCGATGTGGATGGTGGAAACAGCCGGGTGGTACGTATATAATCTCCATGTAATAAAGAACAACATCCTTGAAATTTGAAACCTCTCTGCATTGTTTTTAATCACTTTTTGTTTTGAATTGGCAGGTTTCAGAGAAGAAGGCTCGAGCTTGGTGTGCTTCGAAAGGAAACATTCCATACTATGAAACCTCAGCTAAAGAAGGCACCAATGTGGAAGACGCGTTCCTGTGCATAACTAAGAACGCAATGAAGAGTGGAGAAGAGGAAGAAATGTAAGTTAAAACACACACAATCACAATCATAGGCTTTGCTAATGCTATTTTTCTTTTCGGGTAGATGGGTCGACTCGAGATTATGTCTGAAACTTGTTGATGTTTAATCTTTTAGGTACCTACCAGACACGATCGATGCTGGAACCAGCAATCCACAGAGGTCAACAGGATGTGAATGCTGAAAGTATTCAAAATACATCTGCTCTCTCATCAGTTATCTCACTCTTGAGGTTTTTACCATTTTACCATATTGTAAATCTGTTGTTCTGTGGTACATTAATATTTTTTTAAAAAAATTAGAACCCTAATAAATAAATAAAAAGCCGAATTGGGTTGGTCGGTGTTTATGGATCTCTTTTTCTTACTTCTTTCATTCTTGCTTCTTCTTACTTTGTCTAGCTTTAAGGATGACTTATTTATATTTGATCCAATGTAGATTTGAAGACGACAACGGCCTATGGATATATAACACATATATAATAGGGTACGTATTATTATTTTTTCAAAAAGTTAGTGAATTTGATATTCATCAAATTGTATTCAAAGCATTATATTTTATTTTATATTTTAATAGCTAATGAACAAATCATTTGAGAAAATCTTATATAATTAATAGTCTATATATATTGTATAACTTTCTATTAACTTTTCATTTATATAGAGATGTAGGAAAAAAAAACTTTTCAAATAGAAGTTATCCGAAAAACAAAAACAAACAAATCTCGTTGAGATGAGTTTTACTCATATTGATCATCTTTTTTCATAGGACAATTAATTATTATTATTATTTTTGCTAAAATAATCAATAGATTTCACAAAATAATACTATAAGAAACAAGACACGAAAGGCACCGTATATTTATTTATTTATATATATTATCAAAACAAAATGTGAAGCAAATCTAATTTTCACAACACAAAGACTCACTCACATTAATGGTAAAAAGGAAAAATCCCTTATAGCTAGGGTTAACATTTCTGCACTAAACAGAACATATTTAGTATACGTGTATAACACAACAACACAAGCAGCTTTTTCTTTACTTAATTAATAACATATACGTGCACGTATAAATCGATCCATACATAAACACAAAGTCATATATGTAAGAGACTTCATTAATATTATTCCTTAGGATTGTGGTAGATGAGGACAACAGATTTGGTGTCGAAATTTCGGATGAATCTCTCTTGGCCGGTCCTAAACGGATTGTTGAGAAGCTCTTTGATTGGTTCAGGCAACGGTTCATTCTTCATCATCTTCTTCCAATACTCTTCTGCAACTCCTGTTCTTCCTTCACTCAGATTCACAAACTGTACCAAGAAATATGTACAACATTCAGATATATGTATCTATATTCAGATCTTAATTAGGGTTTTAATATGATTAAAGAAGAAGCTTTTACCAGAAGAAAGCTGAAAAGGACGATGAAGACGACCAAGTAACGTTGTTGCTTCATGTCTGCTTTAAGCTTTTTTTTGTTGTTTTGAGGATTTTTTCTCGATCTATGTTAAATCTTTAGGTGTTTAAAGTTTATATATATAGAGAGACCCGTTTAAAGGAACTTGTTTTCTTGATAACAGTGATAATTCCCTCTCTTCTTGCATTTAATAATCATTTAATATTACATTGTAAGGTCAACTTTGTGTTGTGCATATGTATATAATGATGATATGTGTAACCTAATTTGTTTATTTTTCTTGTCTAAATCTTCAGAGTGGTGGGCCTCTTAAGTAAGGATTTTTGTCTATTCTTCTCTGGAGCAATCAACTATTACAGCTCAGATAGCAACACCAACATTTTTTTATATGTATTAAGAATATATTACTTATATAATTGCATAGAACAAAGAAGAATTCTGTAAATGATTATGTTAATGTAAAAGTAGATAATTCTATAACTTAAGATTCAATAAAGTATAGGGACAAAACATATTAAACGTAGCAACTAGAATTCCATTAAAATTGTTTTCAAAACGATCTTTTTATCAAAATTTAAAAAAAAACAATACTCCCGCGCAAGGGGTATAGTAAAATGACAAGTGATCTAACTCCATTGACAGAAAATAAAATCTAAAAAAAAATTAGAGATTTTTCACTTTTATATATGTTCAATCGTTCTATTATCTCATGCTAACATAGAACCTTCAATACATAGGATATATAGTTAAGATTGTTGATTAGTTAACAACTTAACATAGATAACTTCAAAAGTCGTAAATACATAGAAAAAACTTTTGGTTTTCCTTTTAAATTTCGGGTCCACTTGAATTAATTATTCTTAAAAAATATAAAACAAGAAGAAAATGTTGGCTTTTCTCCGTGAGAGTTACTTTAATTTATGAAAAAGACAGGCCAAAAGTTTTGTTTGATAACAAGATGAGATTATAAAAGCTGGATCTAATCAAAAAGAAAAAATTATAAAAGTGGGAACAAGTGAAGCGGGTCAACTTTCAATGTGTGTGCACATTAGCTCTACGCGACACATAACCCAAAAGTATTTTTGGAACATTGACTAATTTAATAATGTCTTATGATTTCATTATTATTAGTGGGCTACTTCTTCGAATTACTTATTAGTTGGGATTCGAATAATATAGCGGGCGATTATTTACACCGATTGATATGCCGATTCTTCCTCCAAAATGTTGTTTTGATGAAGTTAAAAGTTATAATTTTTGATGAAGTGTCATTCAATGCCATCAGCATCGAGTCCAAGCTTTGTGTCTTGGGCATGCACCGTAGTATATATGACTGGATTAGTTTGGTCGCCATGATGGTGTGTTGTCCACCCAAAACTAGACCGAGTTACTTGACGTTTTTAACCAAATGCATGTAATATGCAAAATCTATGTGCCATTTGCATAAACATTCATATTAATAAAAAAATTATAAATCTATTAGTCCCATTTTGCTAAAACTAGATATATATATACAATAAAATACAAAATTGTTTGCAAATAATTAGATAAAACAAAGATATCAATGTTAGTTATTTATATTACTTTTTTTTTTTTTATGTCAACCACACATTTATTAAAAAGCTCCATAGTTGGTTACCCAATTAGGAGGAGAAATGTTTACGTATTATTTATATTACTTTTAGTTTTGCAAGAACGATTAAAGAGGAAACAAATAATTATCGAAATCTACAAATAAAAAAATTATGATTACAACAGAAAACACAACAAGGAAAACAAAAACGATAACCAGAGAGACCGGAAGAAATATTGATTGCTCTTAAGTCTTAACATATATCAACAGAATACAACTTTGAAAAACCAAGACCATTTAGTAATGAGATAGTTATTTTTGGTACTAATGTACTAAAGAGATAAATATAAAAGTTGGAATGTGAACTATTCGGTTATCTTTTGATCTACATAACTTTCTAGTAAAATTAGAAGGATATTTGCTACATATATATATATATAGATATATTTAGGGTTTTTTTTCTTTGTGATTATAAAATTAATTAAATTTAATTTAATTAGTTTTATTTTGACAAGTATGGAAAGAATTTCAAAAATACCACTGTTATGATATCTCTTTTAAAAATACCACATCTTTTATTCATATAAATATATATATATATATATATATATATATATATATATATATTTAAACACTTTGTTTCTAAAAATACAAAAAAAAATTCCGATATAGAAATACAGAGTTATAAACTTTCTAAAAGCATGTTATAAAAAAGGTTTATAAAATTTTAGAAAGTTGTTATAATGCATGTTATAAGCTGTTTGTTAAATTTTATAAGTTTTTTTTTTTGTTCACCAAGATTTTATACGATACTAGTTATCCTCAAAAGAGGAAAATGTTACAAAGAGAGGAGCCAAAGCAATCAAACTCCATAACCAAAAGCAAATCGATACACAATATAAAAGCAACTATAAAAGCAAATCGGTACACAATTTAAATTTTATAAGGTTAAGATGTTTTATAAGACATGTTAAAATAATATTTTTGAATAATTTTTTTTCCTACTAATATTTGTAAAAAAAAAAATAGTATCATAAAAGTGGTATCTAACAAAATTCTCTTAATACTTATACACATGTCGACTTGTCACATGCTCTTAGTCTATGCTAATTAATGATTAATGAAAAACACTATCCTACTTAATCTATATGATTTGGAAAACTTTCCTGATAAAACCAAAGCCACGTACGTGTTGTCTAGTCATTTATCTATACATAATTAGAAATTACAACATTGTGAATATAAAGATTGATTTGGCAACTAGTAGAGTACACAAATAACCTAACTGCTTAATTGGCTAGAGAACAATGGATGAATAAGACCCCACCATTAGTTTTGAAGTTGATCCTCTCAAATCCATGGAAACTGTTGATGAAGGCAATGATGTATTTGTAATTATAAACTTCAATAAACTATTATTTCTCTTGTTATGATATCAACAATATGGAATATGGCCAAGTACACTCATATTTTTCTAACATTATTTTAACTTTCCTAACTTTTAGTGGCCATGGAATTTTGTCTAAAGATTTGAAACCGCTTCTACAATATTCCCATTAGAAAAGGATAATCATGAGTCATGACTACCAGCTTAGCTTTAGAAAGAAAGTCATAAAGAAAAAGCTGATCTTAGTGCTTCTCATAAGTGGGGATTTGAAAATTTGTTCTATTATGGGGTTTAATTAATAAAGACTAAAGAGTGTAGATAAGATATATGGTCAGAATGATTTAACTTTTGTCTCTGATTAATTGTGGTGCAAATGAAAAGTTTTTAAATAGATGATGATTTTTCTATTTGCGGCAAAATTGTAAAATTGTAAATAATACAGGTTTTATATATGACAATATGACATATCGGATAAAATCCAAACCAATTTTCAGATTTACAACAATGATTTATGCAACCAAGTGGTAGTCTTTTATTAATTCTCACTTGTAAAGAAGTTGTCTTATAGGTTTAAGCAATGTTTAAAATAGCGCTAGGTGCTAGAAGGGCGATGACCTTTGCGTCTAGAACTCCTAATCGGAGTCTTGGTAATTTTAGACGGTTTAAGTGGTTTATGCATTTACAACATAAAATATTATAAATATGATATTATAGATAAAAACATAAAATTATATATTAGAAAAATAAAAAATATTAAATCATAAACAAGAATTAGACAAAAACATTTCTTTAATTTATATAAAACAACATATGAACGTTTATATCCATGTATATAGAGGTATAAATTATAAATTTAAATCTATGTAGTTGGAAATTGGAAAAATACACTAAAACGAGATTTATGCTATTTTAGGCGGTTGAGGCGGTCATCTAGACGTCACATTAGCGTCTAGGGTCTAGTCGAGGTTTAGGCGACCGCCTAGACCGATTTTTAGAACATTAGGTTTAGGTCATGATTAATTCCTTTCAAAAATGAAATTATTCTATCACTTGTATTTGATCACTTGAAATGGTATCATATATTAACATTAGAAAATCCGGTGAATAGATTATCCAACGACTACATTTACCTAAAAAGTAATAGTAAAACATTTCATCCCAGAAATAAAAAAATAATTAATTAAACATCGTATATCATATTCCATATTTTAATATTATATATCATATATAATTGAACTTGCATTTAAAAGTAACAAAAACATTTCCAAAAATCATGCTTCCTAATCAAGTTTATATACAAAACTTCAGCTCAGAAAAATATTAATCAATCGAACATCGTATATACTATATCCATTTTTTAATTTAAATAAATGTTTTGAATAGTAACCTTGTCCTGCTTCAGTATGAGATGTACCGCTTTTACAAATTACCAATCAGAAAAACGATATCAAAAACGTTACTAAAATATTATTCTCAGCTTCTTTATACAGTTTTAGTATACCACTATTTCTTACAGTTTAGTACTGTTATATAATAGTTTACCGCTAAAAAACTTATATAGTTTTGTGTTACGAATCGGACCCCTGATAATTTACCTTGCATTTAAAAGTAACATCTTGTCGAATGGCACGAAGCAAGCGAGTGGGGTTCAATCAAGTCATGCATGCATATCTTAATTTTAATGTCTTTCTTGAAATTATCAATTTGTAGTATATATATAGCTATAGTCAACTTCTACACGTACTTATTGGAATTAGCCTTTTAATTCTAAAGTCAACTTAGATTTCTCAATCATGCACAAATATTACAATTCTCTTTTTGTACTGCAACATTGCAACTATTGCTCATTATTATAATGGATATTCACTGTCCATAGGAGATTTATTCTCTCTGTTTAAATATAAGTACTATATTAATATTTTAACTATATTTTTATACAAATAAGTTGATTTTGAAATTTTACTTTTATTTTACGTTTTCAATTAGTTTTAGTTACAAAGAAACTTTGTAATGTCACTTTTTGATACTATAATACATTGAAATCATATAAGGACGATTTTAAAAATAAAAATGTTAGCATAAATTGACACTATTTGTAAAATGGAAAGAGAATACATTATATTCATCCATGTGTTAGTCATTTTATGTCCTCGAAGATGTAACAAATGGGAAACAACCCAATTATATCACAAGAAATCAAAAATAAAATTGAGAATAATTGAGGTAAATATCTGTATTTAAATTTTCTCATTTATGTTTTTTTTTTTGTCTTTTCATTCCTTTTTATATTATATATCTAGTTGCTTGGTAGTTTTAATGCAAAAGCGAAACTACTATATTTTTGTTAGCACTCTGCAATTTCCTATTTAAAAGCTACTCATGTCAGAAACATTCATAAGAAAGCAGATTTAAAACAAATCTTGACAATGGATTTAAACCCTTAGTTTGTTGTGATTTCGGCACGTTAAATTTCTCTTAAATTCTTTTTTTTTTGTAAAACAAAATCACATCCATATGCTAAAAACAGATTCCATGAACATGAATATTCATTCTGATTTCTTCTTCTTATTTTCGTGTAAATTCGGATGATAAAACATAATGGATGATGTATTAAAGTCAAAGATTTTATTTAGTGGGTTGGTTGTCGCCTTAGGATTAGAGTAATTATGCGAAAAAAAAATTAGGTCAATGACACTGCGACTAAGTTCAATGAAAGATCAAAGAGCTTTTTGTTTAGTTTTTTTTTTTCCTTATTATTATTAGTAGTCCTAATTAATTTTAAAAATTGTTTTTTTTATTGTTTTAGTCCTTTTCAATTCACCAAAGGTCCATCATTCACATTGTCAATAAAAGATTTATTGAAGAGTACCACAAGACTTCGTGAGGATGACCTACTTTTCTATATTTTAAAATTAAATCAGAAACATTCATACAAAATAAACCTTATATATATATCTCTCTAAATTTGAGCTATTAGGAATCATCCTATCACAAATAAATATGTCTTAATTTCATTTATCAGGATTCAAACCTCTCCATCATATAGAGAAAAAAAACTCACAATACTATCAACACATACTTACAATAATTTTTACTTTTTATGAGATCTGAAACTTTACGGAAAAAATTCTGTTCACACAAGTATTGAAAAGTTTTTTATGGCTGATAGTTTGTTTTTTCTTACGCCATCGTTCCCTAGCGTCGATCCCCGATAGTCCTAGAGACTACATGCAAATGCGGATAAACAAATTTTGGCACGAATAATACAAGAATTATTTTGCAATTAAATTTTACTATTTATCGATGACTCTAGAATTCTCTATCTATTTTTAATAAAATGATTACGACCATAACTAATATACAAACAAGATTCATTTCTTTTTATTTTTTATTTTTCAATTACAACGTAAAGGATGATCCATGAACTATATTGTTTGTATTATAGAATCCAATCAAACCAATCTCTTTGGATTAATATCGAATTATTTTATCCCCGTATCTTTTACAGTTTCAAATTAGATGACGATTTAAGAAGCTGCAGGCGTCGCAATAATTTAATAATTACAAATAAAATTGAGTTAAAACTGTCAACAGTCTACTTCTGTGTGTAAACTTAAATAAACGAATAAATCCTCGAAATTTAAAAATAATGAAGAAGTCAGCATCATCATAATGGATTATTATAAATACACACACATAGATGGATGTTCAACTTCATTGAGATCTAAGATCACCTTTAAAAAAATATTCAGCTCTCCTTTTTTTATAAACAAAAAGTCAAAATATCAAGAAGAGGAAGAAGAAGAAGAAGAAGAAACTCATTTTCTCTCCGCAGAGAAAATCAAATCCATGGCTTCTACTTTTAGGCTCTCTATTAGCTTCCTCACTCTCCTCCTCTTCTCTCTGGTATGTTTATCTCTCCCCATATATATTGTTAACAAATTTATACACATATGTATATGATTCTTTATTCATATGTACCTCTATATATGTGTGTTAAGAGGCTCAAATTGAAAGCTTTATTCTTTATACATATGTACCTCTATATATACATAGGTATATGGTTAAAAGTATTTACTATAAGAACTAAAAATCCTGGAAACTAATCACATAATTTGTAATACATAGTTTATGCATCATAATGTTTTAAGAACCTTTTTTTTCTCTTCAGTCGGACAAGAATCTACAGCATATATTCATGACATAGTTTGTAATGAATTTTGATTTGTACATAAGTTCTTGCATCATGGGTTCTTACCACATTGTTAGGAAGAAAAAAGTATTATTTTCCTTGTGGCAACCTTTTTTAAGAAAATCTATTTAAATCGAAAAGAAAACTTTGAATCTTTCTGAAGGTTTTGATGTCTAATTTATTGGTTTTGTGTTTCTTGAATGTAGTGGGTAGTGGAGGCACACACGTCAAGAAAGCTGATATCAATCAAGGAAAACGAAGGTCAAGATATTAGTCATTTGCTCAAAGATGGTGAATTCGATGATCCTTCATTGTACATGTATTTCACACCCAATGATCTCAAACTAGGAACCAAATTGCTGATTTACTTCTACAAAAGCGATCTTCAAAAGCTTCCTCCACTTCTCACAAGACAACAAGCTGATCTCATTCCTTTCACTAAGTCAAAGCTTGACTTCCTTCTCGACCACTTCTCAATCACCAAAGACTCTCCTCAAGGGAAAGCCATAAAGGAGACTCTGGGACATTGTGATGCTAAAGCTATTGAAGGAGAGCATAAGTTTTGCGGGACTTCTTTGGAGTCTTTGATCGATCTTGTGAAGGAAACAATGGGGTATAATGTTGACCTCAAGGTCATGACAACTAGAGTAATGGTACCGGCCCAAAATTCGATAAGCTACGCTTTGCATAACTATACATTCGTCGAGGCTCCAAAGGAACTTGTTGGGATTAAGATGTTGGGATGCCATAGAATGCTATACCCTTATGCTGTTTACTATTGCCACGGACATAAAGGTGGAAGCAGAGTCTTTGAAGTTAATTTGGTGACGGATGATGGGAGACAACGGGTTGTAGGACCAGCTGTCTGCCACATGGACACGTCCACGTGGGATGCGGATCATGTAGCTTTTAAGGTGTTGAAGATGGAGCCGAGGTCAGCACCGGTTTGCCATTTCTTCCCTCTTGATAACATTGTGTGGGTAACAAAGTAAGAAAATAGACTTAGCTCTATATAATGTGAGTATGTGTTGTAATAACTATGGTTTGAAAGGAAAAAGAAAAGGAAAAAAAAAAGAAAAAAAGAAAGAAAGACAGCCTTAATGTTGGCTTTGGTATTGCCTCTTTTGTGTAATTTGCAGCAGCAACGTGAAAATACTACTAATGTAACATATAATATCTCATGCTATACTACTTATATATTTATATATCACGATGTATGTATGTAGCTTTTGGTCCATGAAATATATATGTCCGGTTTGGAAGTTTTCAAATTTTGGATCGAAGTGATTCGATCATGCGGGAAAATATGATTTTACACGTGATGCTTATAATACAGGGTGGTCCAATGTATTTTTAGCATCAAGTCAATTACGACTTACCCTTCTTGCCAATAATAGCAAGTTTTAGTAATATCTCCTGACTGTCGACAACGAACCATTCACATCACCGCGATTTGAACATTTCATCCAAGTTATTCACTTAGCTTTGATATATATATATATATATATATATATATATATATATATATATATATATATATAATAGTTTATAATACCTATTAGTTTCGTCCCAAGTATATAGTTTTTTCATATACCACAGCTATCATAATGTTTCAACCTTACTTTCATCTAAGTATGAATGTAGTCATGTCAAGATATACTATTGATCATATGATTAACTTTTAGTTTTTGATCCCTCGATCTGTTCTTTCATAAATCAATTATGTTTTTAATTCTAATACTTAAGGTATCCCGACAATGAGACATTCAATCTATATCGATGATAGTTTCTTCTCTTTCTGAATCCATTTTCAATCCAAATCCGAAGAAGAAAAAGGGTAACAGCTAACCGATATGGATTCAATGAATCGAAGAAGGAAAAGGAAACCGATCGATTAATGATTTGATAGTATATTAATCTGCATCTTGAAACTGTAAAATGATACTTATTCAAAAACAAAAGTTAAGTTATACAACGAGACTTAATTTCGAAAAATGGCAAACAGAAAATGCCTTTGTTCAGAACCTTTTCTGCTTGGCTTAATTCGTCGGGTCCAGAAGAGTTGATGTTGTTTGGGACGATTTTTGGTGTATGCACAATATTATCCTTGACAAAGTCCTTTGGTGGAGGAAAATCCATCTTTATCATCATGATTTGCTGGTTTGATTTATCCTCCTTTGTTGAATACTCGACTATGAAGTCGTATTTGTCTTCACCAAGCGGACCTACTGTAGGATCTCCTTCAAGGTAGCGTTTATACAGTGGATCCTTCTTTTTTCTTCGTCTTCTTCGCTTTTCGTCATCTGATTCATAAGAATCTTCTAGACATGCGGTGCATGAGCAGACATCGAAGTAACAATGTCCGTTCTCATCTTTGAATGGATATACAACAGTTCCATCCCGACCAAAAGCGATTGGTTGAAGCTCTTTCTTCTTTATTGGATCATATAGATCTTGCTCTTCAATTTGGATAGTGAATTGAGTAAAGAGCTTCTTTTGAAAAGACGATCTTGGCTTTTCGAACTTTATCTCCGTGGTTCCATCACCTCTAGAGTGAAAGCTTACTTCAGTTGACTGGATCGGTGCTTGAGATGCTTGATGTATCTTCTCATAACTTGTCACCCATGACTCCGGCAGTTTTTTCAGCAATTCTTCCCGAGATATCTGTCTTGGGATTTGAATAGAGTTGGGTGCTTGCGATGCCGATGTAACTTCAAGATACAAAGCCTCGTCTGAAGCTGGTAATGCAAGATCAAGAGCATGATCTTGAATTCTGTATACAATCTGATGATGTAGACTTAATTTAAAACGGAGAAAGTATTATACCACACGTAACACAATTATTATTCTATAGTTTTTTAATCACACACGAGGTTAATTAACAAATTTTCCATAAAACGGCAACAATACAGTTATCATTTTATCTAAGTGTATGGCATATTTGATATACAACATACAAATTTACGTCCATTTTTAAAACTCATAAGTACTATTTAGAATTTATAAATAAATTATTAGTTTCGGAGCGAGGGTGCCCATGGAGGATGTTGGCACAATATCTACTTGCTTATTTGACTGACTATAATAAAAAATATCTTGAACAAATTAAAAGTCCAAATGAAAAAAAACAAATAATATAAATCAACTCATATATAACGTTTTGAGGTTCCGTTTCAGGGAAAAGCTCATGGATTTGAAACGAAGAATCGATCTCACATGACGCAGGGAGAGTATGTGATCGATGATTTGGAGTTTTAACCGTTGACGGCTCGGTTTCGGGCCTCCTGCGAAAGGCTTCTAGAGCTAGTTGTCAATCGTAACAAGGAGTTTTCAATCTGCTTTCGCCCTTCTCCTTTTGCAACTCTTCCGGGAAGGACAACATAAACGTCATCGCTTCATCTTGTTCCCACAGCTTCTTTGCTTGGTTGAGTAGATGGACCGAAAACTTGGTTTAATTACCGTCTTATGCTTCCATGTTTTTATCTTTTTTGCCATGGAACCATGTGTATAGGTTCCAAATCTTTGGATTGTAACCTAAACTTTTTTCATTATCTATGAAATATTTACAATTTAGCAAAAAAAAAAATGATACTTATTCAAAAACAAAAGTTAAGTTCTACAACGAGACTTAATTTAAAACGGAGAAAGTATTATACCACACGTAACACAATTATTATTACTATAATTTAACAATCACACACGAGGTTAACAAAATTTCCAAAACCGGCAACAACACAGTTATCATTCTATCTAAGTGTATGGCATATTTGATATACAACATACAAATTTACGTACATTTTTAAAACTCATAAGTACTATTTAGAATTTATAAATAAATTATTTAACACAAGTTTTTTTTTTTTTTTTCGGCAAATCAAATATATTGATATCAAAATAAGATTACATGATACATAAGCATCTCAAAACAAACGTTTACGCAAATACAGGAAATCATTACAATTTCGATGAAGAAGTGGAGAGTAACCATGCTATCTTTAGACTTATAGGCTAACAGATATAATCTGTTATGTCTCTTCTTCACACACTTTTTACTGGCTATCAGCTTATAGCTGAAACTCCGAAATGCCTTTGGCATTACTTTAAGTAATAAATGTGGATTCAAAGTTGTAAGAGATGATTCTTGATCTCGTATCTTCATTGAAATCATTATATTTGATGTTTTCGGCAAGATTCCACTGTGGTCTTTGAGAAGATTCGTTGGTCCTCTTGTCCATGTATATCTCCGATGCCACCAAAGTAGGTTTGAAAATATTTTCAAACCAATAAAGAATTGGCAGAGAATCATCGAAACACCAGATGTCTCAATTGAATAACTGTTGTAATTGCGACATAATCTAGTCCCTTGAATCATTGAGAGGAAAGGAAGACAAATTTTAGTGATGATATTTGACCGGAATTTTTTCTCGACTTCTTCTAATCTGAACAAAGCCTTGCCATCACTAAAAGATGTGAACATCTTCGAGATAACACCTAAACTCATCGGGAAGAGTAAATCACCACCATAAACGAGAATTGTTGGCATCTTCGGGAGTTGACCGCTTTCGTCGGAGATCCTCGCCGAGAAGAGTGTATCACGACTATTGTTGCAGCGATTTAGCCGTAGTTCATTTCCACCATGTTCAGATCCAATATTGGATACTCCTAGATCCCAAATCTGGGTTTGATCACCCATATGGGACTTGGAGAGATTGTTGTTTGGGTGAATGATGCGTTGATGGTGGAAACAAACAGTTTCAGACATGAAACTACGGAAGCCGCCTTGGTGAATCCATGACGGAGAGACGCCAACAATGCTCCGATTCTCTTGGATTATAGTCGGAAAAATACACTCTCGAAGAGAGAGAAAGGAGATGACACACGGAATCACTAACATCAACCAAATAGCCATGAAAACCAACTTGCCGATGTTATTAAAAACTAGATCTATACAATAACAATAAAATGGAGACACTAAATAAGCAAGAAATGGGGCCGACCGACGCCGGCCGGAAACGATGAAGATGGAGGGCTTTGCTCGGAACGGTGGCTTTGGAGATGTCGCCTATGGCGAGAGAGAAGAAACGGTTACGATGCTACTATTATAAAAATAATATTCATAATTTAACAAAAATTCTAATTAACACAAATTCGAATTCTAGACCATGAGCAATGGTGTGGGACAAATTTTGGTCCCTCAAATATAATAAGATTATTTTCAGAGTTTCTTAAGTTTGGTATGAGCATTATTGGTGTCCCTCACAATTGGTCCCATGAATAAATAATAATATTTTAAATTTAAAATATTAATCATTTAAATTAATAAGTAAAAACATATTAAAGTTTTAATTAAAATAAAACATATAACATTAACATTGAAAACATAAGAAAATTACAAAGTTACAAAAACTTGAAAAAAACAAACTTAACATACAATTAAAACATTAAAAATGAAAAACATAAAACATACTAACATTAAAAATAAAAACAAACATTTTATTCAATTCATAGAAATTTAATAATTAATCTTCATTATCCGGAAGATGTCCAAAGTTAGTCCAAATATGCTCAACCAAATCTTCTTTTAACTGTTGATGGGCTTGTTTATCCCGAATTCTTGTTCGACGAGTAATCGTACTGCTGATATTTGAACCCAAACTGGCGGCACCGACGGTATATGTTTGATCCACATTTTCTCCGTGTTGAAATTCAGAAACAATGTTTCTGTAACTGTATGTACCTCGTTCATCCTCGACAATCATATTATGGAGTATTATGCATGCTCTCATAACATTTGCTATTTTGTATTTATCCCATAAAGGAGATGGATTTTTAACAACGGCGAATCTAGCTTGCAAGACTCCAAAGGCACGCTCAACATCTTTCCGCACAGCTTCTTGTTTTCTAGAAAAGAGAGAATTTTTCATACCTTGTGGAAGCCGGACAGATGGTATAAAAGTGGCCCATTTTGGATAAATACCATCCGTGAGATAGTACGCCAAATTGTACTCCCTTCCGTTGACAAAGAAGTTGACTTCCGGAGCTTTACCGTTAAGAATGTCATCAAAAACATTAGATCGATCAAGAATATTAAGATCGTTCATAGTACCTGGAGCTCCAAAAAAAGCATGCCATATCCAGAGGTCATACGAGGCTACCGCCTCCAACACGATTGTAGGTTTTCCGGTTGATCGTGAATACATCCCTTTCCAAGCTGTGGGACAATTCTTCCACCCCCAATGCATGCAGTCAATGCTCCCAACCATCCCGGGAAATCCACGCTGTTCATTCTGATAGAGTAGTCGTTCTAGGTCATCCGGTGTGGGACGTCTTAAGTATTCACCGCCAAACACAGCGATTATTCCGGCGGTAAACTCGTGCAAACATTCCCGAGCCGTTGAACCACCAATTCGTACATACTCGTCAACTGAGTCAGACGCACAACCATATGCCAATTGACGAATTGCTGTAGTACATTTTTGTATAGTTGATAGACCAGCCCGTCCGGTGCAATCATGGGCTTGTTCGAAATACTCGACTTCGGTCGAGAGACGTTGCACAATACGCATGAACAATGGCTTGTACCCCAAATTTTCGCCGGAGAAATCGCCTTCGCGAGTCGAGAGAGTCGAGAGAGAGTCGAGAGAGAGACGAATCGAAAATGTTTCTACCCCAAAAAAATTTCTCCCCACAAAAAAACACCACCCAATCATCAAACGCCACGTGGCAGTGCGGGACGGTGAAGAACGTTTCCGTTTGTGGGAACGGTTCTATAGTTAATAAGGGGTTTTGATTTATTTTTTAAAAAACAATGGCGTGGGACGCTTGCAATTGAATACTGAATCTTGTTTGATCCTACTATTATTATAAGCAACAACCTTTTATAAGAAATCATTCGTTCAAGTGTTCGCAATCAAGGAAGAATTGTTTTCGGCTTAGTTTGTTTCTTGGTGAGTGAGAGTGAATATGTTCTGAATCATATATTTATTTGTCGTGATGCCTGGTGAAGCTGTTGAGCTATGAGTCCAAAAGTCTTATTGTTGTGTTTATCGAAGTTAAGAGACTCATTGGTAATTTTGCAGGGTTGGGAAGACTTCTTTGATGAATCAGTATCCTAAATTTTCTGTGAATGGAGTAAAGAGGAAGTTATTGCAATGTTTTTTTTTTTTTTTAATATATATGAATAGATTCTCTTGTCTCTGTTTTATGACTAACAACAATCTGTCCTTTTTCGAGTTGGATGAGTTTGTGTTTCTGTTTCACTTTAACAACACGCCTTTAGATATGTGAATAAGAAGTTCAGCAACCAGTATAAGGCGACCATTGGGGCTGATTTCTTGACTAAGGAAGTGCAATTTGAAGACCGGCTTTTCACTTTACAGGTTTGTTGATTCAGCACTCTTTATCATGAAGTAATTTTATTTTGTCTTGGAGTAGATTTTGCTTGTGGTATGAGTTTGAATCCTTAGTGGCAGAGTTGAAATTGGAACAACGGTTGATTAGTTTATGAGCTTCAGGCTGATCTCTGCTTAACTTTTGAAGGAAATTAAGTTCTCTGCAGTCTTATCTTATACTAATGAAAACTTAAGTTCTGTGGGATTGTTGTGCGCCGTTCCAATATTGAATTGGTTCATACTTGTTTCTGATGTGATTCTTACGGGGTTTGCTTTGGCATGATCAACTCTTAGGAAAGCACGAAAAGGGTTGACAGACTCTGTCCCAGATTAAGAATTTATTCCTACTATATGGGATGCCCTCTTTACTTGACCATACGAGCTAAGTTCTTGCTTTGTTTTTTACAGATCTGGGACACAGCTGGTCAGGAAAGGTTTCAGAGTCTTGGTGTGGCGTTTTATCGTGGTGCTGATTGCTGTGTTCTTGTATATGATGTCAACTCCGCAAAGTCATTTGAGGATCTCAACAACTGGAGGGAAGAGTTTCTGATCCAGGTATAATTATTAGATTTATACTCTCGCTTCCCAGTAGATTAAACAAAAAGAACTTTGCTTCAATGCCGGTAATTGTGATTTGCAGGCAAGTCCTTCGGATCCAGAGAACTTTCCCTTTGTTGTAATCGGTAATAAGATCGACGTGGATGGTGGAAACAGCCGGGTGGTACGTATATAATCTCCATGTAATAAAAGAACAACCTTGAAATTTGAAACCTCTCTGCATTGTTTTTAATCACTTTTTGTTTTGGTTTTTCAGGTTTCAGAGAAGAAGGCTCGAGCTTGGTGTGCTTCGAAAGGAAACATTCCATACTATGAAACCTCAGCTAAAGAAGGCACCAATGTGGAAGACGCGTTCCTGTGCATAACTAAGAACGCAATGAAGAGTGGAGAAGAGGAAGAAATGTAAGTTAAAACACACACAATCACAATCATAGGCTTTGCTAATGCTATTTTTCTTTTCGGGTAGATGGGTCGACTCGAGATTATGTCTGAAACTTGTTGATGTTTAATCTTTTAGGTACCTACCAGACACGATCGATGCTGGAACCAGCAATCCACAGAGGTCAACAGGATGTGAATGCTGAAAGTATTCAAAATACATCTGCTCTCTCATCAGTTATCTCACTCTTGAGGTTTTTACCATTTTACCATATTGTAAATCTGTTGTTCTGTGGTACATTAATATTTTTTAAACAAAATTAGAACCCTAATAAATAAATAAAAAGCCGAATTGGGTTGGTCGGTGTTTTATGGATCTCTTTTTCTCTACACTAACGTTATTTGTTGTCCACTACATTTATGAAAAGACTGAAATGGTTTCTTTTTCATTCTTGTTTCTTCTTTACTTTGTCTAGCTTTAAGGATGACTTATTTTATAATTGATCCAATGTAGATTTGAAGACGACAATATAACACATATTTTATGAATGAATAATGTTATTCATTATATTTGGAGATAGTGCATATATTATTTTTTCAAAAAGTTAGTGAATTTGATATTCATCAAATTGTATTCAAAGCATTATATTTTATTGTATATGTTAATAGCTAATGAACAAATCATTTGAGGAAATCTTATATAATTAATAGCTATCTATTGAATAATTTGTTTCACTTTCTATTAACTTTTCATTTATATAGAGATGTAGAAAAATAAAACTTTTCAAATAGAAGTTATACGAAAAACAAAAAACAAAAAAATCTCGTTGAGATGAGATTTACTCATATTGATCATCTTTTTTCATAGGACAATTAATTATTATTATTATTTTTGCTAAAATAATTAATTGATTTCACAAAATAATACTATAAGAAACAAGACACGAAAGGCACCGTATATATATATATATATATTTTAACATCGGCACCGTATATTTATTTATTTATATATTTATATATATTATTATCAAAACAAAATGTGAAGCAAATCTAATTTTCACAACACAAAGACTCACTCACTCACATTAATGGTAAAAAAAAGGAAAAATCCCTTATAGCTAGGGTTAACATTTCTGCACTAAACAGAACATATAGTGTACGTGTATAACACAACAACTCAAGCAGTTTTTTCTTTACTTAATTAATAACATATACGTGCACGTATAAATCGATCCATACATAAACACAAAGTCATATATATAAGAGGCTTCGTTAATATTATTCATTAGGATTGTGGTAGATGATGACAACAGATTTGGTGTCGAAATTCTGGATGAATCTCTCTTGCCCGGTCCTAAACGGATTGTTGAGAAGCTCTTTGATTGGTTCAGGCAACGGTTCCTTCTTCATCATCTTCTTCCAATATTCTTCTGCAACTCCTCCTGTTCTTCCTTCATTTAGATTCACAAACTGTACCAAAAATATATATACAACATTCAGATATATGTATCTATATATTCAGATCTTAATTAGGGTTTTAATATGATTAAAGAAGAAGCTTTACCAGAAGAAAGCTGAAAAGGACGATGAAGACGACCAAGTAACGTTGTTGCTTCATGTCTTTAAGCTTTTGTTTTGTTGTTTTGAGGATTTTTTCTCGATCTATGTTAAATCTTTAGGTGTTAAAGTTTATATATATAGAGAGACCCGTTTAAAACTTGTTTTCTTGATAACAGTGATAATTCCCTCTCTTCTTGCATTTAATAATCATTTAATATTACATTGTAAGGTCAACTTTGTGTTGTGCATATCTTTATATATAATGATGATATATATATGTGTAACCTAATTTATTTTTATTTTTCTTGTCTAAATTTTCATAGTGGTGGGCCTATTAAGTAAGAATTCTGTAAATGATTATGTTAATGTAAAAGTAGATAATTCTATAACAAAGATTATAAGTAAGATTCAATAAAGTTAGGGACAAAACCTATTAAACGTGGCAACTAGAATTCCATTAAATTGTTTTCAAAGCGATCTTTTTATCAAAAAAAAAAACAATATTCCCGCGCAAAGGGTGTAGTAAATTGACAATCTAGCTCCATTGACAGAAGATAAAATCTAAAACAAATTAGATATTTTTCACCTTTATGTTCAATCGTTCTATTTTCTCATGCTAACATAGAACCTTCAATAAATAGGATATATAGTTAAGATTGTTGATTAGTTAACAACTTTAAAATAGATAACTTCAAGTCTTCAAGTCGTAAATACTGTACATAGAAAAGAGTTTTGGTTTTCCTTTTAAATTTCGGGTCCACTTGAATTAATTATTCTTAAAAATATAAATCAAGAAGAAAATGTTGGCTTTTCTCCGTGAGAGTTACTTTAATTTATGAAAAAGACAGGCCAAAAGTTTTGTTTGATAACAAGATGAGATTATAAAAGCTGGATTTAACCAAAAAGAAAAGATTATAAAAGTGGGAACAAGTGAAGCGGGTCAACTTTCAATGTGTGTGCACATTAGCTCTACGCGACACATAACCCAAAAGTATTTTTAGAACATTGACTAATTTAATAATGTCTTATGATTTCACTATTATTAGTGGGTTACTTCTTCGAATTACTTATTAGTTGGGATTCGAATAATATAGCGGGCGATTATTTTCACCGATTGATATGCCGATTCTTCCTCCAAAATGTTGTTTTGATGAAGTTAAAAGTTATAATTTTGATGAAGTGTCATTCAATGCCATCAGCATCGAGTCCAAGCTTTGTGTCTTGGGCACCGTAGTTTATATGACTGGATGAGTTTGGTCCCCATGATGGTGTGTGTTGTCCAAACCCAAAACTAGGCCGAGTTACTTGACGTTTTTAACAAAATGCATGTAATATGCAATATCTATGTGCCATTTGCATAAACATTCATATTAATAAAAAACTAGATATAGGACCCGCGCAAGGCGCGGGAGAAGGTTGATGGTCACAATTTTCTGTATAAGTAAAGAAATTGTTCAATCTTTAAAAATGTTGAATATTTTGAATCTTTCAATAAATTTCTTTATATACGTATAAATCACTGTTTTCACGTCCGATCCGAACCGTTCGGTATGATCGGTTAACCTGCGATCCATACACTTCTCCGGTTTGGTTTAGTGCTAATGTCCGGTAAATTTTTTTTTTTTGATCAGATGTCCAGTTTTTTCAAAACCGAATAAAAAACTCACAAAAATCTGCCATTAACCCGTTACCTAATGAACTGGTTGAACTGACCGGGTATCAGATCAAAAATAAATCATTTGATTTTGAAATAAAATATAGGATTTTAGATTTTTTTTGTATTCACTATTCAGTTATTTTTATAACTTTTTCCAGTTGTTCATATTCGCTATCCTAATATCTTAGTATATTTTACAGTTTTAGTTAGACTAAAATTTTTAATTTTTTTTTTTGTCATCACGAAACTTTTTTAGTTATTTTATTATTATTAAGACTTCAGATTTTGTAAAATATGGTATGATTATTTTATTTTGGAAAGATTTGTTGCATAATCATTTGCAATTTTAATTAAAAATTCGTTTTGATTAGTTGGATATATGTGTGTATAATATTAATGGTAAATTCTGTAAATAATCTAATAAAATTTGGGCAATTATTTAAATAGGTGACAAATCATTGTGAGAGCGACACGTCAGCATGATAATCTTGTTAATAACACGTCAAGGTAAGGTTTATTTTTTAGATTGTTTCTCTATTAATATATAAGGGATTTATAAATCTATTAGTCCCATTTTGCTAAAACTAGATATATAATATATACAATAAAATACAAAATCGTTTGCAATTAATTAGATAAAACAAAGTTATAAGATCAGATACAAGTACTAATTACATATATCATAAGATTTGAGAAACATTTCTTAAAAAATTTGAGGAACACTTATCTAACCACCTAGGCTAAGATTACAAAACTATACTTCTTTATTAGTCTCTTTTTTTTTGGGAACTTTAGGGCCACTTTGGTTGTTTTGTCCACAAACCTACTATTTTTTTTACATTCTATTTCTATTTCTTTTCAGAACTCATGTTAATAATTTTTTTTGTAGGTGTTCGTGTCATCTAACAAGAATTTTTAGTTTTTGTTTTCTAATTTACTTTTAATTTTAACCAAAAATTCAATGACTAACTAGGTATCAATTTTAGAAAGGTTTAGTTTGGACCTTTGTATTAGATAAGGTTTGTATTTAAGATTTGTAAACTTCAAAATTACTTAGGTTAAGAAATAAACTACCTTACAGGGTGGTATTAGAAACTTGAGTGGTAGAGAAATAAAGAGAAAAAGAGATAATTATGCGAGAGCTCCCATTTCAACATTATATCCATGTGTGTCTATTGCAAAAATCTCCTCTTTAATATATATATATATATATATATATATATATTGATATCAATGTTAATTATTTATATTATTTTTAGTTTTGCAAGAACGATTAAAGAGGAAACAAATAATTCAGAAAGATCGAAATCTACAAATAAAAATATTATGATTACAACAGAAAACACAACAAGGAAAACAAAAACGATAACCAACTAGCAGAGACCGGAAGAAATATTGATTGCTCTTAAGTCTTAACATATATCAACTGAATACAACTTTGAAAAACCAAGACCATTTAGTAATGAGATAGTTATTTTTGGTACTAATGTACTAAAGCGATACATAAAAAAGTTGGAATGTGAACTATTTTTATTCAGTTATCTTTTGATCTACATAACTTTCTAGTAAAATTAGAAAGATATTTTCTACATATATATAGATATATTTAGGGTTTTTTTCTTTGTGATTATAAAATTAATTAAATTTAATTTAATCAGTTTTATTTTGACAAGCATGGGAAGAATTTCAAAAATACCACTGTTATGATATCTCTTTTAAAATACCACATCTTTTATTCATATATATATATATATATATAAACACTTTGTTTCTAAAAATACAAAAAAAAAAAATCGATCTAGAAATACAGATTCATAAACTTTCTGAAAGCATGTTATAAAAAAGGTTTATAAAATTTTAGAAAGTTTTTATAATGCATGTTAATTATTAGCTGTTTGTTAAATTTTTTTTTGTTCACTAAGATTTTATACTATAGTAGTCATCCTCAAAAGAGGAAAATGTTACAAAGGGAGGAGCCAAAGCAATCAAACTCCGTGAACCAAAAGAAAATCGGTACACAATATAAAAGCAAATCGGTACACAATTTAAATTTTATAAGGTTAAAATATTATGTTTGAATAAAAATTTTTCCTACTAATATTTGTAAAAAAAAAATTGGTATTATAAAAGTGGTATCTAACAAAATTCTCTTAATACTTATACACATGTCGACTTGTCACATGTTCTCAGTCGATGCTAATGAATGATCAATGAAAAACACTATCCTACTTAATCTATATGATTTGGAAAACTTTCCTGATAAAACCAAAGCCACGTGTTGTCTAGTCATTTATCTATACATAATTAGAAATTACAACATTGTGAATATAAAGATTGATTTGGCAACTAGTAGAGTACACAAATAACCTAACTGCTTAATTGGCTAGAGAACAATGGATGAATAAGACCCCACCATTAGTTTTGAAGTTGATCCTCTCAAATCCATGGAAACTGTTGATGAAGGCAATGATGTATTTGTAATTATGATTTAAACTTCAATAAACTATTATTTCTCTTGTTATGATATCAACAATATGGAATATGGCCAAGTACACTCATATTTTTCTAACCTTATTTTAACTTTCCTAACTTTTAGTGGCCATGGAATTTTGTCTAAAGATTTGAAACCGCTTCTACAATATTCCCATTAGAAAAGGATAATCATGAGTCATGACTACCAGCTTAGCTTTAGAAAGAAAGTCATAAAGAAAAAGCTGATCTTAGTGCTTCTCATAAGTGGGTATTTGAAAATTTGTTCTATTATGGGGTTTAATTAATAAAGACTAAAGAGTGTAGATAAGATATATGGTCAGAATGATTTAACTTTTGTCTCTGATTAATTGTGGTGCAAATGAAAAGTTTTTAAATAGATGATGATTTTTCTATTTGCGGCAAAATTGTAAAATTGTAAATAATACAGGTTTTATATAAATGACAATATGACATATCGAATAAAATCCAAACCAATTTTCAGATTTACAACAATGATTTATGCAACCAAGTGGTAGTCTTTTAGTAATTCTCACTTTTGAAGAAGTTGTCTTATAGGTTTAAGCAATGTTTAAGATAGCGCTAGATGCTAAAAGGACGATGACTTAGCGCCTAGAACTCCTAATCAAAGCTTTAGTGATTTTAGACGTTTTAAGCGGTTTATACGTTTACAATACAAAATATTATAAATATCATATTATAGATAAAAATATATAATTATATATTAGAAAAAATAAAAATATTAAATCGTAAACAAGAATTACACAAAAACATTTATTTAATTTATATAAAACAATATATGAACGTTTATAATCATGTATATAGAGGTAGAACTTATAAATTTAAATCTATGTAGTTAGAAAGGAAAAATACACTAAAACGAGATATATGCTATTTTAGGCGGTTGAGGCGGTCATCTAGACGTCACCTGAACATTTAGCGCCTAGTCGGGGCGTAGGCGACCGCCTAGACTGATTTTTAGAACATTGGGTTTAAGTCATGATTTGTTCCTTTCAAATATGAAATTATTCTATCGCTTGTATTTGATCAGTTGAAATGGCTTTGATTTTCGCTTCCAAATGCTTGAAGTTTTATGGTTTACTGTTCTCGATTCCAATTTGTCGGAGGTTTGAATGTGTTCATGGAATCATGCCTAGTCTTCACTCATTGACAATCCTATCTAGCGACTTCAAGTATCGTCCAACCACCACCTTCTCTAAGATATGGATCATGTTCTTGCAAGTAATTTCATATTATCTTAAGAGAGATCCCGAGCCTCTGTTTTGTGTGTCAAAGCAAGCTTCACCTGACTATATTGTTGTAGTTACCCAAATCCTAGCCGATGCACTACTTCGAGTAGACCTTTTCGTGCCGGCGAGAAGCATGGCTCCGATTTCTTCATCAACGTCACCTAGTCTTTTGACAGTGACTATCATGTCATCCATCGATTTGTTCGTGGAAGATTCTTCGACTAACCGTGATCTCACATTTGTCAAAACGCTCCTTAGTCTTTGTCTCACAGCTCTCATGGAATCTACGTCGATCTTTCGCTATCCTTTTGTGGCATTGGGGAATGCCTTTCTTTGTTATTTTTAAACTTTGGGATCTTTGAATTCCTTTTCTTTGTACTTGGATTTATTTGAATGAAAACAAGTATTTGCACAAAAAAATATATAGAAAATCCGGTGAATAGATTATACAACGACTACATTTACCTAAAATAGTAAAACATTTCATCCCAAAAATAAAAAATTAATTAATTAAACATTGTATATCATATTTCATATTTTAATATTATATATCATATATAATTGAACTTGCATTTAAAAGTAACAAAAAAATTTCCAAAAATCATTCTTCCTAATCAAGTTTATATACAAAAATTCAGCTCAGAAAAATATTAATCAATAGGTCATCGTATATACTATATCCATTTTTTAATATTAGATAAAGGTTTTGAATAGTAACCTTGTACTGCTTCAGTATGAGATGTATCGTTTTTACAATTACCAATCAGAAAAACGATATCAAAAATGTTACTAAAAACATTACTCTCAACTACTTTATACAGTTTTCGTGTACCACTATTTCTTACAATTAGATATTGTTATATAATAGTTTACCGCTAAAATACTTATATAGCTTTATGTTACGAATCAGACCCATAATAATTTACCTTGCATTTAAAAGTAGCATCTTGTCGAATGGCACGAAGCAAGCGAGTGGGGTTCAATCAAGTCATGCATGCATATCTTAATTTTAATGTCTTTCTTGAAATTATCAATTTGTAGTAAATATATAGCTATAGTCAACTTCTACATGTACTTATTGGAATTAGCCTTTTAATTCTAAAGTCAACTTAGATTTCTCAATCATGCATAAATATTACAATTCTCTTTTTGTACTGCAACATTGCAACTATTGCTCATTATTATAATGGATATTCACTGTCCATAGGAGATTTATTCTCTCTGTTTAAATATAAGTACTATATTAATATTTTAACTATATTTTTATACAAATAAGTTGATTTTGAAATTTTACTTTTATTTTACGTTTTCAATTAGTTTTAGTTACAAAGAAACTTTGTAATGTCACTTTTCTGATATATAACATCATGATAAAATTATAATACATTGAAATCTTATAAGGACGATTTTTCCTTTTAAAAATAAAAATGTTAGCATAAATTGACACTATTTGTAAAATGGAAAGAGAATACATTATATTCATCCATGTGTTAGTCATTTTATGTCCTCGAAGATGTAACAAATGGGAAACAACCCAAATATATTACAAGAAATCAAAATAAAATTGAGAATAATTGAGATAAATATCTGTATTTAAATTTTCTCTTTTATGTTTTTTCTTTTTTTTTTGTCATTTCATTCATTTTTATTTTATATATCTAATTTCTTGGTAGTTTTAATGCGAAAGCGAAACTACTATATTTTTGTTAGCACTCTGCAATTTTCTATTTAAAAGCTACTCATGTTAGAAACATTCATAAGAAAGCAGATTTAAAACAAATCTTGACAATGGATTTAAAACCCTTAGTTTGTTGTGATTTTGGCACGTTAAATTTCTCTTAAATTCGTTTTGTTTCTTTTTGTAAAACAAAACCACATTCATATGCTAAAAACAGATTCCACGAACATGAATAATCATTGTGATTTCTTCTTCTTATTTTCGTGTAAATTCGGATGATAAAACATAATGGATGATGTATTAAAGTCAAAGAGTTTATATAGTGGGTTGGTTGTCGCCTTAGGATTAGAGTAATTATGCGAAAGAAAAAAAATAGGTCAATGATACTGCGACTAAGTTCAATGATAGATCAAAGAGCTTTTTGTTTAGTTTTTTTTTTCTTATTATTATTAGTAGTCCTAATTAATTTTAAAAATATTTTTTTATGTTTTAATCCTTTTCAATTCACCAAAGGTCCATCATTCACATTGTCAATAAAAGATTTATTGAAGAGTACCACAAGACTTCGTGAGGATGACCTACTTTTCTATAGTTTAAAATTAAATCAGAAACATTCATACAAAATAAACCTTATATATGTAAATATCTAAATTTGAGCTATTAGGAATCATCCTATCACAAATAAATATGTCTTAATTTCATTTATCAGGATTCAAACCTCTCCATCATATAGAGAAAAAAAAACTCACAATACTATCAACACATACTTACAATAATATTTACTTTTTATGAGATCTGAAACTTTATGGAAAAAATTCTGTTCACACAAGTATTGAAAAGTTTCTTATCGTCGATCCCCGATAGTCCTAGAGACTACATGCAAATGCGGATAAACAAATTTTGGCACGAATAATACAAGAATTATTTTCCAATTAAATCTTACTATTTATAGATGACTCTAGAATTATCTATCTATTTTTAAGAAAATGATTACGACCATAACTAATATACAAACAAGATTCATTTCTTTCTTTTTTTTTATTTTTCAATTACAACGTAAAAGATGATCCATGAACTATATTGTTTGTATTATAGAATCCAATCAAACCAATCTCTTTGGATTAATATCAAATTATTTTATCCCCGTATCTTTTACAGTTTCAAATTAGATGACGATTTAATAAGCTGCAGGCGTCGCAATAATTTAATAATTACAAATAAAATTGAGTTAAAACTGTCAACAGTCTACTTCTGTGTGTAAACTTAAATAAACGAATAAATCCTCGAAATTTAAAAATAATGAAGAAGTCAGCATCACATAATGGATTATTATAAATACACACACATAGATGGATGTTCAACTTCATTGAGATCTAAGATCACCTTTAAAAAATATTCTGCTCTCCTTTCTTTATAAACAAAACGTCTAAATATCAAGAAGAGGAAGAAGAAGAAGAAGAAACTCCGCAGAGAAAATAAAATCCATGGCTTCTACTTTTAGGCTCTCTATTAGCTTCCTCACTCTCCTCCTCTTCTCTCTGGTGTGTTTATCTCCCTATACATATATTGTTAACATATTTACACATATGTATATGATTCTTTATACATATGTACCTCTATATATGTGTGTTAAGAGGCTCAAATTGAAAGCTTTATTCTTTATGTACCTCTATATATACATAGGTATATATATATATATTTTTTATACATAGATATATGGTTAAAAGTATTTACTAAAAGAAATAAAATCCTGGAAACTAATCACATAATTTGTAATTTTGACACACAAATTTACAGAAGTTTATGCATCATAATGTTTTAAGAACCTTTTTTTTTTTCTCTTCAGTAGTATAAAAAAGTAATTAGTTGTACAAGAATCTACATCATATATTCATGACATAGTTTGTAATGAATTTTGATTTGTACATAAGTTCTTGCATCATGGTTCTTACCACATTGTTAGGAAGTCCTTCTGGCAACCTTTTTTAAGAAAATCTATTTAAATCGAAAAGAAAACTTTGAATCTTTCTGAAGTTTTTGGTGTCTAATTTATTGGTTTTGTGTTTCTTGAATATGTAGTGGGTAGTGGAGGCACACACGTCAAGAAAGCTGATATCAATCAAGAAAAACGAAGGTCAAGATATTAGTCATTTGCTCAAAGATGGTGAATTCGATGATCCTTCATTGTACATGTATTTCACACTCAATGATCTCAAACTAGGAACCAAATTGCTGATTTACTTCTACAAAAACGATCTTCAAAAGCTTCCTCCACTTCTCACAAGACAACAAGCTGATCTCATTCCTTTCACTAAGTCAAAGCTTGACTTCCTTCTCGACCACTTCTCTATCACCAAAGACTCTCCGCAAGGGAAAGCCATAAAGGAGACTCTGGGACATTGTGATGCTAAAGCTATTGAAGGTGAGCATAAGTTTTGCGGGACTTCTTTGGAGTCTTTGATCGATCTTGTGAAGAAAACAATGGGGTATAATGTTGACCTCAAGGTCATGACAACTAAAGTAATGGTACCGGCCCAAAATTCTATAAGCTACGCTTTGCATAACTATACATTCGTCGAGGCTCCTAAGGAACTTGTTGGGATTAAGATGTTGGGATGCCATAGAATGCCATACCCTTATGCTGTTTACTATTGCCACGGACATAAAGGTGGAAGCAGAGTCTTTGAAGTTAGTTTGGTGACGGATGATGGGAGACAACGGGTTGTAGGACCTGCTGTCTGCCACATGGACACGTCCACATGGGACGCGGATCATGTAGCTTTTAAGGTGTTGAAGATGGAGCCGAGGTCAGCACCGGTTTGCCATTTCTTCCCTCTAGACAACATTGTGTGGGTAACAAAATAAGAAAACAGACTTAGCTCTATATATAATGTGAGTATGTGTTGTAATAACTATGGTTTGAAAGAAAAAAGAAAAGAAAAAAAAAAAAAGACAGCCTTAATGTTGGCTTTGGTATTGCCTCTTTTGTGTAACTTGCAGCAGCAACGTGAAAATACTAGTAATGTAACATATATTATCTCATGCTATACTACATATTTATATATCACGATGTATGTATGTAGCTTTTGGTCCATGAAATATATATGTCCGGTTTGGAAGTTTTCGAATTTTGGATCGAAGTGATTCGATCATGCGGGAAAATATGATTTTTACACGTGATGCTTATAATACAGGGTGGTCCAACGTATTTTTAGCATCAAGTCAATTACGACTTACCCTTCTTGCCAATAATAGCAAGTTTTATTAATATCTCCCGACTGTTGACAACGAACCATTCACATCACCGCGATTTGAACATTTCATTAAGTTATTCACTTAGCTTTGAGAGGTATATATATATATATATTTATAGACGTTAAGAGCAATATGCTTAAGTTTATATACTTAGACCATCTGCATTGGGGGATCACCCCCCTGATCTAAGCATTATTTAAATCCAAAAAAATGGGTTAATGGGCTTAAGATCAGGAACTGGGCTCTTGACCTGGATCTGTTCTTGTGGGTGTTGCGGGGTGACGTGGCATTTGGGCATTGGTTGGAATATTCAACATATTTGGAATAAATTTGGATAATAAACTATGTATTAATTAGATAAAATGTTTTTGTGTTTTTATTAAGTAATATGTTTGTTTGTTTATTGTTATTTATATTTTTAATATTTTTTTCATAAATATTTAGTATTGTATTTTCACTTTTATTTTCAGTTTTTCATAAATTTGGCATTTGCAATTTATATGTTATTTTTAAATGTTTTAATAATTGTAAAATCTTAATTTAATTTAGATTATTATATTATTAAGTCTTAAGATCTTACACATGTTCTCCCACTAATCAACTTCTAAACAAAAGATCTAAACACATGATCTTACATTATTTTAACATTATATTCTCTATAAGAACACCCTCACATGATCCCCCATTGATGATGCCCTTAAAGCTGGACTTAAGCACATGATGATGAAACCTTTTAATGGAGTCCTCATTTGAGAGAGACCCCACTTAAATATTTTTTTAGTTATATATATAAAAAATTATTTTTCATAAGATTTAAGTTACTATTGCTTTTTTAAAAACGATATAATTGTACTATGTTTTTTAAAATAATATTTTTGTTTAAATAGATTATTTTATTTATAATTTTTAATATTGTGAAAATTATGATGTTATTTTTTTCTTAATTCTAATGGGGTTCCACAATTTATTGGTCCGGCTAAAGAATAAAATATAGATCAAATATAAAACAAAATAAAACCAGCAGAAGTTATACATTCAGATGTGAATTTGAAATGAATAACATGATTGTTACACGTTTTCAACAAATATCATACATATTATTTTAATATTTTATCCGATAGTGCATTATTTATATAATATCACGTAACTTGTTTAAAACATGTACACATAAAATCAAAACCTACATAATTACGATTTTTCCACGGCATCATTTTCGTAAATAAAGGTATAAAATTTGTCTATCTAGCATACTAAACCCTAATAGAAACTCTCATGTTGACAAAATAAAAATCCAACGGAGATCTCAAGAGATTTTTTTATATTACGATCTCAGAAGATAAGAATCTATCATTTTTCACTTGTATGGTAGTTGGTAGTTGGTACAATAGCTAAATACGGAACAACAGTGGTTCCAATTTCCAAATGTGGATTTAAATAAAAGGCCACAACTTGCCCCCACTCATACATTGGGCTTTTGAATTGTTGGGCTATTTCAGCTGACATTTTTTTTTTTTTTGGTAAATTATGAATGTGGTGCGATGCTCTAATTTAATCCGACTACTTCTTGACCTTCACAAAAACTATATCATAGCTCATAGGTTTTTCAATGGGCCTTAATCCACTTGTATAGTTGGGTACAATACTTAAATACGGAAAAAAAAATAGTGGTTCTAAATTCCAAATATGGATTTTAAGTTTAAGGCCACACTTTCGCCCACTCATTTATTGGGCTTTTGAATTGTAGGGCTATTTCAGCTGACTAATTTTATACGACTACGGTATGAAAATTGAAAAGTGTTTTTTGTTTTGGTAATAAATATACACGTAAAAAATAATTGTAAATAAACATTTATTATCAGATAATGAAATATCTTGTAAGAGATTTATCAATTGAACTATAGTCTCATTCAATCAACGATTAAGACATTATTCCTTTTAAGCGGTAAAACGAAAAGAATAAAAAATCTGAAAATCAGAAATTCTCAAAACTAAAAAATCTAAATTAAAAAACAAAAAATCTGAATAATAGCTGTCTGATAACAGTATTTCAAATTTTGAAAAGAAGTTATTATTAAGTTTTATCCGAATCTTTTTGTTTGTTAAGATTTCTTTTCACAAAAAAAAACCCCAATCTCTCCTTAATTTACACTTTTCACCTTAACAAAAAAACAACCGTCCAATAGTATATCACCACACAAATGACGTGGCATAAAATAAAGTACCTTGGACAAATTTCGAATTAATTTAAAATTTAGAGGATTTTAACACCGAAATATCCGAGAGTGTATATGTATAACAGAAAAGATCCTATTTTCTTCTCTCTCTCACTCACTTTCTCAGCATTTTCTCTCGTTTTCTCTCCTATTTTTCGTCGTTTTCTCGCTTCCCTATATGTACATAGTGTACGATCTTTCACAGTGACCATAAAAGAAAAAACACTGACCTCCATTTTTTTCTTACTTTGTCTTATTCCTTTCCGACGTTTCGTTTCCCCAGAAAACCATGACGACGAATCCGATCAACGAAGAACCGGTGAACGAACCTCCAAACGACGCCGTACAACAGACTGATGATGATGATGATGATGACGATGACGAGAAGCTTCCTTTTTCACTAACCTTGGGTTCAAAATCGTATTCCTCTCAGATCCGTCCGAAGACGCCACCACCGGAGTTCGCTGGACCTATGACAACGTGGCCAACACCTGCTGATTTATTGGCGGCGCGTTCTATGCCTCCTCATCCCACTCCGTCGCCGTATCTGATATCGTCATGGCTGAATGACTATCCTCACCAGGCACCGAATCCGCCGGCGATCAGACCAGTTCGTGGTTACAGATCACAATCCACCGCAAGTCAGAAATCGAATACGATTTCTCCGCCGTTTCCATGGGCGACTAATCAACGTGGGGAGATACAAAGCCTAGAGTATCTCGAATCGAAACAGATCACAACCATCACCGGAGAGGTGCAATGTCGACACTGCGAGAATGTTTATCCGGTAAGCTACAATCTAAAGGAGAGATTCGCGGAGGTTGAGAAGATTTTCATAACGAGGAAGAGGATAATGAGAGAAAGAGCTCCTTCGATTTGGCTGAATCCAGAACAACGGAGATGTGAGCTTTGTGGCCGTGAAAAAGCTGTGAAACCGGTGATTGCTGAACGGAAAAGTCAGATTAATTGGTTGTTTTTGCTTTTGGGACAAACGTTGGGTTTTTGTACATTGGAACAGCTCAAGAATTTCTGTAAACATTCGAAGAGTCATCGTACTGGTGCTAAAGATCGTGTTCTTTACTTGACGTATTTGGGTCTGTGCAAGATGCTTCAGCCTAAATGTGACCTCTTTACTCGTGACAACGGCTCTAAACGGTGAGCTGATTTCTATCTTCTTCTTCCTTGGTTTGATTCAATTTCAGTTTTCTTTTGTTGAAGATCATTTGAAACTTTGATTCGTTTTTATTTCACGATATTTGGACTGTTGCTTTTAGGAGAATAATTGTGCAATTGCATTGCATGGATTATCTTTTGTCGTTTTCTGCTTCGTTGTATTCGGAACTTTGGTTTAATATCTCATTAATCTATATTATGGTTTTATATATATGGATTATCAGTATCTTTTTACATTTTAATTTCGAATTCTCAGCATAATAGTTGATAGGTATTGGTACTATATAAATGATTTTTTCTGATATTTTGACAAAAAAAAATAAAAATTGTGATTTGAAATTAAAGAAGATATTTAGAATGTTAACAATCTGTCTAAATCAGTTTGACCAAAAAAAAAAATAATCTGTCTAAATCTTAACAGTTTTTCTAATATATGGCAAATTCAATATTAATTTTTGTATGACCTCTAATTTCTAAATATATATCATATCCCAAAAAGCATATAAAACAAAAATTGTGGATAATCTCCAACTTCCAAATGTTGACAAAAAAAAAAAAAAGTTCTCCAACTTCCAAATATTTATCATATCTTTTTAGATATATATCGGGGATAGATATATATCTAAAGTAAACACTTGAATAATCGGGGATAGATTTTATATTTTGGGGGTGTTATTGGTTCCTAGTTTACAAAGAATTTTGATGACTTTACTAAAATCATATAAAGTAAACAAATGAAAGATTCTAAACTATTGCTAGAGAGTTTTCTATAATTTTGTTGATTAGTATTTCATAATCTTGTAAAGTTTCTCAAACAATCTCTTTATTTTGATGATACTTTTCATGACTTTATTTTGTGAAGAAAAGTCATAAACCAATAACATAATAATTTAATTCATTAACAATCATAGATTTTTTTATTTTAATTGAATAACACAAAACTTTTAATGACTTTATGAAAGTATGAATCCAATTACTCCAGATTTATGAAGATTATAGATTACTTTTTACAAATCTTAAATTAATAACACCAAACTTTAACAAACTTTTAAAAAATCTTGATTGAATAACAAAAGATTCTATTTAAATCACAAATCAATATAAAGGAAATATATAGTCAGCTCACATTGACCGACCCTTTCTTCGCCTATATAATGAACATGCACGCATGTTTTTAACTGCCAAATTTTCAATTCCTGAGTCAGATCTTTTGAAAAATTCACCAATTGATTTCTTAAAATAAACCGTGTGCTGTTCACTATCGTCAGACCGGTTATACCGATATTAGTAATATTTTTACCAATTTACCCTTTCGTACATCCTCCACAACGGGCCAAATTATCAACGAGACCCGAGAGCGAAGAAGAAAAGAGAGAGAGAAAAAAAGGAAAGGGAAGGGACAAAATTCCATGGCTGCTTCTTCTTTCTCCCACACAGCGACACGAATTGAAGATATTTGAATTCTTTCTACACTCACATTTATGATTTTCCCGTTCTTGTTGGATCCTACGAGATTTTGACTCGATCTTCAGGCAGATCTGATCGCGAAAATTCTCTATTTCCAGCTAATTTTCCCGTAGCGTTGGTTTTTTTTTTTTTGGTGATCGGAGATGGAGGCGCTGACGGAGCTTTGTGACATTATAGCAGAGAATCCGAAGCAATTCTCGGAGAAATTAGCTTGGATATGCGGTCGTTGTCCACAAACGGAATGGCTTCTCGCTGAATCGCCCAGGGTTTCTCGGAGTCATCTCAACGCGGTTTTAGCCGTTGCTCGGATTATCTCCAAAAATCCAGAATCAATCGATAATCGTGCCAAATCCGTCGTGAATGAGTTTTTCAGCGCTATACCTGCATCGTTCCGCCGTTCCTTCTGGCCGCATTCGTTTCCTTCGCAGTCGATCTCTTCGTTTTATTGTGATTTCTTGAGTTATCTTTCGTGTGCGGCGGATCTATCACCGGAATTTGCCACAGAGGTTGCTAGGTTTACAGGGGAAGTTGTTATAGTCGCTATTGCACCGAGTTCTGGTGAGAGCGACGGGGATCCAGCAATTTCTAAGGCTTTCTTGGTCGCGCTTTCTCAGAATTTCCCGTCGATTTTGCAGTCTGATGGGGATAAGTTGATAACAATGCTGCTTGATAAGTTTGTTGTGAACCGTGCTCCTGCCTCTCCCAAGGAACAGCGGCAGCAGAACTCGGCTAACTCTGAAACTGAAACTTCGTCGTCTCAGGGCTCTCCTATTAGTACGAACCCTTATCCCTCGGGGAAAACTGAGGAGTCTAGTCCTGGCGACGATGGAGCTAGCCATGGGTCCAATATATCCTCTAAGAGTTCATCATCTGTAGTGGTGAATGGGGGTAGTATTGTGTGGAAGAATGGTGTTGATCAGCTGAGCTTTGGATTTAGCGAGGGGAATGGAGGTTCTAACCCTGTTTTTAGACAACAAGTGGCTTCTTTTGAAGACGAATCCATTGAGAGCTTGGAGAAGCAAGAGATTGCCTTTAGATTGATAACCCATATTTTGGAGAAAGTCAAAATTGAGTCTAAACTTCAGGATCAAGTGAGAGTTATAGCGAAGACGCAGCTCCAGTCCATTTCTAAATTTCTGAAGGTAATGCTTTTCTTGTGATATATTATGAAATTTTCTAGAATAGGCCCTTAATTAGGAATGCTAGAGACGATATATCTTGTTGGTTGATACTCCCTTTTACTGTCTAAATTTGACATGTTTTCATGAGGGCTGGTAAGATGGTGCTTACCTTGCTGATCTTGAGTGGAGAATGGATTTCTTAGAAGAGATGATGACTCTGTTTCTGCCTTTTGTTTTACAGTCAAAAAAACGAGACTGGAACGAACAAGGCCCAGTTCTGAAAACTAGAGTCAATGCCATACTGTCTGTTTATCAGGCTGCAGCTAAAATGAAAATCAAGAGCCTGGTGTCTCTTGAAACAGATGGAAAAACTTCTAAAAAGTTGGTCCTGGAGACGCTTGCATTGCTTTTAGATGCTGCAGATGCCTGCTTGACATCTGTGTGGCGGAAAATGAAGGCCTGTGAAGAACTGTTCGACTCTCTGCTTTCTGGGATTCCGAAGATTGCAGTGGCAAGAGGAGGGCAGCCACTTCGTGTGTTACTCATCCGTCTTAAACCACTGGTACTGGCTGTCTGTGCACAGGTAATTTTGTTATGTCTTAACTCATATGAGCAACATACTCAAAAATACTGATGATCGCGTCTGGAGGTCCATAGAAGTATAATCGAACACATTATGTCACAAGTCTTCTGGACATTTTAGCTGTAATTTAGTGTTACTATTTATTTTTTAGTGTCTGTTGGAACAGCCGGATACTTGGGTTGGCAATCAAGGGGCTATGCTTGAGAGCGTATTTAAGACTAGTTGTGAGATTATTGAATCTGGCTGGGCCAAGGACCGGGCTCCAGTGGACACCTTCATTAAGGGGTTAGCTTCAAGTATTCGTGAAAGAAATGATTTTGAAGAACAGGTGGGGAAATAATTTTTCCTTTCCCTTAGCTAGTTAATTAGCCTTTCTTGTGTTAAATTGCGATTTTATCTTTCAATACGGCTCATCATTTGGTGTCCAGGTTGATAGAGAGAAGCAAGTACCTGCTGTACAGCTTAATGTGATTCGGCTGCTAGCTGATCTCAATGTTGCTGTTAAGAAGCCGGACGTAGCTGACATGATTTTACCACTTTTTATTGAAAGCCTGGAAGAGGGTGATGCTTCGACTCCTAGCTTTTTGCGACTCCAAGTATGGTTCCAATTTCTACAGTGATACCTGGCTGACTATCAATTAGTATCCTATTATATACTACTTCCTGGAACGTTAGCAATGGCAGAAACTGCTACCATCTATATCCTTCGTTTGATTTTTTGACATATTTACTTTTGCATTTATGCCAACTTGTGCAGCTTCTTGATGCTGTTTCTAGGATAGCAACATTAGGGTTTGAGAAGTCTTACCGTGAGACAGTAGTTCTGATGACCAGAAGTTATTTGAGCAAATTATCGAGTGTAGGATCCGTAGAAAGCAAAACGTCAGCACCGGAAGCCACAACCGAGCGTGTAGAGGTATATGTCATTTGATACATGGTAGTTTGTTGTGTTTCTTTTTTACTTTTACTATGACACTGATGCTCACAAATCCAACTGTCGTGTAGACTCTTCCTGCAGGTTTTCTTACAATTGCCAGTGGTCTTATGGATACAAAATTGCGTTCGGACTACCGCCATCGTTTGCTTTCCTTGTGTTCAGATGTAGGCTTGGCTGCTGAGTCCAAAAGTGGAGGGTAAGTATACGATCTTAGCTTGTCTAAAATTTGAGTTTCTTTAACTGTTTATGGGTTAGTATATCTCTTAAGTGTTCTCTGTCGAATAAAATATTTGGGGATAAAAAAATGTGCGCAAATTTTTGAGAAATCTACTGGCAATAGCTTTTGCTGGCTACAGCATGTTTCCAGCAAGGGCTAAGTATTGCATGAACAACCAACGGTGTGTTCATGCTGTTAACGTAAAGATATATCAATCATCTTCCGTAGTCCATCTAGCCTAAAAGTTTAGTATAATTGGAAATTATTCAGTTAATGTTTCTCCACCTAAAACATTTTTCCTTCATACTGACTGGAATATTTATTGTGTGCTTCATTTCTTCTAGGAGTGGTGTGGATTTTTTAGGGCCTCTTCTTCCTGCTGTTGCAGAAATGTGTTCAGATTTTGATCCTACTATGGATGTGGAACCTTCACTTTTGAAGTTGTTTCGCAATCTCTGGTTTTATATAGCCCTTTTTGGCTTAGCACCTCCTATTGTGAAAACTCCGACACCACCCCTGAAGTCAACCTCCAATTCAGTGAACAGTGTGGGAAGCATGAGTGCAACTGCTTTGCAAGCTGTGGGAGGTCCTTACTTGTGGAACACTCAGTGGGCCCTAGCTGTTCAGCGAATTGCTCAAGGCTCTCCCCCCCTTGTAAGTCAGTCTAGAAGGTCATCTTCAGAGTTTAATTTTTGGTTCACTGTATTTTAAACCTACTAAAACTGAATCTCACATCTCCCAGGAGATACTTGTTCTTTAGTTATCTTATCTGATTGAGTATTGCTCTTCGTAGGTCGTCAGTTCAGTAAAATGGCTTGAAGACGAATTAGAACTCAACGCGCTTCACAATCCTGGTAGCCGCCGAGGAAATGGAAATGAGAAAGTAGCTTCAACCCAGAGACTTGCTCTTTCAACTGCCTTAGGTGGCAGAGTTGACGTTGCAGCAATGAACACCATCTCAGGTTAACAAATGGGGAGTTATTTACAATATCTGCTAGATGGACTTTGATGTGATATTTTAGATACTTAGAAATCCCTTTCTTCAATTCTTTCAGGGGTGAAGGCTACCTATTTGCTTGCTGTGTCTTTTTTGGAGATCATACGTTTTATTAGCAACGGGGGTATCCTTAATGGTGACTCAAGCGTATCTGCCTCTAGAAGTGCCTTCAGTTGTGTGTTCGAATATCTGAAAACTCCAAATCTTACTCCTGCTGTTTCACAGTGTTTGACGGCAATTGTGCATAGAGCCTTTGAAACAGCAGTCTCATGGCTGGTATAGAATTACCTGGTCATAGTATTTTAGCTAAATTTTTTGTCAAAGACCTTTTAGTGGCAGCTCTAGCGCAATCATTCTGTCCCTTTGTATATGCAATTTGGTCTTTTTGTTACCAACACCAGCTCTGCTTTTCTGTTTTGCTGCTTCTTTATTTAAACAGTATATATATGTTACAGAAACTTTCATTTGGTTTCAGGAAGATCGAATATCTCTTACTGGGAAAGATGCTCGTAATAGAGAACTGACAACGTATGCACATGCATGTTTCCTCATAAAGAGTATGTCACAGAGAGATGAGCACGTCCGAGATATCTCTGTGAACCTGTTGACTCAGCTACGAGACAAATTTCCTCAGGTAAAAACATATGGGTCTACATTCTCTCGTTCGAAAGATTATGTGTAGGTTCACCATTCTGTGAGAGAGAAACGAGGTGATCTAGTGCATATATGAGTATATCACATTGATAAATTATTATGGAGAGATAGAGTTATATTTAGTTATGATTGTTTTACCATTGTGTGTATTTACAGAAGATATACCAGGAATAAGACCCGAATCTCAGTAATTGTATCTAATTCACATTTAGTTTTACATGGAACAAAAGTTACTTGGTCGATCCTTATGTGTTTTTCTTCTCACTTGTGTGTAAAAATTTCATGTGTTACCCATTGCCGATGTTTTTCCTTTTGAATCTAGCTTTTCGTATTGTTTTTCTTTCTTTTGATCTCTTGCAAATTGGTCAATTCACTTACATTAGACATCAGTGGTGTAGTCTGTTTATTTTTATGCACTTTAAAATGTTTTGTGATTTCTGTTTCACTTGTGTTTACCATAGAAATTTTGGTCACGGTTTACTTCCTTCTACATAATTTCTCTCCATTTTCAATTAATTAGATATTTTTTGTTTCCTTCTGTTTATTATCGGTGTTTGCCTTCTGTATGTGTGTGCTGGAGTATACCTCCAGGAAATGTTTGTTTTCTTTTGCCTTCTTCAACTGTTCATTTGGAATCCCCGTGCTTTATAGATCAACTAACAATGGGAAAATGCAGGTCCTCTGGCATTCGTCATGTCTGGATAGTTTGCTGTTTTCAGTTCATGACAATACACCTTCAACTGTTGTCAATGATCCTGCTTGGACTGCTGCTGTTCGATCCTTATACCAGAAAGTTGTACGAGAATGGATCATAATATCACTTTCATATGCTCCATGCACCAGTCAGGGTTTGCTTCAGGTTTCCTTCTTCTTGCCAATACATATTGTCTTCTATATGCTCATTCAAATATCTTTATTTTTTATAGCTTTCTATTTCTTCAAGTCAATCTGTTTGTTTAACAATTTTAAATGGAACCTACTGTGGAGATATAGTTCCTGTCTCTTTTCTGTTGCAGTGCTTTGTTTTAATTCCTTCTACTGTCTCTAACTAATTTGTTTTTATTTATTGATTCCTCTGTTTTTCTGAAAATGCTTAAACCAGCTGCCCTTCAGTCTTTCTCTCCCTCTAACTACCGTAATTGCTGTTCCATGTTTCTGTATAATTCCTTGGTCCCTTCAGATGTACAGGCTGTTTTTGGCAGTCTGTTTTTGGTTCACAAACGAACTATGAAAAGCTTTGGACGTAGGCACTTAGTTGTTCATCTAGATTATTTTTGTCTATATTCTCATAGCAGAGCGCTATCCGTGGTTTCTGGTTAGATTTTCTTGCTGTTCCTTTTGAGTTATAATAGAGATTCACATTCCTTCTCTTGTTTTTAATATAAACCTCAGGATAAGCTGTGCAAAGCAAACACATGGCAGCGAGCACAAACTACAACTGATGTGGTTTCTCTTCTATCTGAGATAAAAATTGGAACTGGAAAAAATGAACTTTGGTCTGGGATAAGAACTGCTAATATCCCAGCTGTGATGGCTGCAGCAGCTGCAGCGTCAGGGGCAAACTTAAAAGTTTCTGAAGCCTTTAACTTGGAAGTACTTGGTACTGGTGTAGTCAGTGCAACGGTAAAATGCAACCATGCTGGAGAAATTGCTGGCATGCGAAGGTTGTACAACAGTATTGGTGGATTTCAATCTGGCTCGACACCTAGTGGTTTTGGTGGTGGCCTTCAAAGATTAATATCTGGAGCATTTTCCCAAGCACCACAACCAGAAGATGATTCATTTAATGAGATGTTAATTGCCAGGTTTGTGCGTCTTCTTCAGCAATTTGTAAATACTGCTGAAAAGGGTGGAGAGGTGGAAAAGTCGCAATTCCGAGAAACTTGTTCCCAAGCAACTGCATTACTTCTTTCAAACCTGGTAAGGTTTTCTTACCAAGAACAAAGGGGGTTCTTTTTCTTACCAGCAACTGTGATATCTACCAGCTATTTTGTGCTGTACATTCTAATCTCTCTTATGTTGCATCAGGGTGGTGAGTCGAAAACAAATGTCGAAGGCTTTTCTCAATTACTGCGTCTCCTTTGTTGGTGTCCAGCATATATATCTACTCCAGATGCTATGGAAACTGGAATTTTTATATGGACCTGGTTGGTTTCTGCTGCTCCTCAACTGGTATCCCTTGTCCTTGCCGAGCTTGTTGATGCATGGATATGGACAATTGATACAAAGCGAGGACTCTTTGCATCTGATGTACGATACTCTGGCCCAGCTGCAAAATTAAGACCCCATCTTTCCCCAGGGGAACCAGAAGATCCACCTGAAAGTGACCCTGTTGACCAGATAGTCGCTCACAGACTGTGGCTTGGATTTTTGATAGATCGTTTTGAGGTTAGGATTTATTCTCTACTTTTTCTAATACAGAGCGAACTCGAGTGTAATTTACCTCATTCTTCTTCCACATTGGTTAAGACGGTCTTAAGTGTTATAAGTACTGAGTTTTCTTGTGATCCTCCTAGTTGAATCAATTTCACTTTTCTGTGAAAGACCTTAGGTGGCAAATTGCAGTCTAAAGTAATTTTGCTTCACTTGAAAAATTTGCTTACTGATCATCAAGGAAGCAGATAATCGATATTTTGAGTGAGCTTCTTATTGCCACTTTGCTTTTTTAGGTTGTTCGACATAATAGTGCGGAGCAACTGTTGCTGCTAGGTCGGATGTTACAACGGAGTACAGACCTTGACTGGTGCTTTACTCGCCACCCTGCAGCTGCTGGTACCTTTTTTTCTTTGATGCTCCTTGGACTGAAATTCTGCTCATGCCAAACACAAGGCAACATGCAGAAATTTAGATCTGGACTCCAGCTCTTAGAAGATCGAATATACAGGTCATTTTTTTTGCGGATTTCCTTTATTTTTTCTTGCACTATACATTTTGTTACGCTTTCTTTACGGACAGGCTGATGCTCCTCAGCCTGTCTCTATGATTTGGTGGCACACATCTGATTTTCTTTTCGTTCATTTATTTACTATGCACTAATTATTAATGTTCATGTGATCTCTTAGTGTTTTGTCGGATGTAGGATTTATCATAAATTGCCTTTGCACAACACATTGAACTGCCTGGACTAGTATCTGCTATGTTAATAGCTATATCATATGCTGAGAACAATTTGAAAGTAGCTACATTTCAAGCTTTATGTCATCTTAGCCATCCAACATGGCATTTTCGGTGTTTTCAAATGGCATTTTGTTATCTCTGACTTTCCTTTATTTTTAATTTTGTGCACATCAACTTATTCCAGGACGTCTTTAGGCTGGTTTGCTCATCAGCCAGAGTGGTATGATGTAAATATTCCAAATTTTTGTCAGAGCGAGGCTCTATCTGTTTCAGTTTTTGTTCACTTTTTATCAAACGAGCTATCAGAATCAAGTCAATCTGATTCCAAAGGAAAACCTCGTGAAAGTGGGAATTTGATTGATGTGGTAAGACAACGATCTGCGATTTTTTCTACTTTCACCTGTAAATTTGACTACAAACAATGACATTTCTTTGGGCTGGATGTTTACAGACTGATCAGTATCATCCCGTCTGGGGTGAGATGGACAACTACACTGTGGGAAAAGAAAAAAGGAAGCAGTTGCTTTTAATGCTCTGCCAGCATGAAGCTGACAGGCTTGACGTTTGGGCACAACCTATTAGTTCAAAGTAAAACTCGCTATCTTTGTATGAAATTTTCACTTCTCAGTCGTTTTCTTTGACTTACATTTTTGATATTCATTCTTCCAAGTGGCAACGTATGTACAGGGACAGTCCATATTCGCGGCTGAAAATAAGCTCTGAGAAATGGACCGAATATGCTAAAACGGCCTTTTCAGTGGATCCTCGCATTGCTTTATCAGTCGCCTCAAGATTTCCGGCAAATGCTTCTGTGAAATCTGAAGTCACTCAGCTGGTTCAGGTATGAATTTACAGCTGCTACTTTCTAGACTGTAGAAAGACAGATTTTACATTTTGTAGTTTGAGATGGAAATACTGTATCTCTGGTATTAAGTTTTAAAAGAGCTGGTGTTGCACCACCACACAAAACCAGTGAGGCATAATGCAACTGGGAAAAAGTCCGCCATGGTACTTTTGGTTAAATATTTATTGAAGAACTAAAATTTATGTTGAGAATCAGATTGCTAGGACAGTAATGCTCTGGACCTCTTGGTATATAAAAATAATAATTTGATACCATGGCTATATTTCTTAATATTGTAAATGATGTAAAATGAGCGTTCTCACTGATATTCTTTCTTGCAGACAAATATAGTAGATCTTCGTACAATTCCTGAGGCATTGCCGTATTTTGTTACACCAAAAAACGTTGAAGAGAACTCAGTGCTGTTGCAGCAGCTACCGCACTGGGCTGCTTGTTCAATTACACAGGCTCTTGAGTTCCTCACGCCTGCTTATAAGGGACATCCACGTGTCATGGCATATGTCCTACGAGTTTTAGAGTCCTACCCTCCTGAACGTGTTACTTTTTTCATGCCGCAGTTGGTGCAGTCTTTGCGCTATGATGAAGGGGTAAGTCTTATCATTGAAATCAATATATTTAATGGCACTTCTCTCTAACATGACTCTCTCTCTCTCTCTAAGCAATTTGAATTATATTATTCAGTTTGTGCTCATAAGATTAGTGAAGGCACATCTTAATTATTGAAATTAAATCATATATACCTTTTTTCTGTCGTCTTTTCAGCTTTTATATGTGGTTTTTTTCTTAGTCTTCGAATTAGAAATTCTCCATTTGGTGTAGAAGCAATTCCCAGAACTCCTCCAACCATGGTGCTAAAAATTGGAATGACCAGCCCATTCAACCTTTTCTTTTCTTGGTCTTTTATCTAAACTAAATTACTTTTACGTTTCTTAAAATTAGTATTGGATTATCAGCTTCACATTTTTTAAAAACCATGTCTATCTCGTTGTAGTTGGGCCATTCAATCACTTGAGGTTTTTCTTGTCATAGTTTTATCTTCAAATGCTATGGAAATTGCCCTTCTACTGGGGCTGGATATTCTGTAATGCCTTGCATGAGTTCTTTCCCTTTTCCTGTTTCGTAAGATATTTAACAATTCAACTTCTTTTCAAATGCAGAGGCTAGTTGAAGGGTATCTTCTTAGAGCTACCCAAAGAAGTGACATATTTGCCCATATTCTCATTTGGCATTTGCAGGTAAGTGTAACCTAGTAGACTTTGCAAGATCTTAATTTTGCTTGAAACCTTTTTAGAGATTTGTTGCTTTCTAACTTCTGTCTTTAATAATGCCAGGGTGAGAATGTTCAGGAAACTCCGAAGGATGGTTCTATCGATAAGGTTTGCTCATTATTATCATTTTCTGCTTATATTTTATTGGTGTTAGCTCCAATGTGGAGTCTACATCTTAGGCTAGACAATCTTTCATTGCCTTAGTTTGAGGAAAACAGTATCCTACAGTTGCAAAATATGGCCTCCTGAAGAAAACATCTGCGAAGCATTTGGTTAGGTTATTCTTCACATGTGATAGAACGCTGAAAATATCCTTGATTCAGCATTTTGACTGCTGGTTATAAGCACATAATTCCAAGATCTGGAAAATGGGTTTTATGACTGTTTATTGTTTTGTATAGCATAAGTTTGTTCTTGGAAATAATGTTTTGGAGAAAAGATGTAGTGAGACAGAGAGTAGGTAGTTATGCTATAGATAGTGGTAAAAACTTCGTTGTATATCTTTTGACTGATCTGCTGAAATAATCTGAGCTTATCTCTTGTTTCTGTAATATTTCAGAATGCGGCATTCCAAGAAATTTTGCCAGTGGTTCGGCAGCATATCATTGATGGTTTCAGTCCCAATGCCTTGGACATGTTCACTAGAGAGTTTGACTTCTTTGACAAGGTTACTTCTATTTCTGGGGTGCTATTTCCTCTTCCAAAGGAAGAACGCAGAGCCGGTATTAGGAGGTAGCATTTTAAATTTAATAAACCATATCATGTTACGGATGTGTCTGCATGTATTAGATGCAAGGTAGTCTAATACTCTCCATGGCAGGGAGTTGGAGAAAATTGAAATGCAGGGAGATGACCTTTATTTGCCAACTGCTCCTAACAAGCTTGTTAGGGGTATCCGTGTAGACAGTGGAATACCTTTACAATCAGCTGCCAAAGTCCCTATCATGATAACTTTTAACGTTATTGATCGTGATGGTGACCACAGTGATGTAAAACCACAGGCTTGCATTTTCAAGGTAAGCCTCCACATGATTTTCATATAAATTTTTTATGTTTGTAGGTCGACGTGAAAGCTATTCTACTTGTTGTTCCTTATAGTAATTGCCAGTGCAGAAAAAAAGAAAACAATTCTCCTGTCAGGCTCTACCACTTGTTTAAGTAAATATAGTTTGGAAAACGTTGACAAAAAAAACGTAGCTAGTGGTTTCTGGACATTCAGATGCTGCACTCGGTGTTTACTGTGAGTTTGATGATTCTCTCTTGTATCCATTTAGGTTGGAGATGATTGCCGGCAAGATGTTCTTGCTCTTCAAGTGATATCTCTTCTTAGAGACATATTTCAAGCGGCTGGTCTTAATCTTTATCTTTTTCCATATGGAGTACTCCCAACTGGTGCGGAGAGGGGCATAATTGAGGTAAATCTCACTCTAAAATGTTTAATATCCTTGCTGGATGAAATAGATACGGTGTATGAGAACTTCTTTGTATCAAATAAGGCTGATTTTTTTCTCTTTCATATCTCTTTTCTTCCCTTATATTACAGGTTGTGCCTAATACAAGAAGCAGAAGTCAAATGGGTGAAACTACCGACGGGGGTTTGTATGAGATTTTCCAACAAGACTATGGGCCCGTCGGCTCAACCACCTTTGAAACAGCACGAGAGAACTTCCTCATCAGCAGTGCCGGTTACGCAGTGGCTAGTCTTTTACTCCAGCCCAAAGACAGACACAATGGAAATCTCCTCTTCGATGAGTACGTTTCCTATTTTGTGCATTTCCTTTGTTCTTTTCACTTGGTGCAATGGAAAAAAATAAAATAAATCAAAAACTCTCCATGGAAAAATATAATGTGGGAAATTTCATGGAAGTAACACAACTTTATTACCATGTGTTATGCTAATGCAGCGTGGGAAGACTTGTCCACATCGACTTTGGTTTCATTTTGGAAACTTCACCTGGTGGAAACATGCGGTTTGAGAGTGCTCATTTCAAACTGAGCCACGAAATGACCCAATTGCTAGATCCCTCGGGTGTTATGAAAAGCAAAACATGGCATCAGTTTGTGAGCTTGTGCGTCAAGGGGTACTTAGCTGCTCGGCGGCAGATGGACGGAATCATCAGCACTGTGCAAATGATGCTAGAAAGTGGATTGCCTTGCTTTAGCAGAGGAGATCCAATTGGTAATCTTAGGAAAAGATTTCACCCAGAAATGAGCGAACGTGAAGCTGCACACTTCATGATTCATGTATGTACCGACGCATATAACAAGTGGACTACGGCTGGATACGACTTGATTCAATATTTGCAACAAGGCATCGAGAAGTAAGAAGAAGAGGGAACTTGATGATATCCGAAATCAGAGTTATATAATTTGCAGGTAAAAATCTTTAAACCATCCAGTATTCCGATTTGCTAATTTTTATCTCCTCTCGGTTGGACATTCTGACTAATTAATTACTTGAGAGGAACTTGAGGATTTCTATTTTTTTTTTTTGTCGTAGGATTTTGCTATGCACAAAAAAAGTAACAAAGGAGAAAGGTAGGAGTGTTGTGTGGTGTGGGGATTTTCGATAACTTGAGATGTAAGCTATTATTATTATTCTTGGGTAGAAATGGTCAATGATTATGATTCCATGCGTTATATAAAACAATTTATTTTATTCAATGATGAAGATAAACTCATTACCGCATATTACACCAGAACCCATTTTGGTTCTTTCACTTCCTCAGCATCAGAATATGATGAAAAGAAGAGTATTAATAAAACAAAAGCGTTTGACAGAAAAAAAAATTTTGGGTCGTTTGGGATCAGTCAATATTTACATATCACACAACCAAAGGGTGGTGTGCGTGGAGTATTTGATAACTCCTCGAATCACTTGCCGATTACGCATTCGGCATCCTGAAATGGAGGGACTCATAAGCTGCCCCTATGATAGTGATAATCATCTCTCTGATAATCCTTGTGGCGGTATCCATCTAACTGACAAATTCGATATTTAGTAGCCCGTAAACTGGACCAAGCAATGTCAAACGAGTATTGGGATCATGGAATTTATGCAGTCCATGGCAGTATTTTGATCATTCACATAATTTGGTGAACATAAGCAACAAAGATTAAAGAAAAGTACATGTAAATACTTTTTTTTTTTTTCTATTAAGTCTCACCCTTTATTTGTACCCTTTATTGAGGAAGCTTAGCAATCTGACAGGATCTGCTTTATGTTTAATCTTAAGCCAACAACAGCTTAAGGCTTCTTGTTAAGGTATACACAACTTTGGAATCGCTCCTTGATGGCAATTTCCTCGGGATAGTAGTATAGTAGTATACTTAATTCAAATTGATTGATAGTAGTCTTCTAAAATATATGTAATTTTAATTCTTTTTTAAATCAACATTCAGTAGAAAATGTCTGCAAGTCAACATTAAGTCATGGAGTAAAAAATAAAAAGAGAGAACAGAGACAGAGAGAGAACTACGATAAAACGACAGACCAAACAACAGATCTATCAGTTTTGGACTGAGAATCGAAGAAAATCTCTGTCAATGGAACCGGTGATAATCGGTGCGCTGATTTTGGATATTCACGCCAAGCCTTCCACCGCACCAATCTCAGGAACCACTGTCCCTGGCCAGGTTTTGAATTTGATTTTTGAAATCTAATCATGTCTACAATTGGTTGGGAAAAGAAAAATCAATAGTTGATTTGATTTTTCTCCTGAAAGCTGGAGTAGTTAACGATATCGAAGCCCCACCCCAAGTGTGACAGTTATGTGTTGATAATTAGAACATAGATGTTTAATAAGTAATTAACATGTCAAATTATCTTTAATAGGTTGTGTTTGCGCCGGGTGGTGTAGCAAGAAATGTAGCTGAGTGCATCTTCAAGCTTGGAATTAAACCTTTTATGATTGGTACTTTGGGGCTTGATGGTCCAGGTGTGTTTATCAATAGTGTCATTGATTCAGTTTTTGAGAAAACATTGATCAGTCATTATTTTTGCTTCCTTGGGAGCTTAATTTGGTCCTTTTTTTATTTGTACACAGCCAATGTATTATTGAAAGAGTGGAAGCTCTCCATGGAAGGTTAGACTTTGCCTAAAAATTATCGAGGTTTTCTTCACGAACGGATCAGCTTTTTGCGATATATAGTAAAGCAATTGATGCACAATTTAGTTGAAAAAGTCTGTCCTTTTTACTTATTTATGAGACAAACAAAATTTAAGACATTTTCGTGGTCGATAATGGCAGGAATCTTGAGACGTGAAGACATTAGTACTCCCATTGTGTCCCTTGTATATGACATTAATGGAGAAGTTGCGGCCGGTGTTGCTGGTGTCGATGCACTTGTAAGTATCTTTTTTTGAAGGATGTCGTTGTTGTACTTACTTGTAGAAGTTACATATACATTGTTTCCTCGGCCAGGAAAAGTTTCTGACACCTGAGTGGATCCAGCGGTTCGAAGACAACATAAGCGCTGCTCCTGTTCTTATGGTAGATGCAAATCTTAGCACTCTTGCTTTGGAAGCATCTTGCAAATGTAATGCTTATAGTTTCTTAGTTTGATTGTCTAATCATCGTTTTGTTTTGTCTTCTTAACGGTTTTCTTCTTGAAGTGGCTGCAGAGTTCAATGTTCCTGTATGGTTTGAGCCCGTGTCAGTCACAAAGTCGCAGAGGATCGCCTCAATTGCCAAGTATGTGAGTGCCTCATGAAAGCTAGATTCTTTTTCGTTCTCTATGTTATATTTGCAAGCCAACGGATATAGGTTTTGTTTCCTAACAGGTAACAATAGTGTCCCCAAACCAAGACGAACTTATAGCCATGGCAAACGCTCTCTGCGCCAAGAATTTGTTCCACCCCTTTAGATTAGAAGAAAATAAGCTTTCTATCGAAGATATGTTCCGCGCGCTAAAGCCAGCCATTTGGGTTCTCCTTGAAAATGGTGTTAAAGTAGTTATCGTAACTCTCGGCTCCAATGGAGCTCTCCTATGCTCCAAGGGAAACCCGAAAAAGGCTCTGAACATAAACAGAAAGTTTCCCAGAAGTGGAGAGATCTTCAAAAGAGTACAATCTGTATGTTCACCAAACCGGTTTTCTGAAGTAGGAACGAATTTCAACCCGAGTCTTTTCGCAATGCATTTCCCAACCATCCCAGCCAAAGTCAAGAAGCTGACTGGTGCAGGTGATTGCCTGGTAGGCGGCACAGTCGCATCGCTAAGCCATGGGTTAGATCTAATCCAGAGTTTAGCAGTTGGCATTGCCTCGGCTAAAGCAGCGGTTGAGTCAGATGATAATGTGCCTCCTAAGTTCAAGTTGGATCTTATTTATGGTAAAGAGTTTTAAGTCTCGGTTAGCTCATACTTATATTGGTTTTATCGGGGCTGAGCCGGTTTACGTGTTGTGTTTGGTTTGACTTTACAGATGACGCAGAGGTAGTATACAATGGCGCGAAGATGTTGATGGTTCATCAGTCGATGCTATGAAGGATGATCTTGTTGTTTCTTTTGCTAAAACAGTCTTTGTCTGAGAGGAACCAACAGATCACTTAACAGAAGCGTCTCCGTAAGTAGTTTCTGCAGTACTTAGTTTTCTCACAAAACTTGATGTCGATATTGCACTTGGGCGCTTCAAAACTTGTCCTTGTCGTTTATTGCACAAAATCTCCCAAGTATCAAATCAACAGATGAAACCTTGGAAGACCTCAAACTTGTCGTAACCCCGTAATCAGATTTGTTCCAAGAGATAAACAAAGATAAAGCTTAGCTTCGACGAGGGACTCAAAATTGACAATTGAATACTCCTTAGTATTCTAAGAAGCTACTTTTACATTGCTGATCAGATTTGGTAGAGTAGCATAGAGGATGTCTACATGTATTAGATATCACAAGAAGAGCAATATGGAACAATTAAGAAACGAGTTTCCTCAACTTACTTAATAGTTTCTACTTGATCCTGATTTCTTATCCTCCAAGTTTCCATTTGTTCTCCGAACTTCAAAATATTAAATGATTTTATCCTTCCAAAAGCTTTTGAAGAACTCGTTAAATTATTTCATTAAATAAAACCCTGGAAAATCTAAAACCCACCAAAACCCCTAAAAAAAAAAACAATTAGTCGAATTAAAGCCTCAAACCCTAAGTATAAATATTAAACCTACGAGAGCGTGTTACATACGAAACCCTATATATACCTTAATTAAGCTCGCTCATTGAGCAGAGAACCCGTCTCAAACCTAAAACTCTTTCTTCAGACTTCAACCCGTCGATCTAGATCGTCAATATATCGTCTCCAAAAACAATGATTCTGGAATGGGTAGTCTCCGCCGCGGTGGCTATATCGATCATGGTTCTCTTCTCGTCTCGATATATCATGCGTTGGAAACTGGAAGAGATTTACGAGACAGCTAAAAAGAAGATAGATTCCTTGGAACGTAAGTGCGAAGAGCATATCGAGACAACTAAAAAGGATAAAGCTTCCTTGAATCAGAAGCTAGAGGTGATGGAGACATGTAAACTGATCTCAGACGCTGTAAGGAACTCATCATCTTAATTCTCACTTTTCCTTCATTGTTTATTCACGTGTAGATTTCTCGCTAGGGTTTTGTTACGACGACTTACGACTTATTTGTTTCGATTTAGCTAGGTCAATTTATATATATGGGATCGTGTAGTTGTAGTTCTGATTACACAAAATTCTTTTAAAGTAAATTAACCGTGATTCTTGTTTATGATCAGATTACCTCGCCATTAACCGAGATTAAATCAATGGCTTCACGGACCGGGTTGGATCCTCAGGAAATTAAAGATATGTGCAGAAATCTTGAAAACAAACAAGTAATTTATTTACAACCATCATATATTTACTACAAACCACATCACATAATCAATCACTGTTCTTTAATCTTATTTATCTGAAACATTTTATTTTTTTTGTTATAATTTATTATCTCAGGATGAGATTCTCGAGATACTGGGGCGCATAAGTCAAGCTACAGACGTTCAAGGCAAGAGTACTTGAAAGGCTTCCAATAACCCACAGCCCCTCCACACTTTGATGGGTTTTTTTTGTGACTGCTATATTTAGAACAATGTCTTTTATTTCATCTACACTGGTGTGTTTTGTAAGAACTTGTGCTAATTAGGATGCAGTTTCTTGATTTTTTTGTTTTGTTTAATTTATTATCACATCAATCAATAGTTCGTCACAACAAGTACAATCAATATTGTTCCGAAAACCAGCCCGGTTCTAGTCAACATCCGGACGCTTCTCCTTTTGTAGTTTGCTTGAATCAATCGTGTATATTGATTGCTTCCATCAGAGCCGGTCCAAATTTTTGTGATGCCAAAAACCCATTAAAATTTGATGTCCATTTTACTAAAGAAAAAAAAACAAAAATTCTAAAATTTGCATAGTAAAAGTTGTGAACCACCACATTCGAGCTTTTGAAGGGACAAATACCACCGCACCACAAGACATTTTTGTAATTATGATGCCCCTAAAATTAAAAATATATATTTTGCTGCCTAATGCACCTTTTTGTTGGGCTTTAGGTCTGGGCCGGCCCTGGCTTCTATGATCAGGGAACGGATTAATGCGTATTTGGTTAGCGGGCTCACGATCGTGGTTGCTATCACCGTGCTGACATTATGAGTTGGAAGGTTTAAAGTAATTTGTGATTGCACCTCTTCTCCATACATTAGATATGCAAAGATTGCCATAACACCATAGATGTATTGATGATAAGGGCAAATCTTATGAAAAGAATCTATAAACCCCATTAATAAAACAAAAACCGGTTTAATTAAAATGATTGAAGAAGTTTATTATAAACCAATCTTGTTAACTGAAAATGTTTTGATAAATTAAGTACCTTACGGAAATGTTTTTTTGTTCTTCATAGAATTGTAGATGGTTGGGAAGATAGGATGTGCTGTAGCAAACAAGATATAAACTAAGAGCATCTCCATCAGCAGAAACTCTGAAAGTTTCTAAAAAAAAAAAAAAAAATTATTATTTTAAAGTTGTAATTTTTTTTAATTTTTTTTTATTAATTGAACCAATAGGATTATGACATGTGGTAATGACATCATAGAAGAGTTTCTCTCAGTTTCTGAAACGAGAAAGGTGTCTACTTTTTTTTTGGTAGGCAGAAAGGTGTCTACTTTATTTCCTTTCTCTCTCTTTCTTTTATTATTTTTTATTAATTAGTGTCTACTCAAGACATCTCCAATGGAGATGGTCTAACTGCGGTGGATATTCCTGGCCAATTGACCAAAACACCTTCGTTCTTAAATTCCACATGCACCGTCACTAGCGCCAATCCAAAAAATAGACATTACTAGTATAACAAGAAACTAGGATCCCACCGGCCGAAATATATGAAAGAAAATCTTGTGTTTCCAACCACATTGTTGGAACAACGATTAAAGATGCAATAACGATAAACAAGTGTTTCTTGTCGAGTATGAAACATCCATGAAATCGGATTGCGGCATGTGGAAACATGTGATACATATTGTCAGCTTCTAAGATCAAGATTGCCGTCGCGACTTTTTTTTTTTTTTTTTTTTTTCCCTAATTGCCGTCGCGACTAAATACAATTCGATGTATATGAAGAAAGAGACTAGTAACCGACCTTTCTTCCCAAACGCTATGTTCGCTATATCAGGGTAACTGCGAACCGTAGGGTCGAGTTCGAGGCAACGTTGGAGGAGTAAACCGGTGTACCAAGTTGTTACTCCAATTAGAAAGAAAAACATAATGCTAATCCATCCACTTGACGAAAGTGCATAAGGAATAGCCAAGATACCAACACTTAACACATATACATGCCATTAACATATGAAATGCCTAGGCTGGATTATAGTTATATATGAAACTATATGTATTTTATATTTTATACCTGACAAAGAATTCAATGTGTTGAAACAAGGGTGGACGGAGGAAATGCCGACATCGCCGTCGTTGCCGCCGGAAAATTCCATCTTTAAATTTTGTTTTGTTAAAGAAAAAAGATAGAGAAAAAGAGCTAGAAGTTTTGAAAGAACTTAAATACATGACTTATGTTGGTGTCAAGTGAGTGGTATATATTAGTGGACCAAATAGATAAACCGGGAATTGGTTATTGAACCGGTTTAAATGTAAAACCGGTTCGGATCTTTTATCTCATCTTCTTCTTCTTCAAAAACACAAGATAACAGAATTGCCACCAAAGCTCCATTTTTATCCCCACACAGCAGAAGCTTGAGGGATGAGAAGAGTAAGAGCTCAAATTTCGAATATATGATTGTAACACTAAACCCTAATTTCTCCATTTCTCCAAATCCATCCTTTTCTCGACCTTCTTCGGATTTCTACAGAATTCGAATGTCTCTCTGACCACCAATTGCAAGCTTCAGAAGCCTCAAAATGGAATCAGAGATTAGTAATACCGGAAATCTCACGAAGACCATTTCACTTTCCGATTCAAGCGCCGCCGGTTACGGAAGAGACCGTTGGTGAAGTTTCCGGCGATGGAGGTGGTAATGGTTGGTGGAGGAGGAGGAGGAGACGGAAGAGGAGGATTAAGGTGTTTGAAGATATTACCAAGAAAGGTTTGTCAGTTTGTCTAATTTGCCTCTTGCTATTACAGAATGTTCACCATTGCTGCTCTCATGGCTCTTGGTAAGTTATTAGGGTTTTTGTAGATTTGGTTTTGCATCTGCATTGAGAACTGATCAAAGTTCATCTTTTTTAGGGACTGTGATTGAACAGGTGAACCCCTGATTTCTATTCCAAAAGTATCCAGAGGATATCCTGTACTAGGGTTCTTCACTTGGAGATGGATTTCCACACTTGGATTGGATCATATGTACTCTGCTCCTATTTTTCTTGGGATGTTGGTTCTTTTAGCAGCTTCACTTATGGCTTGTACTTATACTACTCAGATACCTTTGGTTAAGGTTGCAAGAAGGTCTGTTTTTTTCTTCCTTTGTTCGTTTGTAACTCATTGTTTCTACTGAAGAGCTCATAACTTTAGCAAATTGCAGATGGAGTTTTATGAAGTCAGATGAGGCAATTAAAAAGCAGGAGTTTGCAGATACTCTTCAAGAGCATCCATTCAAGACTTAGGAAATGATTTTGATGGGTGATGGATTTGAGGTTAGGATTAGTATTCTCCTTTTATGTGTTTGTGAGGTTTTGTCTTGGTCTAGTAGTAGTAATTTTTTCAGTTGGTTTGTTCTGCAGGTATTTATGAAGGGTCCTTCATTGTATGCTTTTAAGGGTTTGGCTGGTCGATTTGCGCCTATTGGAGTACATATAGCAATGCTTCTGATTATGGTGGGTGGAACTCTTAGTGCGACCGGGAGCTTTAGAGGCTCGGTCACAGTTCCTCAAGGGCTAAACTTTGTCATGGGAGATGTATTAGCCCCAGTTGGGTTTTTCTCATTCCAACAGATGCTTTTAATACTGAAGTTCACGTTAACCGATTCACCATGGATTATTATGACAGTGGAGAAGTGAGTCTGTTTTTTTGCTTTCTCTGGTCTCTCAAATTGTCTTCATGATTGAAATGTCTTGTGACCATTCACAATTAATTAGAATTCTGTTTGATTTATCTTTTTCGATTTGGTGTAGGTCTCACAGTTTCACTCTGATCTTTCACTACGCGACCTTATGGGAAAGAGGTTCTGAGAAAAACAATTAGCGTTAATGATCCCTTGAGATATGGCGGAGTCACCGTAATACCAGACGGATTGGAGTTTCTCAGCCTTGCAGGTGACAAAAGATGGTGAAGGACCATTCAACTTGGCAATGGCACCTATCAAGATCAATGGAGACAAGAAGTTATATGGGACCTTCTTACCAGTTGGTGATACTAATGCTCCCAATGTCAAAGGAATGTAAGAACCTTCTTGCCTTTGACGAACCTTTCTTTATAATTAAGCCAACGAGTGTATAAGTGATAAAACATTTTCTTGGATTCCTGACATAGAGTTTCATTTTGGTGTCTTCTATTGGCCTTAACTTAGCTCCAGTTGAATTATTTTCAGATCTATGCTAGCTCGGGATCTACAATCCATTGTTGTGTATGATTTGGAAGGAAAATTCGCTGGAATAAGGAGACCAAACTCGAAGCTTCCCATTGAAATCAATGGTATGAAGATCGTTATCGAGGATGCAATTGGAAGCACTGGCCTTGAGTTAAAGGTAAAAAGACTTCTTAAAATGTAACCGGCACACAATAAAGAGATATCCTAGTTTGTACTATTATATGACATATTTGTTCTTGGTCTTGTTTCTCAGACTGACCCAGGAGTACCAGTGGTCTATGCTGGTTTTGGTGCTCTAATGCTCACAACTTGTATCAGTTACTTATCTCATTCACAGGTAGAAGTAACTCTCAAAATCGATATCCCATCAAAAAGTCTTGTTTTATACCAATGTGTCCCATTGGCATTTGGGTCTACTCTGTTTTTTTTTTGGTGAAATTTAATCTCTTATGTTCATATGAAGATATGGGCATTACAAAATGGAACAACATTGGTCGTAGGGGGAAGAACAAACAGAGCCAAGAACCAGTTCCCTGATGACATGAATCGATTGCTCGATCAAGTTCCGGAGCTAATCAAAAAGAATACTTCAGTTGTCTCCGAGCAATCTTGATTAGCTCTTCGAATCTGATACATTTCAAGTCAGAACCAATAGAGTTGTACAGAATTATGGAAAAGGTATAGTATTCAAGAACGCAATAAACATGTTGCTGATCATATGGAAAAAGAGAGGGGAGCTATAGAAACTGAAACTTCAGAATTGATTTGCGTGGAGGTCTTGTTCTGAGTTACACAGTAAAGTTAGAATATAGAGGGTGAATACTATTTTTGTCTTGTGGGTATGGTTTTGTCGTTTGTCAAGTTATAT
>LR999451.1:19543346-19575566 GCA_905216605.1 Arabidopsis arenosa
ACGATTTTCTATATATCTAAAGAGAAATTTTTAGAGTATTATCTTGTCACCATTTTTTATTCGTGTTTTTCATCACAAACTCTTCGTTCCAATAATAGTATCTTTCACAAACAAATTTTTCTATTTAAACTTTCATATTTTTTTAACTCTATTTATATATTTTTATTTTTTCAGAAAAGTTCTGTAAATTTATTATTTATTTTTTTTGTCATAGAAAGTTACATTTTTTTGCTATTTAGCATTCATGTATATACTCTGTTATCCATATCATTATTAATTATTTCTTAAATAACTATCAATTTTGGTTATTTGATAATTTTTTTCGAAGATTGTCTCTCTTTAACATAACACAATTTAAAATATTGCGTCTTTTTATCATAATATTTTCATGAATATATTTATATAGTTATATTTATAACTATTTAGGAAATTAAAAAATTGCATCTACTCATTATATTTTTCTATTTAATTTTTTTTTTATGATCGCATCTTTTCACCATAATCTACTAATTATAAAAATCCCAATAAATGTCTTTTGCACTTGTGAACGGTTGTATCTTTTAATCGCAACTTTTCGTTAATTTTTTTTTAAAACTAAAATATATATTTACAGTTATGTTTTTAGAAAATTGCAATCCGAATGTCTTCTACGGTTGCGTCTTTTTATTGTCATAAACAGTTGTAACCGTTTATTCGAATTATTGCAATATTTAGTTTATTTCTAACAATTGCAACTTTTGGTTTATATATTTAGTTTATTTCATGAACAATTGCAACCTTTGGTTTATTTTAGAAATCGCTATAACATTTAATTATCTACCATCGTGTCTCTCGGTATAAATTTTCATAAATTATTATTTTTAATTTTTAGTTTTTAATTTTTAATTTTTAATTTTTAATTGCCAAAATATATTTAAAATGAGATTGTAACCGTTTAATTGGACCGTTGTAACTTTTGATTTATTTGACAGATCATTGCAACTTTTGGTTTTGTTTTACGAACCGTTGTAATCTTTAATTTATTTGACGAATTTGACGAACCGTTGCAACTTTTGGTATATCGCAATATTTCGTTTATTTTTTAAAACTAAAAATATATATTTAACATTACATTTTTTTTGAGAAAGTTGCAATCCGAGTAAATGTTTTCTACGGTTGCGTCTTTTTATTGAAACTTTTCATAAAACGGTTGCAACCTTTTAGTTGAACCATTACAATATTTAGTTTATTTCACGAACAATCAAAACTATAAGTTTATTTTTAAATCGTTATAATATTTGATCATCTACCGTCGGTGTACTTTTTCATGAATTATTATTTTTAATTCTTAATTTGTAATTATTAAAATGTATTTAAATGAGATTATAACCGTTTAATTGAATTGTTCCAATATTTGGTTTATTTGACGGACCATGCCCGCAGGTTGTATCTTTGTTGAGTTTTCATAGCTTGTATTCATAGATTTGTTTTCTAGTATTTTTTTAGCTGGGTTGTAGAACATATTATTAAAACATAGAGGATTTCTTGCACGAACCGAACTTAAAATTCTTGAACCAAGAATGCCCGTGGGCCGGCCCGTCAAACCGTCAAGGCCATAACAGCTAGAAAAATGGGTCGAACACCAAATTCTTGGTCTTTTTTTTTGCAGCCACAATCAAAATCGATAGAACAAGAGTTAATTTCACAACATAGGTTCAATTAAACTGACTAGAATTGGCTAAGACAGGGTTATGAACATAAGTTACTGAGATGGAATCAGAACTAACAACACACCACATCTACTTGCCCTCAACAGAGAATCTATCTGCTATATACCTTTCTTTCCACATCTCAAAGCTGTTTTAATGGAAGACACAAAATTGGTTGGAGAAGCTAAATTTGGGTTCAATCTGAAATCGAATTCTTGTGTCCACTTTTATCTTTAAATAAATTTGTAGGTTTGAGCGTTAAACCCTCTTTCCCGAGAGAGATGAACAAAATACGATGATAATATTATTTTTGCAGTTTTTCTGCTAATTGTTTTTCCTATAGAGATGTGATTCTTTCATTCTTACTTTTTAACTAAATAGGTATCCAAAATCTCTCAAAATCTGTTTTCAATTTTTTTTTTTTAAAAAGGACTGTTAAGTTTGAATGACAGTGGATTTAAGATGACTTTTATAAATCATTGATTGAATAATAAGAGATTTTGAATTATTTTGAATGATTTTACATAAATGTCAAGTTGAATAACATGATTTTAGAAGAGATTTTATCATCTCAATTTGAATAACAGGTGATTTAAATAAAAGATCTAAATCTTCCAAAATATTTGTTCCAATACACCCCCTAAATGTACATATATAACTGTAGTTAATGCTTTGTTTAAAAGAGAAAAAAAAACTTAGAAAATGCTCTAAATAATGTATAAAAATGCAATGTTACAACGGTTCATCAAATAAACCAAAAGTTACAACGGTTCATTAGATAAGCCAAAATGTTCATTGGTTCGTCAAATAAACTAAAATGTACTACGTTCTATTAAATGGTAGCAACATATTCATTTAAATAGTAATTAAAATTTTGATAAAGAATTGTAACCGAAAGACGTGACCGTATATATCATATATATTAAAAGTTGCAATGGTTTATCAAATATACCAAATATTGCAATGGTTCGTCAAATAAACTTAAGATTACAACGGTTCATAAAACAAAACTAAAAGTTGCAATAATTTGTCAAATAAACCAAATGTTATAGTAGTTCAATTAAACGGATACAATTTTATTTAAATACATTTTAGTAACTAAAACTGAAATAATGGTTTATAAAAAGTTACACTGAAAGACGTGACTATTAATAATTAAATGTTATAACAATTTATAAAATAAACCAAAAATTGTATTTGTTTGTGAAATAAACTAAATGTTACAGTGGTTCAACCAAATGGTTGCAACCATTTACGAAGAGTTACGATAAAAAAATGCAACCGTAAAAGATGATGCGATCATGGATGGAGCTAAGGAGAAGGAGCTTGTAGCTGAGCTTGAACCCGAGGAACTTGTAGCAGAGCTTGAACCCGAGGAGCTTAAAACCGAAGAATCATTACTTGTGCCGGAAGGACCAATAACTCGAGGTAGAGCTAAACAGCTAAGGTATGCGCTTAGTGGACTAATTCAAGAGCTTATGGCCAAGGAGAACATGAGAAAGTCCATTGGGGATGATATCTATCAAGTCCAGCCCACTTTGAGCCTAATACAAGTCCAAGAAGGCCCAAAATAATGTCTCATTTTTGTGGTCAAAGAGGAGTGACGAAAATGGAGTTCAAAAGTCACTTTGAAGGAAGAGAGAACACCAAGGGTTGAATTCTCATTCAACTTTCTATCTTTATTGTGTTTAGTTTTCAAGAATAATTATTACTTGGATTTGTCTCCAAGTTTTCTAGTCTTATATAAACCTATGTAATCTCATTTGAGAAACAACCAACTTTTTATAAAACCTTTTCTTCTTTGAGAGTGATTCTCATTTGTTCCTTGTGAACAAAACCGATTGCTTGGTGTGTCATATTCAAAACCCGACTCGTCTTGGTGTGTCATATCCAAGGAATCACCGATCCGTCTTGGTGCGTCATATCCAAGGGATCAACCGGAATATCAAGAGTCTACCGCAACTCTTGTGCGACCATTCGCTCCACCATCCTAGTTCTTTGTGGTTTCATCATCCTTTGAACCTAAGGAATATTCATCTACCAACTCTAGAACCTAAGGAATATCCATCTACCAACTCTAGAGTGCTGAGTCCTTGGGAGGATCGTATCAAAAGATATTTATTCGGATTACGACTTTCTAAATAAATTCAACCGTAAAATATTTATTTTCAGTTTTTTAAAAAAAATGTTTTAATGATTTATAAAATAAACCAAAAGTTGCAATTGTTCATTAAATAAAATAAATGTTGAAATGGTTCAACCAAACAATACCAATTGTTTATGAGGTGTTACGATAAAAAGACGCAACCGTAGAAAACATTTATTCAGATTCCAACTTTTAAAAAAAAGCAACCACAAAATATCTATTGTTGTTAAAAACCCATAATTTAAATATACATATGGGACGTAACTTTAAATGAATAGATGCAACTATGAAGACACAATCGTAATTTGAAAAGATACAACTGTAATTGAACAAATATAACTGTAAAAAAAAATTGTAAATATTTTAATGAAAATATGCTATAAAAAGATACAACCAAAAAAATAACATTAAATATTTCAACGAAAAGATACAATAAAAGACATAACCGAAAAAAAAATAATCGTAAATATTTCAACGAAAAATTGCGATAAAAAGACATAACCATTCAGAAGTACAAAATGCATTTATTGAGATTTTTATTATTATTAGATTATATATTCTTCTTCCTAAAAAATTTTAATTCTACTATCCAAATTATATATTTTCTTCTAAATCTAAAAGCCAAACACATTTTATGATGATCAACTAGACAATTTTCAGGTGACATTGTCAAATCAGTCTAATACGAAAAGCTTGAATGTTGATGAACAACTAATTCCTTCTTTTGATATCTATGATCTTAGAAACTGGAATAATCTTGAAAATAAAACAAGGGATTTATTGATTAAAAAGGGACCGAAAAGAGAGATGGATATTGTATTTCCTATTGATGATGAAACTAAAAGGCACTTTACCTATTAGTTTAGAAAGTTGTGTAATTACAAAACTAATGATAGAAACGGAGGCTTTAAAAGATAGAAAACATTTTGGTAACAAACTAAAAAATTATGAGAAAAGTGAAGAACATATGGGCTATGGCTAAGGTAAGGATTTGGAATGAAAAAAAAAATTATTTTATTTAAAAGTTTTATTTCAAAAAAAAAATTATTTTCTTTAAAAGTTTTATTTTATTTAAACATTGGAGACAAGGTTTATACATAATAACTAGGATTCAACCCGCGGTTCACCGCGGGCCTCGGTTTTATGCAGTTTTTTTATAAGGGATTTGATTATGTTTTATATACATAATTTATAAAATATGGTTTTTTTATTTTAATCCTTTATAAATAATTATTGGGATTCAACCCGCGGTCCACCGCGGATGTAGGTTTATGTTTGGATTTTCATATTGTATCTTTCAAAATATAGAAGTAATTTTTTTTACAAAATGAATATAGGTTTTTTGTGGTTGATTAATTATTAATTAGTAGAAGGCATTATAGTGTAGTTAGATAGAAGTGTTAAACCATATGTTTATTTGTGTTAAATTTGTTAATTTACTATAGTAAAAGTATGAAAGAAAAGTAAAACATAAAGAACTATAAAATTTTTTGGAAAAATGGGTAGAAAAACCCTGACCTTTCCTAAAAACACGTAAAAAACCCTCAACTTTTTTTGTGGGTTTTTAAACCCTCACCTTTTCATAAGTGGTAAAATAAACCCTAATATTAATAAACTCAAAATAATTTTTAAAAAATCGTTCTGTTGAAACAGTAAGAAACAAAAAAAAATTAATATATGATTTTTTTTTTCCAAATTTGTTTGCAATTTTTTTCTTTCTAAATTTTAGGTTTTTGCGCTATAAAAATTCATTCACAATTTAGTTGAGATTAGGCAAATAATTTTTGTTACCATTAGAAGTTAAGTTATATAAACTACAAAAATTTATAGGATAGCACATTTTATTTTATTTTTGTTCGAGTTTTCTGTTTAAATGAAATATAGTTAAATAATGATTAACTAAATGTAATTTATATTATAGTTTTAATATATCGAGATATATATAGAAATATTAACTTTTAGTAAATCTTATTTAGTTTGTCCAACGAAAATATTTTGATGTGTAAATTCATATACTTTTCGTAGTATTATAAAATTTTGTTTGGTTTCACGTTAGTATATTTGTGTGATCGAGCCGAATAAACCATTATTGACATAAACTCATATTCTGTTCGATATAAAAATTTATATATCATTCGTAACAAAATCTATTCGGGTTCACGTTGATGGATTTTCGTAACACAACTGAATACAACTTCATTAATTAACTTTTTTATATCATACTTAAAAAAATTCAATTTAGTAAAAGATTGTTAAGAAGAATTTTAGAAGAAAAATCCTAAATCAAATTATTTAAATTGCTTGAATTTAAATTGAGTTTATTAATAATGGAGTTTATTTTACCATTTATGAAAAGGTGAGGGTTTAAAAAACCACAAAAAAAGTTGAGGGTTTTTAATATGTTTTTAAGAAAGGTGAGGGTTTTTTTACCCATTTTTCCAATTTTTTTAAAAGAATATATATATATATATATTTTGTGTATTATAAAACAATATATTTTAAAATGACGTAAAGTATAATTATGTATTTTGGAATAATTGTTTTTATGGAATACCAGGGTAAATATATGGGACTGTTGTTTTTTTTCAACGGGACTGTTTTGAATATTGCAAAAATGTAAGCTAATTTAGAATTTTTTTTATAAGTTTAATTACTAAATGTACCATAGGTATTAAATCTAAGACTAAATGTTGGGACTTAGTTTTACACTCTATACTAGATCCTGACCCGCACATACGTGCGGGAATTCATATTTTAAGAAATGTGTTGTAATAAATTTTTATTAAATATATGATTATTTTGTTGTTTTAGTGATATATATTGTATTGAATAAATTATAATGTACACAAAAAGTATAAAATGTTATTTATGTTTGCTTATGACACAATAGCAACCATAAGTCATTTTTTGGAGTTTGAAACTGAAGAGTAGATTAGAAAAAAATCTTAGATTGAAATATAATATAAGTTAGATTGATGTAAAAAATATATTATATAGTTATAGTATCTATAACTTAAACTCATATCAGTTGGTTGAAATATTTGAAATAATAATGATTTTAACAGTATTTTAAAATTCGTAACAATCAAACGGTCGGACCAAGATCAAACTGAATTGAATTAATGGTCAGGTAGATTTTTATTAAACTTGTGAACATTAAACTTGTAAACTATCAAACCGTATATAAAACCGTTAAAATGATTAAATACGTTTGCGAGAAATAGAAATATTTAGAGATAGGCGTAATTCCCATTTAATTTTATCATGTTCCATTATATCTTACCCGTTCTCCAATTTATGTCTCATAAGAGAACGCATTTCTAATATAAGACAAATTTTGTATTCCCGAATAGAAACATGACGTGACGAAAACAAAAATTCTCGATATCCTGTTTGGGACAAACAAAAATATAATCAATTCTAGAAGAATGTGTATTCCAAAATTTTGTAACAATTTGATACAAAATAAAATAATTTATTTGATTTGAAATTGAATAATTTATTTGGAGATATAGTAACTATTATAGTACGTTTTAAAAATATATTAAAAATTTAGGTTAGTTATATATATTTAAAATAATGAAAACTACCCATTTATAAAAAATATAAATTCTAAAATTTTATATCATTTAAACTCTAATTAAATTTTAAATATTTTAATCTATCTTGGAAATATTTTCTAGATATTTACAAATTTAGAATCCAAAAATTAGTTTTTGAATAAGCTGTATTTTAAAGGATGGAAGTATTTTGTTTAAAATATATATAACAAATATAATAAATTTTTTTTCATATTTGGAAAATCAAAATTGAAAAATCTTTTTTTCCATGTGTACCAATCAGAATTAATTAGCATAGTATTGTTAAGGAAATTTTTAAAAATCTAAACAAAATGATAATTTGTTATTAGATTAGATTCTCATTTTCGAAAATATCTAATAATATCTTACGAAAATAATTTAGTTTACATATATGCAATTTTGAATTAAATATACACAATTACCCATTTCGGTTTATTAATTTTCCTTCTTCAAATTTAAAAATATCAATGGCATTCTTTGTAATTATTTACCTTTTATAAGGTTATATTTTATTCAATGCTTCCCAATTAATAGTATAAATCTACACTATTAATATCATAAACTTTTATAGATTGGTAACATCGTTGATAAATATTTCTCGTTGCAAAACTGATAATATCGTTGATAAATATTTATAATTTTAGTATTTACCAAACTGCAAATATTTAATTTTATTTAAAAACATATTATTTCTATTATTAGTTTAGTTTAGTTACTAATAATTTAACGTTTACATCTATACTATTAATTGTTTACATCTATACTATTGTCGCATATTTTTTTGGCTATGTACTTAATTTGTTATATTTGGTAAATGAGAAAATATCGGAATATATTTATAACATAAATATTATTACTTAGATTTTATTGTTAAAATATTTTGTATTTTTCAATTAATGACATTATATAATGTAAAATATTTTGTATTTTTAATCTCGTTATTTGTTTTTGCAAAAAGTTAATGAAGGATCCGAATCAAATATATTTATTTAGTAGTAGTAGTTGTTTATTTACTAAACTACCCATGTAAAAATTCATTTAGTTAGTTTTAAACTACCCTCACAATGTTGTAGTTCACAAAATGCTTCCCAATTAATATTATAGATAAGGACAGGATGGTTTAAATGAAATAAATGTAATTGGTGAAATAGATTAGTATTTTTTTAATAAAAGCTAAAAAAAAATAAAGAATTGTAATTTGTAAACTTTGGTTTTTAGTTTTTTTGCTAATGGAGTAATGGTTTTAAAATAAAATTGCAAGAAAAAAAGGAAAATAAATGCCCAATCTAAAGCCAGTAATGTTTTTGGGTCCAAATACATCAATTATATCGAAGGAAAACCTCACAGACGAACCAAGGAAGAAGACGAAGCATCAGTGCAATAGTTGATTGAATCAAGGACTCTGATCTCACTAATAATTGGTCAGGGAAGCGATGCTTTTGAGAACCAGCTCTGGAGCATCTTAGAAGCTAGTCTAGGGTTTAATTCTCGAAAGCTTGAAGACCGGTTCCTAATCGTCGCGTCCATGGAAGAGAGGATGGAGTTGACTGAACGAAATTGCTGACGGTGTAGTCTCATGTTCCTCTCCGACCAGATTGAATAAATCGGGCACTGCCAAACTAAGATAGTAAGTTTTTTCTGCAATTTCGATCCCAGAGTTGTTGCATATCTTTTGTTCTTAGTTACTAAAGCAATCTCTTGTCGACAACACACCTATCTTTTATTTGAATCCACTTTTTCGATTCCCAAAATCATTAACAATAAAATTAAGAACACACCAAGACATTGTCTCAATTAAATGATTATTAATCAAATTCACTGGTTATTAACATAGATATATGAAAAGATTGTTCAACTTATATGAAATTACTTAAAATGCAAACAAAAATTTGCAGACACATAAACCAAAACATTAAATAAAACAATTGAAAACTCTTGAATTTTCATAAGGACCACAACAAATAAAGGCATTCGTACCTTGTGAGCTTGTTTGTTAGAAGAAGCAAACTCTTGAGTTCCTAAAGGAATAAGATTTGTTTGTACTAACATAAGTCAAATTTGTTCAGTCTTCAAAAGAAGCTACATTCCCAACATTACCTCAAGCTATAACAAAAAAAAAAGGTCTATAAGACGATTATAATCAAGTAAATAGATATTGATATTAATCGTGTTAAAGGTCTATAAGATCAATTATTTCTCACATATCATAGCTTCTGCCCCTTACTGAAAATATAGAATTCTCGATTCCAGTGGAGAATCAGATTGTCTTATACTCAAAGATGCTAAATTTGGTCAGTCTTCGAAAACATTACATTCCTTCAACTGTAACAAAAAATAAGATACATGTCAATATGATGATTAGAATCACAATAGCCCCGTTAATTTTGTATTTGCAAGAGATCTAAAAACAATAATCCTCACATTTGAACTGTCCTAAGCCTAACTTCTGTATAATAATAAATATAAAGCGAATACACATAAAGCGATGGAATTTGACTTTGTTATAAACTCACATTTTGTTTCTTTGTCACATATGAGGTTAGCAGTATCTTAACTACATGTAAAGATTGGAACCAGTATCTCAAGACGTTTTGTACGGCTTCACATCATCAAGGAAAGCAATTGATTGAGACATTGTAAGAAAGAGAGGAATGAGTCATTGGTGTGAATAGAGGTAAGTTCTGGATGAGTAAGAACTGAGAAAAAATGTTTGATATTTATAGTGAATTAGAAGGCTAGGGTTGTTAGCTCAAAAAATTTCGAAAATCTTGGAGACGAAGCATAAAATATTGGATATGTTAACTATCATATATTCTTGATTGATATCAAATTAAATGATACACAATTTTAGGGAAAATACAAATATTGTATAGCAGTTTATGGTTAGGATTAGATTAGATTATATATTTTAGAAGATTTGTTTAGTAATTAGTCGAGATTTGGAGAATATTTGTCATATTGCGATCGAATATGCCTTTAATTAGATACCAAATCTGTTGAATGGTTAGGATTACATCTCTGTTTTGTGAAGATGTTAAAACCCGATTAGTGATTCGATTAATGATTTGGATATATTTGATTCATTTAACACCCGAATAATTAACACGCGGATCCTCTAATGTTTAATGAGATTTTTTGACCAATTTACCCCTGACGATTTTGATTAACAATGTAAAAAATCCAAAATTGAAATTGAGGCCAAATTAGACTATTTTTCAATTTGTACTTCCCTTTTAATAGTAAGGGGATTGATGTTGTGAAATGACTTTCAAAAAGGAATTTGGTGTTTCGAGGTTCAAGTGATTGAGATGATTGCTGAATTTGATGTGATTATGCAGTATCATATTAGACGCATCCAAACTCATAAGATACTTTATCACTATCTTGGTCATAAAATTCAAATGATCTGATTTTTCTTCTCTTTTTTGAATGTAATGTTAAATTATATTCAAAAGAAAAATAAACGTTTTTACATCAAATGCAGCGTGTGTTTGAAAACTTAAATCTGAAAATGTTCAAGAAACAGAAAGATTAGCTTCTCGATTTGAACCAAAGTTGAAGCCCCTCCTCATAGCGCCTATCTCCAGCTTGACGGATTGAAGATAGTTGGTTCCGGATTTGCTTATCAGTCCATGTGATCAATTGTGCCGCTGAGTTCGGTTGCTCTCCATGCCGCCGGCAGTTTCTTTCTCTCCACAAGGTATAGACAACAACTTGGAAGACGTAGCGTTGAAGGTATTGTTCCACACGATTTGGTTGAGCTGTTGAAATGTAGTCCAGAAGCAAGCCCCAATCTGATGTGTATCTTTGTTTAAATACTCCCTTTGCAAGAGCTGCCCATATTTCTGAAGAATAGACACAAGAGAAAAATAAGTGGTCTCTTGTTTCTATTGGATGTTGGCAGAAAATACAATCGACGGATGAAGCACCAGCCTTCCACTTGAGCATACGGTCTCCCGTTGATAGCCTTCCGTGGGCTGCAAGCCAAGTGCAGAAAGAGTACTTAGGTGTAGAGTGAGTGAACCATACGCCTTTGTACCATGGAACTTTGCTTGTTAAAGTTCGAATGCAGTGCCATGTTTCCTTGGTTGAGAATTTGGCATTGAAAACATCTGTTTGCCTTTTCCACATCACCTTATCCTCTGCTGCTGTTCTTTTGTTCCGGGCTGTAGCTAAAGCATCCTCAATCTAATTTAGACACTCTGTTCGGTGGCGTCTCCTGCGATGGTGAGTCCATGCCTCCACCAGATTCATTCTCCGGCCAATCCCCATGTCTATGAGGCCACGTTCCCCTGTAACATCAATCAGCCTGCCCAGCGGTGACCAACTGTCATACCAAAAGGATGTTAGCTCGCCATTTCCCACTTCAACTTTGCATAAAGACTTAGCAACCTCTCTATATTTAAGTAACTTTTTCCAAATCCATGAGCCTAGGCTCGCGGTCTGTTTTATTACCCAAAAAGAAGCATTTTTTAGCACATTTTTTTCTAGCCACGTAACCCAAAGAGACTTGCTATGCGAGACTATTCTCCACACAAGCTTGAGACAGCACACATCATTAGCCTCTTTCAAAGAACGCAAACCAAGTCCTCCCTCCTCCTTTGGTTTACAAACTATATCCCACGAAATCTTTGCTTTTGTCGAACTCATTTCAGTACCGGACCAAAGGAACGCAGAGCACATTTTGTCCAGTTCTCGTATACAATTTCGTGGTAGTCGAAAAGCCGCTAGCCAGAAGTTGCATATTAGGTTAGGTTAAGTATCTGATTTTTCTTCTCGTTTATAAGGTTAGGCTTTCTCTCACCATAGTTATTAAATAGGCAAAATACTTTTCTATTATCTTTTGACTGTACACATGATATGAGTCATCAAGAACAAATGAGTATAATAGTATGATGCATAAATATGCCAAGTGGAATGATAAAAGTAGAAGAGTATTTCTTAGAGTTTTGAAGGTAGATGGTACATTGGGACTAGACTTCTTTAAAGAATAAAAAATACTCTTAAGTCGCCTCATCTTGATCTTGAGAAAGTGAATGGAAAGGCCCTGATAATGGTTCCAATATGAAAGAAAAACATGGAAAAAATTAACTTTAATTTCAAGTAGTGCTGATTTATACCCACATAATTGTATAACCGGAGACTTGAATCTCGATCTCCTCTTATTTAATCTTAGTCATAACCACTGAGCCACAAATATATGTTATAGTACTAGACTAATAGTTTTATATATATATATATATATATATATATAACAAATATAAAAAATTTGGAACTAAATTTAATTAAACGACGTCGTTTACAATTGGGAGAAATTATGAAATCTAAGGATTTTTCTTCTTCTTCTTCATTCAAAACATAAAACAGAGAGTGAAGAAATTGTCGTTCGTGAAATGGATGATCGATTAAGAGGATTCCTAAGATATGTCAATGTGGAGAACATGTAGTGATGAAGATGTCAAACACTGCTAGAAACCCTGATCGGTTGTTTCATGTATGTCCATTAGGAGAACCTGTAAGTGTGATATCTCAATTCTGGATATTGTTGTGTTTAAGTAAATTGAAGTTTCAGATAAATGTGACAGGATAATAGGTATGACGGATACATGTATGGTTCAAGAGATTGAAGTCTTGATAGAAAAAGTAGATAACTTTGAATGAAGGGTTAAATTCTTGTGAATCGAAGATTCGCACTGACAATGTCGATTTGTCATTGGTCAGCTCTCTACCACTTCGAGTGGCCTACCTTCATGGTAGAGCTCACTATCTTTAAGGTCTTTTGGCCGTTCTATCAATCTTTTTTTACTAGTCTTATATTGAGAAGTCCTAGTTATAGGATAATCAAGTGTTATCAAAACAATGAAAATAAGAACAGAAAACAAGTAACTTATGACAATTTTCTCTTAAATATGGAAGAAAGATGTTCAGAAATAATCTACCAACTAAACAAATATAAAACGTGAATGAGTTGGAGATTATTCCATTAACAGAGGAGAACACACGATGCCATATCTCATTCAAACTTTGACCAAGAAGGGAAAAAGTTGTGGAATTAAGAATATGATCAGGGTAGAAGTTTAAAAAAAAATATGTATAAATCATCATCAGACCTGAAAGCGATTTGGTCTGAGGAACGAGTACAACCTTTGACTTCGGGGGAGCATCTCGAGACTCAGTACCTTCCTTCCGAGGAGACGCGCTCCGGACAGTCTTCTCGCCACCGGGTTGAGAAGAGGAAGACGTGTCAACAGGAGGAGGGGGACCCATTGGTTGGGAAGGAGGAGACGATCGAGGAGAACGGTCGGTCCAGGCCCTTGACTTCTCCCTCCGCGGAGAAGAGCTGCTGCGAGATGACCTGTCTCTCTTTTGGCGAATCGAATTTTTAAGCGGTTTGCTGCTAAATTCATCCTGGGAGGAAGGACGAGGAGAGTCATGACGAGGAGATCGGTTTCTCCGAGGAGAACGGTCACCACGGCGTTCACGACGAGGCGTCGACCTGAAAGCACCAGCAGATCTGGCTCCTTCGGCGCTACCATCATCAACCAATAAGGTCCTACTATAGTCCTTTTTGTCGATAGCGTTCGCGAGAAACACTTTGTTCTCCTCGCAAGCTTCAGTTATCGGTTTGGAAAGCGCCTTGCACTGGGCAGCGAGGGCCCGGGCTGACATTCCTTGAGTCGAGGGGGGAGGTGGAAGACGATGAAGTTGTCCTTGGGGACTCATCCTGAGTTTTCGATTGGCTTCTATGAATCGATCAAGGGTGAAGGAATTCCAAAGGGTTTCCCCTTCGAGGACTACTTTGAAAAACTCGATGAATTCTTCAGACGGGAGACTCAGAGCGATGAAAGCTGCGAAGTGAAACAACGAGTTTAGTCAGTAAAAAATAAGACAATCGGAAAAAATATAAGTGACCTAATTTCTACCGGGCTTCGTAGACCACTTCGATGGGAGCACTTCGGAAAGATTTCCAATCGAAGCAGGAGTTTTCTTAATCAGAAACCAAGGATGATGCCAGTTTTCATCCTTGTTCGGAAGGTGTGGGATGAGGTTTCTGTTGGCGTTCGGGTACGCCGAGAAGTACCCTGTTTTCTTCGACGAACTTCTCACGCTAAGAAGCTCGTTCAGTTCGGGGACTCCGATAACGTATCCGGCCTCCGCCGCAATGGTTATAATCCCTAAGATGGTTCGAAGAAGATTGGGGGTTAATTGGGGTAAGGCAATCTCAAGTGCCTCTAAGTATCGGACCAGGGCTTCGGGAAGAGGAAAGGTTAACCCGCAGCCCTTGAAATAGATCTCGTACACACAAAAGTAGCCGGAACGATGGTCCTCCGGAGACTCCGTAGGACCAGGCAGCATCGATTCCGCCATAATTCCAGGTGGAATCCGGCAAAGCTCTCTCAGTCGATCGAGAGATTGAAGAGTACAAGTAGACATAAAATGAGGACCGGTGATGTCATTCAGACGGGTGCACTCATCGTTGCTGGAACCTCTTTCGTCATAAGTCGGAGACTCGGGTCTGTCGGAATCGGAATTCATCGGGAAAGATGGAAGATTCAAGATTCAGAGAAGAAAATTTGGCGAGAGAAGCAGAGAGAATTTATAATTTAAAAAGAAGAAGAGTAAAGTAAAAAATGAAAAGAAGTTTACCTCACGCAAGCTAAGTGATGATGACGGAACCGTCTTGGGAGTCGTGGGGGAAGTGGGAAGGTTTTTTCTCGTTTTAATAGTAATTAATTAAGATACGGTCATAATGATGACAGATGTCATGCGGGCAAATATGGATAGTGCCGAAATCAAAGGAGTGATGGGATTTTGGCGGGGAAATCAGAGAATTTTCAAGCGCAATCTTTGTTCATTAAAGCATTAAAGTCTTCCAAATTGAAGTAACATTTCGAAAGACTTGGGGGGGCTAATTGTTGGTGTCGGATCCCGCACCAGTAGTCCGGGACCAACCAAAGATTGCCACGTAGGCAAAGGGGAAGCCCACAAGGGATAAAGCCCATGAGATCCTCAGGTCAAGGGGAAGGTATGGGCGAAGTGGTTACACCACGGAGTGGTCACACCGCGAGGTGGAAGCAAAGTCGGTGTCAAGGACAGTTCGGTTCGGGACTTTTTGGTCTAAAAAGGCGAAACCCATGAAGATTGGAATCAATTCAAATTCGAACGTTTAAGCAATAAACTCGAAGACTGAAACGGACGCATTTAAGAGGGAATAATTATATGTAATTAGGAATTAAATGTCATTTATAAGTATAAGTAAGAGGGCCAAGGGTCATGTAAAGACACACGCAATTTTCTAGCAAATATACTATAGCCATTTTCATACCAATTCATAAGCTTTTTACACATCAATTTTTGTCCTCAAGAATAATACTTCTCACTAAATAAATAAATAAATATTTGTAGACGTCGGATTCACACACTCGAATATTTGTTTATTTAGTGGGAAAGATTATTCTTGAGGACAAAAATATGATATGAAAAAGTCGACAGTCTCACATCTGAGCTTGGGACGATAAAGCGCGAACTGCAGGACCAGCAAGATCGGAATTACCAACTCCAGGGGGAACTTTCTGGTGTTCAGGACAGACTGACCGAGTCTGAATCAGCTGCTTATAATCTGTCCAACCAATTCGATGAGCTTGACGCTAAGTATAAGGCGATCACCAAATTACGGGACTCCGAGTTGGCGAGGTCAGCGTCGAAAGCTAGGAAAGAGGTCAAGGGACATGGGATGGACTTGATCCAGGGGGCCATTCGCTTCATGCAAACCGAGAAGGCACGATCGATTTTGGAATCGGACGTCAAAGAGTACGAGAGCAACTTACTCCTGTTGGAACAGATCCACGAAGAAGGCTTCTCCGAAGAGCAGGAAAAGGCCGAGCTAATGAATAATTTGGCTGAAAAACGAAGTCGCCTCGCAGCCATCCCTGCTTCCTCTTTCAATCCTCAGCAGTTTGAGGAGTTCTTCACCGAGTCACCCCCCTTGGGCGAATCCAGTTTAGACTGGGCTGGTAAGTCCATGTTCTTTTAACACTAACCCTTTACTTGCTTTTAATTTTTGGCTGACTGGAACCGTTCCTCCTAGGTTCTCATGAAACGGGGAACGTCGCTTCATCCGAAGTCCCTGTTGCGTCGGTTGTCACCCCAGAAGATGATTGCGCAATCGGGAACGAGCAGAGAGCCTCTTCTGAGCAAGTCCCAGCTAAAGAGGCGAGTGAGACCCTGACATCTGAAGTGGAGGCCGAGGTGTCTGCTGACCCGTAGTGGCTGTGTCCACTCCGAATTGGGGCTTGTCCCATATATTTTTTTTGAGACTTAAATCTTTATGTTTTTGCTTTTGCCTAAGGAGGCTTTATCAACTTCTTTCGAACAAGATATTTGCCTGAGGAGGCTTCTAAACCTTTTTTGAATTATAATCCCTAGGGGGTTTGGTTACAATAAAATGCGGGTTTGCAAGGTCCGCTTTTAACACTCTTTGGCCTTGTGGCTATGTTTTTTGAGATTTTTAGGCTGATCAGGCCCTTCTCTTGGAATGCGAGAACTGAGCTCGGCTTAACGCGAGTTCCCCACCTCGGGTTTAGTCAACTCGATGAATTCGTTGGGCTTGGGCCTTGAAAACTTTTGTGCTTAATGGGCTTCTTGCCTTAAATGCGACGGTTGCTCTTTCCCTTTCTTGGGAAATAGGAAAAGCCGCACGTCTTTAAGGCAATAACTGCCTTTTCTCTGTTTTCAAAAACAGTTTTAACCACTCGGGCACGCTACCATCATTACGGTTTCAAGATAAACCCTAGACCTATTATAAATAGAGGCAAGTTTGCCTCTAACTTTTCCAAAAAACTCCAAAATTCCTTGGTAATTTACACAATAATGGAGAACGAAAATGTGACCCCCATCGATCCTGGCAGCCCACTATTCTTGTCCGGCGACGGCTTCGAGCCGGCCGGCGTTCTCTTTCCTCACGCCGTGTTCCACTTTCCTTCGAGGGAGAAGAAAGAGGCTTACGACTTCATGGACAAGGTCAGAATTCGCCTCTCTCGACCAAACTCCTATGCCTTTCTCTTTTGATTTACTTATTCTTGTGACAGGTCGTCGACAAACATCGCCGTTTATGCGACGAGAGGCAACGGCTAGGACTCAAGAGGCAAACACTCGAGGCTCGTATTGCTCGGGTGGAAAGGAAAGTGAGAGCCTTGGAAAGTGATCCCTTTCAATGGGAGTGGAGGAACTTTGATTCTATCGCAGAGATCCCGAGAATGCTCCGGATGTATCTCCGCGCTAAAGGTCAGGTCCAGGGACCGGTGAATGCCCCGACCGAAGTTGCTCCTCTTGTCAGCGAAGAGGAAGACGAGGAAGATGACGACAAATCTTGCAAACGTGTTCGGAATGAACTCGGAGTGGAAGGCAGGGACGATGCTTCCACTTCGAATTCTAAATCGGCGATGAAGGAGCCTGTTCCTGAGCCTCTTCCATAAATGTCTCAAACTCCGTTTTGAACTCGTAATGGGCCTCGGCCCTTTTTATTTATGGAAACACTTGCAACTCTTTTAATTCTCATATCATTCTTGGAGATACGTCTTTTAATGCAGGATCGGTTTAAGGGCATAAATCTCTCCGCGAATCACTCTATTTCCGGGCTGAATCCGCAGCTTGCTAGGGATACGACGTCCCTATAAATTACAGCTTCAACTTCCCTTCACTCCTCACTATTCTTCTTGCTTCTGCAGATATGGATTTTAACCTTCGATGTTCAGAGTCTATGCCGGACTTCTCCAGGATCGGAATGATAGATGAAGATGTTCCAGATGTTCCAAGTAGACGATCTTCTCCACTTCACGGTTTTTTCAGATCTCAGATCCGAGCTCCATGCGCTTTGATCAAAGATCTTCCAGATAGAGACCGGGAGATCGCGATGGCCTTTATCAAAGCGCTCGCAATTCAACACAGGAAGCTATCGCTGGAAAAGAAAAAACTTCGGAAGAAGATTCATCGAATGCAACGCAGGGTCACTGCGATATCAAGGGATCTTCACATCCTTAGTTCTCACCCCGGAGAGTGGATTGAGCTCGGAATCTCCGATTTTGCTCGTATCCCGGATTGTATGATGCCAGTTCTTGACCTCGCTGGTCAAGGAGTTCAAGTGTTCTGCTCTCCGGGAGGGTTTTCCTAACTCGAAGTGTGCGAAGATCGACACTTTGTCTTGTTCGTTTGAATAAATGTTTTGCTTCCAGTTTTTGTGCATTCGCCTAGTCGAATCTTATTTGCCTTGTACGTTCGCATAGTCGAAATTTTTTTTTTCTTTAAGAAATAAAAACAAATTTTCATTAATAGCTGAACTCGTTTTCGAGCTGCCTACGTACCCATTTCGGGATCGAGCCACACCGTAGTTCATGTACATAATAAAATGCGTATTATTAAACATAAAACTTCTTCAGATTGATCACGTTCCAATGTCGCTGGACTGGACTGCCTTCTAAGTCTTTCAACCTATAAACACCATTTCGGACCACTTCGGTAACAATATAAGGCCCTTCCCAATTAATGCCGAGTTTGCCTGCGCCTTCCTCTTTTTATTGTCGAAAACTCGCCTTAGCACATAGTCTCCTACAAAGAATGGCCTACTTTTGACTTTGGAATTGTAGTATCGAGCTGCTGCTTGCTGGTAATTTTGTATCCGAATTAAGGCTTGATCTCGTCTTTCATTAATGGTATCCAGCGAGTCGTCGAGCATTGCTGAATTCTCCTCCTCATTCAATGGTGCTTCTGTTCGGCGAAGGCCAGGCACGTTGAGTTCAGCCGGTACTACTGCTTCCATGCCATAAACTAGAGAGAACGGAGTTTCTCCAGTAGGTCGCCTAGGGGTTGTACGATAAGCCCAAAGGACGGGTTGGAGTTCATCATACCACCCTCCCTTTAGGTTACTCAAACGTTTTTTGAGATTGCTCAAAATTGTTTTGTTCGCAGCTTCGGCTTGGCCATTTCCTTGTGGATACCGTGGAGTAGAATAACTGACCTTGATTCCCCATTCCGAGCAAAAAGCTTCAAACTCGTGCGAAATGAATTGTGGCCCATTATCAGTAACTATCTCGTATGGAACCCCATGTCGGCATATGATATTCTTCCAAATGAAAGTATTTACCGCCGAATCTTTGATGCTAGCATATGCTTCAGCTTCAATCCACTTTGAAAAATAATCCGTCAAGACCAACAGGTACTGTACTCCTCGAGTTGATCTGTGCAATGGTCCAATGATATCCATCGACCACCTCATAAATGGGTACGGGGCAGAGATGGAGGAGAATAACTCCGAAGGTTGATGGTTCAACGGTGCATGGAGTTGACAACGTTTACACCTTTGGGCGAACTTGACACAATCCGTGATCATAGTGGGCCAATAATAGCCCATCCTTTTTATTTTAAAAGCCATGGCCCTTCCAGACGCATGACTCCCACACAGACCTTCGTGTACTTCTCTCACGACGATTTCGACTTCGGGCCCAAAAATGCACAATAGGTAGGGGTCGCTGACACCCCGCTTATACAACGCATCCTTCGATAGACAAAATTTCGCGCTAAGGATTCTCATTTTCCTGGCTTGCCACTTATTTTTCGGGAGCTCACCTGTCATGATGTAGTGCTTTATTGACTCCCTCCAATCAGCCCCCCAATCTTTAGCCGGAATTTGGTCAATCTCATGAAATACTCGTGGTTCCGGTTCGGGATGTTCATTTGGTTCAAGGTCTAGTTCGGGATGGTCGTCTTCGACTAACGGTTCCGTCTCTATAACAGTTTCTGGAAGTATATCTAGCTCCTTGTTGTGCTTTTTCGACTTCCTCCGTTTAACAAGTGGCAACTCGACCTCGGGCTCGCCACGTTCACGCGCTGCTGCTCGAGACCTTGTAACAACGAGAACTTCTTTGTCAGTTTTAATGCTTCGTTCCGCGATACATTCAACCGGAATGATTCTTTTTAGTTCAGGATCTGATGTTGACGCTAATGCGGCAAGTGCATCCGCGGTTGTGTTTTCTCCTCGAGGTATGCGAATTAGTTCGAATTTCTTGAAGTCTTTGGAAAGACCTTTCACTACTTCGAGGTATGCTTCCATTCTCAGGTCTTTCGCTTCATAATCGCCATTGAACTGATTAACTACTAACTGTGAATCACAATAAGCAACCACTTCTTCAGCTCCAACCCCTTGTGCCAGTCGAAGTCCGGCAATTAGTGCCTCATACTCTGCCTCATTATTAGAAGCATTAAACAATAAACGGAATGATTGTTCAAGAATTTCCGACGTTGGATATTCCAACTTGATTCCTACCCCAGATCCTTGTTTTGATGAAGATCCGTCTACATACAGTTTTCAAGTCTTATTCTCTGGTTGCTCCGGTGTGCCCAGCACTGGTAGTTCGGTTAGGAAATCTGCCAAAACCTGAGCCTTTATGCTGACCCGGCTTTTATATTCTATATCATATTCACTCAGTTCCACTGCCCACTTTGCCAATCGTCCGGACTGATTTGGACTATGAAGTATTGTTCGGAGTGGCTGGTTGGTTAACACTTCGATTGGGTGAGATTGGAAGTATGGACGTAGCTTCCGGGCTGAAGTTACTACTGCAAGTGCGAGTTTTTCCATCATTGTGTACCTTGTTTCTGGATCTGTCATTGACTTACTTATGTAGTAAATCGGCTTTTGCTCTCCGCGGTCCTCTCGGACCAAGACTCCACTAACTGCATGTTTTGACACTGAAACATACAAATAGAGCTTCTCGTCCACTTCGGGTTTAGACAACACTGGTGGAGTGGTAAGGTATGCTTTAAGTTGTCCGAAAGCTTCTTCACACTTCTCATCCCAAAGGAACCCTTTGTTTCCCTTAAGAATTTGATAAAAAGGTAAAGATTTGTCCGTTGATCTTGAAATAAATCGGTTTAGGGCTGCAATTCGACCAGTCAAACGCTGTACTTCCTTGAAGTTCTTCGGAGATGGCATGTTTAGAAAGGCATTGATTTGGTTTGGATTAGCTTCAATTCCTCTTTTTGTCACAATATAACCAAGGAATTCTCCGGATGGAACTCCGAAAGTACACTTCGCCGGGTTCAGCTTCATTTGATATTGGTTGAGAATTTCGAAACACTCCTCCAAATGCTTAATGTGATCCTCTTTTTTCAAAGACTTAACCAACATATCATCTATGTAGACTTCCATTGTCTTCCCGAGATGCTCATGGAACATTTTGTTGACCAACCGTTGATAAGTTGCACCTGCGTTTTTTAAACCAAAAGGCATTACTTTATAACAATAAGTACCTCTGTCCGTGATAAATGACGTCTTTTCTTGGTCTTCAGGATCCATCATTATTTGATTATAACCCGAGAAGGCGTCCATGAAGGTTAATAATTCATTCCCAGCGGTAGATTCCACGAGCCGGTCTATATGCGGGAGCGGGAAACTATCTTTTGGACATGCTTTATTGAGATCGGTGAAGTCGATACACACCCTGTCTTTTCCATTTTTCTTTTTGACCACGACAGTGTTTGCTACCCACTCCGGGTACTGTACTTCCCTTATAGATCCTATTTTTAATAGTTTGTCCACTTCATCATTTACTGCCTTTGCTCGCTCTACTCCGAGTTTTCTTCTCTTTTGTTTTACAGGCTTGAAACTTGGATCCACGTTCAGTTTGTGGCAAATTATGCCTGGATCTATGCCGGGCATATCCGCCGCTGACCATGCAAATGACGTTTTGTTTTTCCTTAGAAGTTTGATCAAAGCTTCTTTTATTTCGCCAGTCAAAGTAGTTCCAATTCGGACTTTCCGATCTGGTTTGTCTTCTTCTAATACTACTTCGATTACTACATCATCCTCTTTCTGCCCACTAGGAAATCTTGGAATTATTCCCTTCTTCGCAGGTTTCGTTAATTGCTATTGGATCTTCAGTCGATGACTGGTCAGATAACACGTTCGTGAAGCTTCTTGACTTCCTCGAATTGTTTCCACTCCACTAGGAGTTGGAAATTTGATGCATTGATGATATGTCGAGGGGACTGCCTTCATTTGATAAATCCATGGAGTCCCAAGGATGATGTTGTAGGCTGCCGGTTTATCAAAAACAACAAAATCTACTATTTTTGACACATTTTTGGCAAGAACTGGCAGCTTGATCGTCCCGAGAGACATGGCCGACTCACTTGTGAATGCCACTAAAGGAGACGGAGGTCCCACTATGTCTGCCCGACTGATTCCCATCCTTTCCAGAGTACCTAAAAAGATTAAGTCGACCGAACTGCCCGTATCAATGAGAATTCTCGATACTTCGAAGTTGGCAACGTCTAGGTAATGACTAGGGCGTCATCATGAGGCCTTTCGAGGTGACGTGTTTCTTCTTCGTCAAATGATATTGACGCGCCTTGGAAGTCAATTTCTTCGCCCAAATTCGCTTTAAGTAAAACATTTCGCCTATGCTTCTTTATGGCACTGATCGTATCTCGGCAAAGTTTGGAACCTCCAAGGATCACATTGATTTTTCCCTTCGAACTTCTAGGTTCTTCTTCGTTGGATTGCCTAGGTCTTTTTAAATTCTGATCTTTGGGGTTATCCTTCGCTTCGTGATATTCCTTCACGAAATCTTCTATCTTGAATTTAGAAAGATCTCCACTGGCCCACAGCTCTGCGAGGTGTTTTTTGAGGACACTACAGTCTTTGGTTAAGTGTCCGGTTACCTTATGGATGTCACAATACAAACTTTCGTCACGGATCCAAGTGTTCGACCTTCCTTTTCCTTGAAATTGCTTCCCGACGGTAGTTGTTGAGGGGTTGCGATCCGAACTTTTTTGGTCCTTGGTTCTCCCTAGGCTCAAACTTTTTGGTAGGGAAGGTGACCGCTGGTTTTGCTTGTTTGTTCCTTTTCGCAAAACTTTCTTTTTCGTCTTCTACTTCCATCCAGTTATTTGCACGGAAAAGTGCGTCTTGAATCGTGTCTGGTTTGTGAAGTATTAAATCCTCTTTGAACCCTTGAGTCATGCCACAAACCTTTTCGTAGGGCAGATAAAGCTGACTGCTGCGAGATTCTTGGTAGTTTTGACAGCACCCCCTTGAATTTGGTGATGAAAGTTCGAAGTGACTCATTTGGCCCTTGTGTTAGATTCCAAAGGTCAGCATCCGAAACGCTTTTATCCATGAGGATAGAATATTGTTTCAGGAACACAGCCGACAACTCGTCGAAGTTATTGATTGAGCCTGGTTCCAGCTGGGTGAACCACATTAGTGCTTGACCGCAAAGATTTTCCGAAAAGAGTTTGCAGTATCCTGCATCCTCGTCAGCTTCATCCAATTCGACTCTTCCAGCAGCAATCAGAAAAGCTGCGAGATAGCTCTTTGGGTCTTCTAATCCACTGTAAGGGTCCAGTTTGAGTTTCCGAGAATCCTTGATTCTCAAATTTGCAATTCGCGGGATGAAAGGAGTTCGCCTAGCTTCCTCGATGACTCGGTTGATGTCCGGCTCCGAACTAGTGGCCTGGTGGAACTTTGACTTCATTTCTTTTAGTTCCTGGCTAACCTTTCTCATGGTTTCGAGCTGGTCGAAGCTTTCTTGATCATACTGATCTACAAGCTGGTCTTCATCTCCGAGCTGCGTCTCTTCTTCCACCGGTTGAATTGCTGGGTTAGGAGTTGTTTGTTCGTTGGTTTCATTTCGCACACGGGAGTTTGGCGTACTGAACATACTTCTTCGGACTCCCACTAGTATTTCCTGCACCTAGAGAACGAACACGAGATTGAATAGTATTGACGCTTTGACCAAGAGATACCTGGGTTGTTTTAAGTGTGTCCACAGCTTTTTCCACATCCGAGAACTTCTGCGACATTTCTGACATGGTTTGCTGCATGGCCTTGAGAGTTTCAGCTACTGACGAGTCAGGGATGCTTGCTCCAGACATTGCTGCTTATCTCGGAAATGTAGTGAGAGAAATCTGACAACTCAAGAATCTTCTGTCCCCACAAACGGCGCCAAAATGTGGACGTCGGATTCACACACTCGAATATTTGTTTATTTAGTGGGAAAGATTATTCTTGAGGACAAAAATATGATATGAAAAAGCTATGAATTGCAATGGAAAATGATTATAGTCTATTGCTAGAAAAATTGCCCCTTTACATGGCTCCTGGCCCTATTATTTATACTAACAAACGACATTTAACTCTCAATTAAATACAATTATTCTCTCTTAAATGTGTCCGTTTTGGTCTTCGAATTTAATGCTCAACGTTTGAATTTGAATTGATCCTGATCTTCATGGGCCTTGCCTTTTGGCCCAAATTACTTTGAACCGTCCTGACTTTGACCCCGGGTCACATCCCGAAATGGGACCACTTCGAGCTTCCTTCATGATGATGCCCACTTCGATTATATCTTGTAAATCATGGGTTTAATGGGCCTTATCCTTTGCGGGCCTTCATCCTGATTACGTGGCAATCTTTGGTTGGTCCCGGTCTACTGGTGCGGGATCCGACACCAACAATTAGCCCCCCAAGTCTTTCGAAGTGCTTATTCCAATTCGGAAGGCTTAATCATTTTAATGACCAAAGATTGCGCTCATGGGATCTTCTGGTTTTCCCGCCAATATCTTGTCAGTCCTTTAATTTCGGTATTACCCATATTTGATCGCGTGACATCTGTCACCATCATGACCGTATCTTAATTATTTACTATTAAAACGGGGAAAACCTTTCCACTTCCCCCACGACTCCCTAGGCGGTTCCATCATTGCCACTTAGTTTGCGTGAGGTAACCTTCTTTTTATTTTTTATCTTTTGGTAAAAAATTTCTTTGCTTTTTTCTGCCAAGTCTCTCCTCTCTCTTCGCCAAACTTCTCTTCCGGAACTTGAACTTCCCATTTCCTTCGATGTCTTCCGATTCCGACAGACCTGAGTCTCCGTCTTATGACGAGAAACGTTCTAGCCTTGACGATTGCACACGTCCTAACGATATCGCCGGTCCTCACCTACAGAATCTACTTGTACTATTCAATCCCTTCAACGATTGAAAGAACTCTGCCGACTCCCACCTGAAGTGATGGCGGGATCGAAGTTGGCCGATCCTACGGAGTCCCCGGAGGATCACCGTGATGGTTATTTTCTGTGTATATGAGGTTTACTTCAAGGGTTGTGGGCTAACATTCCCTCTCCCTGAAGCCTTAGTCCGATACTTGGCGGCTCTTGAAATCGCTTTACCTCAGCTACCCCCAAACTCCTCCGAACCATCCTCGGGATCATAACCGTTGCGGCGGAAGCTGGATATATTATCGGAGTCCCCGAGCTGAACCGAACTTCTAAGCGTGAGAAGTTCATCGAAGAAAGCAGGGTACTTTTCCGGCGTATCCGAACGCCAACAGGAACATCATCTCGCATCTCCCGAACAAGGATGAAAACTGGCACCATCCTTGGTTCCTGATTAAGAAAACTCCTGCTTCGATCGGAAATCTTTCTGATGTACTTCCATCGAAGTGGTCTGCGAAGCCTGGTAGAAATTAGGTCACAGACACTTTCTCAATCACCCTATTATTTTGCTAATTAAACTTGTTGTTTCATTTTTGCAGCCTTCATTGCTCCAACTCTTCCAACTGAGGAATTCGTTAGATTCTTCAAAATCATCCTCGAAGGGGAAACCCTTTGGAATTCTTTCAACCCTTGATCGATTCATAGAAGCCAATCGAAAAACTCAGGATGAGCCCTCCCGGTCAATTCCAACGTCTTCCGCCTCCTCCCTCGACTCAGGGTATGTCGGCTCGGGCCCTTGCTGCCCAACGCAAGAAGCTTTCCACTCCGATCACAGAGGCTTGCGATGAAAAGAAGGCATTGCTTGCGGCCGCCGTTGACAAAAAGATTAACAGTAGGACATTGTTAGTCGACGATGGTACCGCTGAAGGGGCCAGATCTAAAGGTGCCTTCAGGTCGACACCTCGCCGTGAGCGCCGTGGTGACCGTTCTCCTCGGAGAGCCCGGTCTCCTCGTCGTGATTCTTCTCGACCTCCCGAGAATGACTTTAGCAGCGAACCGCTTAAGAATTTGATTCGCAAGAAGAGAGACAAGTCATCTCGCAGTGACTCCTCTCCGCAAGAGAGAAGTCGAGGGCCCGGACTGACTGTTCTCCCCGATCATCCCCTCCTACTGAACCGATGGGTCCTCCTCCTCCTGTTGACATGTCTTCCCAACATAGTGGCGAGAAGACTGCTCGGAGTGCGTCTCCCTTGAAGGAAAGTTCTGGGTCTCGAGATGCTCCACCGAAGTCAAAACCCGTTCTTGTCCCCCAGGTTAAATCGCTTTCAGGTCCGGTGATGATTTATGCATTCTTTAAAAGTTTTCATCCTGTTCAAATTCCGAAATTTTTTTTTTATTTTTCTTCTTTTGCCTTCGCAGCTATGGAGAAAGAGGGTAGTGTTCTTCCGATGCTTCAAAACTCGCACGGGTGCGACCCTGCCAGATTTTGACAGGTGGCGTCCTGCAATTCGCGAACGCTATTTACTTCATGCGCATCATTCATCTCGGGTTAGTTTCACTTCATTTTTCTGATTTTTATGTTACCCTTCCAACTGATTCACCATCTCGAGTTTATACAAAATGCCAGGCGAACAGCGAACTCAACGACATGGTTGAACACTACGAAGGATTGTTGCTTAGCCAGCAACAGGAGATTGACTCGTGGAGAAGCAAGCTTACTACTCTTGAGACCGACCTCCACTCATCTTCGGGCTCTAAGCAACAACTGGAAGATCAAGTAGACGGCCTCAAATCTGAGCTTGAGAAGATAAAGGGGAGCTGAAGACCAGTACGACCAGAATTACCAACTACAGAACGAGCTTTCTGGTGTTCAGGGTAGACTTCATGAATCCGAATCAGCTGCCGACACCCTGAATAACCAACTCATTGAACTTCACGCGAAGTACAACGCGATTACCAAGTTACGTGATTCCGAGTTGGCAAGGTCGGCATCGAAGGCCAGAAAAGAGGTCAAGGGACGAGGATGAAGTTGATTCAAGGGGCCATCCGCTTCATTCAAACTGAGAAGGTAAAGTCGGATCTGGAGTCGGACATCAAAGAGCACGAGAGCAACCTAATCTTCTGGATCAAATCCACGAAAAAGATTTCTCCGAAGTGAAAGAGAGGTCCGAGCTGTCGTCTAATTTATCCGAAAAGCGAAGTCGTCTGGCAGCTCTTCCCGCTTCATCCTTCAAACCTCAGGACTTCGAGGAGTTTTTTCACTGAATCACCTCCATAAGTGAATCGGGTTTAGACTGGGCAGGTATGTGCTAGCTCTTGATGTTACTACCTTCTTCTTGCCCTTTGTTTGACCTGAACTGTCCTTTATAGGTTCAAGTGGGACGGAAGGCGTCGTCCCGTCCGAAGTTCCTGCTGCAACGGAGGTCACCCCGGGAGATGATTGTACCGCAGGGAATGAACAAGGAACTTCCTCTGATCAAGCCCCAGCCAAGGAGGCGGGTGAAAACCCGACAACCGAAATGGAGTCCGAAGTGATTGTTGACCCGTAGTGGCTGAGTCCACTTTTAAATTGGGGCCTGTCCTATTTATTAGAAACTCATTTTTTGTTGTTATGAACAAGATATTTGCCTGAGGAGGCTTTTAAACCTTTTTTCTTTAAGGTTATGATCCCGAGGGGGTTTGGTTAAAATTATATGCGGGTTTGCAAAGTCCGCTTTTAACACTTCTTGGCCTTGTGGCTATGTTTTTTGAGATTTTTAGGCTGATCAGGCCTTTCTTTTGGAATGCGAGAACTGAGCTCGGCTTAAAACGAGTTCCCCACTTCGGGTTTAATCAACTCGGTGAATTCGTTGGGCTTGAGCCTTTAAAAACTTTTGTGCTTAATGGGCTTCTTGCCTTAAATGCGACGGTTGCTCTTTCCCTTTCTTGGGAAATAGGAAAAGCCGCACGTCTTTAAGGCAATAACTGCCTTTTCTCTATTTCCAAAAAACAGTTTTAACCACTCGGGTACGCTACCATCATTAAATTTACGGTTTCAAGATAAACCCTAGACCTATTATAAATAGAGGCAAGTTTGCCTCTAACTTTTTCCAAAGAACTCCAAAATTCCTTGGTAATTTTCACAATAATGGAGAACGAAAATGTGACCCCCATCGATCCCGGCAGCCCATTTCTTGTCCGGCGATGGCTTCGAGCCGGCCGGCGTTCTCTTTCCTCACGCCGTGTTCCACTTTCCTTCGAGGGAGAAGAAAGAGGCTTACGACTTCATGGACAAGGTCAGAATTCGCTCTCTCACCAAACTCTATGCTTTTTTTTTTTGATTCACTTATTTTGTGACAGGTCGTCGACAAACATCGCCGTTTGCGACGAGAGGCAACGGCTAGGACTCAAGAGGCAAACACTCGAGGCTCGTATTGCTCGAGTGGAAAGGAAAGTGAGAGCCTTGGAAAGTGATCCCTTCAATGGGAGTGGAGGAACTTCGATCTATCGCAGAGATCCCAGAATGCTCCGGATGTATCTCGCGCTAAAGGTCAGGTCCAGGGACCGGTGAATGCCCCGACCGAAGTTGCTCCTCTTGTCAGCGAAGAGGAAGACGAGGAAGATGACGACAAACCTTGCAAACGTGTTCGGAATGAACTCGGAGTGGAAGGCAGGACGATGCTTCCACTTCGAATTCCAAATCGGCGATGAAGGAGCCTCTTCCATAAATGTCTCAAACTCCGTTCTTTTTTTTTTTTTTTTTGAACTCGTAATGGGCCTCGGCCCTTTTTATTTATGGAAACATTTGCAACTCTTTTAATTCTCGTATCATTCTTGGAGATACGTCTTTTAATGCAGGATCGGTTTAAAGGCGTAAATCTCTCCGCGAATCACCCTATTTCCAGGCTGAATCCGCAGCTTGCTAGGGATACGGCATCCCTATAAATTACAGCTTCAACTTCCCTTCACTCCTCACTATTCTTCTTACTTCTGCAGATGGATTTTAACCTTCGATGTTCAGAGTCTATGCCGGACTTCTCCAGGATCGGAATGATAGATGAAGATGTTCCAGATGTTCCAAGTAGACGATCTTCTCCACTTCGCGGCTTTTTCAGATCTCAGATCCGAGCTCCATGCGCTTTGATCAAGGACCTTCCAGATAGAGACGGGAGATCGCGATGGCCTTTATCAAAGCGCTCGCAATTCAACACAGGAAGCTATCGCTGGAAAAGAAAAAACTTCGGAAGAAGATTCATCGAATGCAACGCAGGGTCACTGATATCAAGGGATCTTCACATCCTTAGTTCTCACCCCGGAGAGTGGATTGAGCTCGGAATCTCCGATTTTGCTCGTATCCCGGATTGTATGATGCCAGTTCTTGACCTCGCAGGTCAAGGAGTTCAAGTGTTCTGCTCTCCGGGAGGGTTTTCCTAACTCGAAGTGTGCGAAGATCGACACTTTGTCTTGTTCGTTTGAATAAATGTTTTGCTTCCAGTTTTTTGCATTCGCCTAGTCGAATCTTATTTGCCTTGTACGTTCGCATAGTCGAATTTTTTCTCTTTAAGAAATAAAAACAAATTTTCATTAATAGCTGAACTCGTTTTCGAGCTGCCTACGTACCCATTTCGGGATCAAGCCACACCGTAGTTCATGTACATAATAAAATGCGTATTATTAAACATAAAACTTCTTTAGATTGATCACGTTCCAAGGTCGCTGGACTGGACTGCCTTCTAAGTCTTTCAACCTATAAACACCATTTCGAACCACTTCGGTAACAATATAAGGTCCTTCCCAATTAATGCCGAGTTTGCCTGCGCCTTCTTCCTTTTTATTGTCGAAAACTCGCCTTAGCACATAGTCTCCTACAAAGAATGGCCTACTTTTGACTTTGGAATTGTAGTATCGAGCTGCTCTTGCTGGTAATTTTGTATCCGAATTAAGGCTTGATCTCGTCTTTCATTAATGGTATCCAGCGAGTCGTCGAGCATTGCTGAATTCTCCTCCTCATTCAATGGTGCTTCTGTTCGGCGAAGGCCAGGCACGTTGAGTTCAGCCGGTACTACTGCTTCCATGCCATAAACTAGAGAAACGGGTTTCTCCAGTAGGTCGCCTAGGGGTTGTTCGATAAGCCCATAGGACGGGTTGGAGTTCATCATACCACCCTCCCTTTAGGTGACTCAAGCGTTTTTGAGATTGCTCAAAATTGTTTTGTTCGCAGCTTCGGCTTGGCCATTTCCTTGTGGATACCGTGGAGTAAATAACTGACCTTGATTCCCCATTCCGAGCAAAAAGCTTCAAATTCGTGCGAAATGAATTGTGGCCCATTATCAGTAACTATCTCATGGAACCCCATGTCGGCATATGATATTCTTCCAAATGAAAGTGTTCACCGCCGAATCTTTGATGCTAGCATGCTTCAGCTTCAATCCACTTTGAAAAATAATCCGTTAAGACCAACAGGTATTGTACTCCTCGAGTTGATCTGTGCAATGGTCCAATGATATCCATCGACCACCTCATAAATGGGTACGGGGCAGAGATGGAGGAGAATAACTCCGAAGGTTGATGGATCAACGGTGCATGGAGTTGACAACGTTTACACCTTTGAGCGAACTTGACACAATCCGTGATCATAGTGGGCCAATAATAGCCCATCCTTTTTATTTTAAAAGCCATGGCCCTTCCAGACGCATGACTCCCACACAGACCTTCGTGTACTTCTCTCACGACGATTTCGACTTCGGGCCCAAAAATGCACAATAGGTAGGGGTCGCTGACACCTCGCTTATACAACGCATCCTTCGATAGACAAAATTTCGCTAACGATTCTCATTTTCCTGGCTTGCCACTTATTTTTCGGGAGCTCACCTGTCATGATGTAGTGCTTTATTGGCTCCCTCCAATCAGCCCCCCAATCTTTAGCCGGAATTTGGTCAATCTCATGAAATACTCGTGGTTCCGGTTCGGGATGTTCATTTGGTTCAAGGTCTGGTTCGGGATGGTCGTCTTCGATTACCGGTTCCGTCTCTATAACAGTTTCTGGAAGTATATCTGGCTCCTTGTTGTGCTTTTTTCGACTTCCTCCGTTTAACAGGTGGCAGCTCGACCTCGGGCTCGCCACGTTCACGCGCTGCTGCTCGAGACCTTGTAACAACGAGAACTTCTTTGTCAGTTTTAATGCTTCGTTCCGCGATACATTCAACCGGAATGATTCTTTTTAGTTCAAGATCTGAAGTTGACGCTAATGCGGCAAGTGCATCTGCGGTTGTGTTTTCTCCTCGAGGTATGCGAATTAGTTCGAATTTCTTGAAGTCTTTGGAAAGATCTTTCACTACTTCGAGGTATGCTTCCATTCTCAGGTCTTTCGCTTCATAATCGCCATTGAACTGATTAACTACTAACTGTGAATCACAATAAGCAACCACTTCTTCAGCTCCAACCCCTTGTGCCAGTCGAAGTCCGGCAATTAGTGCCTCATATTCTGCCTCATTGTTAGAAGCATTAAACAATAAACGGAATGATTGTTCAAGAATTTCCGACGTTGGAGATTCCAACTTGATTCCTACCCCAGATCCTTGTTTTGATGAAGATCCGTCTACATACAGTTTCCAAGTCTGATTCTCTGGTTGCTCCGGTGTGCCCAGCACTGGTAGTTCGGTTAGGAAATCTGCCAAAACCTGAGCCTTCATGCTGACCCGGCTTTTATATCTATATCATATTCACTCAGTTCCACTGCCCACTTTGCCAATCGTCCGGATGATTTGGACTATGAAGTATTGTTCGGAGTGGCTGGTTGGTTAATACTTCGATTGGATGAGATTGGAAGTATTG